>OY728157.1:224860581-225391298 GCA_963277665.1 Viscum album
TCGAGGTGGTCACTCCTCTCAGCATAGCATGTGTACTTGTTCATGAGTTACTTGGTTTTTCTTGTTTTTATTACTTTTGTATTTCTTGTGGAATTTTCTTGTTTTGAATATTCCTCCTAAGTAATCTATTTTTGTTTTAATAAAGAAGTTGTTGAGCCTCAATATTATAAAAAAATTCTCAAAATTTAACAATACCTTGTAAAAATATATACAAAAATACTAACAATTATTAAAAAATTCAATAATTAATAAAAATATAATAATAATTTAAATAACTAATAATAATCCTTAAATAATTTGTAATAATTAATCAATAATTAATCAATATTAGTATCAATTTGTAAATTTTACTATTAATTAGAAAATATTACTAATAATTTTTCAATATGATTAAATTATGATAATTTTTAATAAATTGTAAAATAAAATATATGAAATACTAATAATTACTAAAAATTAGTGATATTTATTAAAAAAGTAGTTATAATTTATAAATAATTAGTATTACCTAAAAAATAATTTTATCAATTAGTAAAAATTAAAAAAAAATAATGATTAGTAAAAAATTTGTAATTACTTGTAAAAAATATAAAAAATAATAACAACTATTAAAAATTCTCAGTAATTAGTAATAATGTAGTATTAATTAAAATAATTAGTAATAATTAGTAAAAAAATAAATTATTTGTTATAATTAATAAATAATTATTAAGTATTAGTAATTATTAGAAAATGTTAGTATTAATTACTAAATATTATAATTAAATTGTAAAAATTAGTAAATTACAATAAGTTGTAATAAATTTTATTAAAAATATATGAAATTGTTATTATTATTAAAATTTAGTAATATTTATTAAAAATTCATTTTTAATTAACAAATAATTAGTATTAATTAATATATAATTATATCAATTAGTAAACATTTAAAAAATATTTGTAATAATTAGTGAAAATTAATAAGCATTTGTGATAAATAGTCATAATTATCCATAAAGAAAATATAATATTAATTTGTAATTAGTCACAATGAGTAATAATTATTCTTATTTATTTTTTTTGTTATATAACTATGGACTTAGGAAGTAAACATTATTTTCTATTACGTAGTCATGATTGGATAAATCATCACGAAAAATCTCAATAGATCGGGTATAAATCTTTTCTACAATGTGGGTGTCAAAACATTTATATCATTTGCATCATCAAATTAAGAATTTTTTCTGAAGGAATAATTAAATGGTAGTATAATATATTTGATATTAAGAGATTCAAAATGTTTTATAATATTGGAATTCATCTATATAATTTTGGTTTTTGGAAAGATTATATTTTGTTGGTATCAACATGGTGAACATAATTTAGTAGAAAATAAAAAAAAAATAGTTCTTGATCTATAACTTCATAATTTAGTACATGAGCATAATGGATTATTTATTCAAGAAAGAATAACTCATAATGATATTCAAAATCCTAAATCATAACCATCTCAGCTTTATAATTTATGGAAATAGGTTGAGGAGGCCTTATATCTGAGATTCTATATAAGTAAACATGAAGATGTTACAAAATTTATAGCTATTAAATTAGATTATGGAATGTCAAATATTTGTATTGATCAAATGTTTTATTTGGTTAAATCATTATTTCCTACTATAAATATATCACCTACAAGTTTCTATGAAAGTAATATATTGGTCCATAATTTGGGTCTTAATTATCAGAAGATCCATGCATGTTCAAATGACTGCATCTTATATTGTGGTGATTATAAATCATTATTTAATTTTCCAACATGTGGGGAATATAGGTATAAAGAGTCAAAATAAGTATATTCCATATTTCCTATGAAAAAGTTCTGATATTTTCCAATTACATGTTATTTACGACATCTCTCACGACACAACTGCATTGATGACATAACATAAATAAAATATTCCCATTAGTAAACTCTTAAATCATCCATGTGAGGGTGATTCATGGAAAGACTTTAATCAGATGCACCCTTTTTTGATTCAAAGACTCGTAACATAATTTTGAGTCTTTCTACTGATGTTTTTTTTCATTTAGTGCATAAAGTAGTCAATATTTTTATTGAACTATTTTCATAACTCTGTACAACTTAGCTATTTGGATGTTGATGAAATTACCATATATATATATGGTATTTTTAATTCTATGGCATCTAAAGAAGAATATAGATTTTTATTTGAATCCACTAATTGATGATTTAATTTCATTATGTGATAATGGTGTAATTACATATGATATAGTTTCATATCAGAATTTTACACTGAAGGTTCCATTGATGTGGACAATTAGTGACTTTCTGACATGTGGTATGTTATCTGGATTAAGTACACATGATCTAAAATAATTCTTGTATTGCATGGCTGTGAACAAATTATTTTTGCTTTTCAATAGAATAAAGACTAGTTATTTTGATAGTCATATGATATTTCTTCATGTGGATCACTCTTTTAGAAGGAATAGAAATAATTTTACAAAAGGTATAATTGAAAGAGACGAACCTCCAGCAGTTCTCTCAGCTATTAAAGTAAAATCTATCATCTCTTCATTACCTCATGTTACTTTTGGACCAACTATAAATGGAAAAACAATAGATGTTTTTGGGGGAGATCATAATTGGAAAATGAGGAGTGTTTTTTAGACCTTCTATATTGGTCTAATTTTTTGGTTTGTCACATGTTATATGTAATGAATATTGTGAATAATTTTTTAAGATCATATTTTATACTATATTAGACACACTTGGTAAACTAAAGACAATGTAAAGGAATAGTTAGATCTTTATCAATTTTACAACTATCCTAAACTTGAAATATTGGAAGATGATAGATCACATGATTTAATGAATCCAAAATTAGTTTAAATACTTTCTAAAGAAAGTCATTAATTATTTTTTTCAATGGATTAGAGATTTGAGGTTACCAGATGGTTATTCTTCTAACTTTCCTTGTTGAGTTAGATATAGACATATTGATGGGATAAAAATCCATGGCCACCATGTCATAATGGAAAGGCTAGTGCTTTTTTGTCTTAAAGGGTTGTTGAATTCTTTAATATGGTATGTTATAATAAAAATATCATATTTCTTATGAGATATTTGTGTAGAAACATCAGATTATGATGCATTGAGTATGCTATAAAAATTTATTGCTTTAATTTTATGTAAATTGGAGAAAATATTTCCACCGACCATATTTTCCTCAATGGAACATTTAATATTGAATTTTCTGAATGAAGCTACATGTGGTGGGTCGGCACAATTCTGATGGATTTACCCATTAAAGAGATTTATAAAAAATTTAAAGACAAAAGTGAGTAACAAAGCATCAATTGAAGGGTCAATTGCAGAAGCATACTTACAAGAGTAAATTTAAAATTTATACTATTATTATTTTTAATCTAAATATCCTTCAAATCATAATCACATGAGTCACAATGAGTTGAATTTTGATGATATCATATACCATAAATTGTTATTTTTTAATCAGTCTGAGATTAGTTTTGGTGGTTATCTTGAACTATGAATTTCATATGAAGAACTACATAGAGCTTATAGAAATTCTTTTCTTAGTTGTGAATAAATGAAATAATTTTTGTACTGAGTATTGATTTTTGTTATTATTTTAAATTTTTATGATAAATATATTTATTTACATTATTTTTTGTAGAATATATGATGACCATGTAAAAAATAATACAAATTACCATTAATGGTCTTGAAGAACATCATCAATAGGATTTTTCATAGCAGTTTCAAAGACTAGTAAGTTAAGTTATATATGATCAAACATTAAATAAATTTTGTAACGATATCTATTATAAATAAGATTTATTTTTTTCGGTCAACACAACATGAAAGTGAAATTGATATTTGATTATAAGGGCTCAAAAACCTTCCACATAAATTGGTAAAATCCAATAATGTGTTTGTGGTTAATGGATTTTGATTCCAGACATGCATATATGGTGAATCAATGAAATCAATTAATAGTGGTGTTTATTTGAAAGGATCTCATCATAAAGAAAGTGAAGATGAATTTTATTGTATCCTGGATGAAATAATTAAGTTTGTAATATGGGAAAAAATTATTTAATAATGTTATAATGTCCTTGGTTTGATATTGATAGTGGTTTGAAAGTTCATCCATGACATGGAGTCGTTGACATTAAATTTAATAGTCTTATTTACTCAAATGAACCATTTATGTTGGAACATCAATCACATCAAGTTTTTTAAATAAATCACTATGTTATTTCAGTTGTATTGGGTTATACCAAAAATATAAAATAGGGGGGTATATTGTGTCTTTTATAATTTCTTCCCATAATCTTGATTTGTCCATATATCTTTATATCAAAGATTTAGTAGTGGAAAATTGCATAGTATGCACGATTTATAGTGGTGTCGGGAACAGAAATCCCTTAGTCCACTCCACCAACGCTCTACTCCACGAGCTTGGTGATTTTCACTATCTGGTCCTCTTATCAACAGATTGTTCCACAACTGAGTACATGCAGTTGACACCTTTACAATATTAAGGCTAAACAGAGCCTTATAGTTCATACACAAAACTGAGTACATAGCTTAGAACGAGAAGTTGATCACTTAAGATAAGAGAGTATTTTGTTCATCAAAAATACTTTCCCATTTGTTCTTCATAATTACAACAGCATACAATTGACAGTAGATGGATCTTTGTATTCAGAAATGATGACCTTCTGGTAAAATTAGTTCTGATCTGATCAAGTTGCAGTAGATCTTTAAATGTCATTCTCAACTTTAGCATAAGTTGATTCACAAAAAGATATTCGGTGTAGATCAGTAAATCTTCAGTCAAGTTTCTTCTTCTTCAGAAAATAGAGATTTTTTCACTCTTCGTAACTACAGATATTCTTTTCAATAATTTTTCCCCTTTATTTTTGTAAAAAAAATAATATAGGTATATATAGAATAAAGATGAGTATTCTCCTTTTAAATTTAAATCCACAAAATTCGCCTTTAGAATCGTAAAAATCAAAAGTTTGAATAGCAGAGTAGTCTTTACTCCCCTGAAAATTTGGCATGAAAAGACCCTCTTAAATTGATCCTTTGAATCACAAATAAATAGCTTTGAATTAGTCAAATACTTGATTTTAATTCGGGATTTTAATTTTTCTTGAAATCAGCCTAAAAATCTGCATAAATATTGTTGCTTTAATAAAGTCTTAATTTAAACATCTAACGTCAAACGTAGTGTTGAACAGCATAGCATACATTCTCTGAACAAAAGGTTCACAACATAAGGTTGATCTCAAACGTAAGGTTGATCTCAAATGTAAGGTTGATCTTAACCGTAAGGTGGATCTCAAACGTTTCTCTTCAACTCTCAAACATACGGTATATAATCCATACTTTTCAATCAAATGTACAGTTGTTCATAAAAGTAAAATTGATGAACCAAACTTTTATCTTTAGTTTTCAAACGTATGGTTGTTCACAAAAGTAAGGTTGATGAACCATAATTTTAAGAAACAAACTTATCATTCCATAATTACATAATGATCTTCTTCCATACTTTTCTGATTTCCCAAATGTAAGGTTCCTTCTAAACTTAGGGTTCCTTCCAAACGTAGGGTTCCTTCAAAACGTAGGGCTCCTTCCAAACGTACGGTTCCTTCCAAACGTAGGGTTCCTTCTAAACATAGGGTTCCTTCCAAACGTAAGGTTCCTTCCAAACATAAGGTTCCCTCCAAACATAAGATTCCTTCATTCATACTTTCCCGATAACGTATGGTTGTCTAACCATACATTTCTGATATCTCATAGAGTAAACAAAGTATTCCATCCTTACGCTACGCTTCTCAACATAGGGTATGAATAGTGTTTCCAGAACACGCTAAAAATGATTTCTAAATACTTTAGAAATTAATTATCACTGTTCAAATACTTAAATATTTCTTACAGAAAAAAATAATATAACAAATATTAAATTCTTGAAATACTCTTAAATTAAAATCATTATAATACAAATAAGGGTATTTTTGAGCATCAAAATCATCATAATGAGATAGAGTATTGTTCTCAAAAATCTCTCCCTTATTAATAATAAAATTATGTATTGTAGAAAACAACACTTGCTCAACAATATTCCCCTTTTGATGATCACAAAACCCATAAAATAACCAATGAAATTAACTTACATATAGTTTTAAATTTTTAAAAGATAAATACAATATTTAATTTGAACAAAATTTTTTAAAAAAAAAATATCCACCTTAAAGGATTAATATAGTACTTACCATTTCTTCCCCTTTTTGATTAAAAAGATTAAAGTAAAATTTTAAATAAATTAAACTAAAATTTTAAATAAATTCAAATATATTAAAAGGAAATGTTTTGTTTTATCCTAATTTCTCCCCCTTTTTGTGATATCAAAAAGAATGATATAATAAGAAATAGAACACGTTTTAATATAGCACTAAACTTAAGTAAATGATATTATATACTGTTTATCAATATGTGAATCTGGATTACTGGAATTTCTATCATAGATAGTATAATAAAACAAATTAAAACACATGAAAATGAGATGTAAATATATTTCATATAATTAAAAGTACAGTAATGAAAAAAAACAGGAATCAAGGTTAGGTAAGGGTGTGAGATAGTGTTCATCTCTGCTGAACTATTTCCTTGATTTCTGTCAATTGTTCCCTCAACCTTCTCATCAATCCATATCCTAATTGGATAATTATATATCTTCTTTCCTGAGTCAAATGAATATCTTCAATCATATTCACTCTGAAAAACTCATGAAGTATTTCTTCCTTTTCCACAAAAAGAGTCAACTTTTTTGTGAACTGAGTCAGCACGGTTCTAATTCCTGGTTCACTAGAAGTCAACTGATCAACTAGAAACTTCTGATTGTCTAACAGCTCTGACGAAGGATCATTGTTGCACTGTAAATCCTATAGTCTGGCATTCATATTCTCCATGACCACTGTGATGGCCTGAAATATTCTGATTAAAGAAGGTGAAGTATCTGATGTACTGGCCTCACTGGTTCTGACAGATGAAAATTGTTTCTCCATAAAAGATCTAAACTCCATCAAATCAGACTTCATAAACATTTTTTTATTTCAATTGTGTAACTTCATTGTGCATATCTCTCTTAAAATTTTCTACTTTATGTTTAGAAACAGTACTTGCCTTTAAGATTTGAAAATTTAAATGTTCCTTTTCTAATGCTCTCTGTGGAGAATCATTCTCCTTTTCAACTTTAATCAACTTTCTATTTAGTCCCTCTATATCTAAATTTACTAAGTCAGAGGCACCCTATACTTGGTTCTCAGTTCCAACTTGATGAAAAAACACTATCGGCAATGTTTCAACATCTGATTTTTCATCATCCCCTCCCTGTACTGGTTTCTCAACAGATTTTTCCTCTGAGCCTTTCCCAGACTCATCCACAGAAAAATTCTCATTCAATACCTTAGTATGAATCTCAGAATCATTCTCTTCCTGTTTTTTAAGTGCTGGAGGTTGCTCCTCATGCTCATCATCTACAAGTTCTTCCTATATTAATGGATTCTCCAAAATAATTTGTTCTTGATAAATCTCTACTAGATCAATTTGAGTTCGGGCCACTACTTCTCCTTCACCAGGAACTGTCTCAACTTCTTTTTCTATTATTGGTTCTGCTTCAAATGAAGCTTCTCTTACAAACTTATAGCTTAATATATCACCATATGTTAAAACATTCAAAGTTACAGCAGGCTATTCAATTGGATTAGGATTCCTGGCCCTTTTTAATTGAATTACTTCCTGACTTCTTTCTTCAGATACATCCACAGCCTCAAACATAATTCTTCTTAATACAAAACTGACTCTTGATTCAGCTTGTCCTTCCTTTGATTTTTCTAGTTGGGCCTGAGCACTTTCTTCATCCTCTTCAACTCTTACAGGCATCATATTGCCTTTGATTGTGCTCCAAAAATATCCTATCTTTCTCAATGTACCAGCATTGAAGATATTACTCTGGTGGCATCTCACTCAAGCATCCACCAATCTTATCATGTCCTTTTTAAACAGAATCTTTAAGATGAACCTTCCAAAAGGATAAAAATTCAATCTTGCCTCTGGTTGGAAATAGTAACTGATATACCTCACCATGTATCTCAGAAAGCTTGATTTGATATAACTTATCAGCAAAAATATTAAATACATATCTGGATAAAGAATCATTTCCATTTCATACATCCTAGGTGCAATACCATTTTTCACAAACTTTAATAATATCTTCTGGTCCAGTTCTAAGTCATTCACAAATATCTTCTTTATATTAGTTGATCTAAATAGAAATGACATAATATCTTCATATTTATGTACTCTATTGCCAATATTTTTCAAATAAAAATGATAAACTCCCTCATTAGGTCATTTTAGAATTTTTTTGATTTCCACATATGAGATTGAAAAATATCAATCCTCAATCTTAGTGATTATAGAATCCTCATCATTTCCCAAACTAAACAGTACTAACTTAAAGAAATGAGGAAGTTCGACCTCATACAGAAACTCTATATAATATCTATTAAATGCCTGTTATAAATTTTGAAAATCTAGAGCTTTCTTTAGTATTAGGTTCGTCTGACAGACCCATTTCTAATCTATGAATTTTCCTTGAAAAATATTTCTCCCGGCTGAGGGTTGCCTCTTCGTAGTGCTGGTATCTGGCTCATCGGTTCTCTTGGTCTTGTCCATTTTCTATCATAAATATCTGAAGGTTCTAAAAGGACTAGGGTTTTGAAGGTTCAGGTTCAGGAGAGAAGAGTGGTAAAAGTTTTTGAGGTTTCAAAGGGTTTTTATAAAATGAACGGGTTTAGAATTTGAAATGGTTTCCAACATCCTTGATCCCTATGTCATTACGTACATAATAATCATTACATAAATTTTTAAATGAATTAAAATCCCATGCAGAAAAGAAAATTATAAATACATAAATAAATAAAATTGTACTATTGTAAAAATAAGTAACTAAACTATTTTTAAAAAAATAAAATATAAAAAAACTACTTAAAATTAAATAAACCTAACTCCCCCTTAATAAAATAAAAACTTACAGTGGGAAGTGGTTTATTAAAAATATCAACTAATTGAATTTATATATTCACAAATTCTAAAAATATATCCTTTTTAAGAACATGGTCTCTTAAAAAGTGATGTCTAATATCAATATGCTTAGTCATAGAATGATTAATAGAATTTTTAAAAATATTTATATCACTTTTATTATCACAAAAAAATATGTGTATTATTAAAATTTAGTCCAAAATCCATAAGAGTGTTTTTCATCCACAAAACTTGTTCACATAAACTACCAGCAGATACATATTCTGCCTCGGTTGTTGACAGAAAAACTGAGTGTTGTTTCTTACTAGACCATAATACTAAGGATTTTCCTAAAAAGTAACAAGTTCCTGAGGTAATTTTTCTATCTAATATGCAACTCCCAATATATTCATATGAATATGAAATTGAATTAAAATCAGACTTTTTAGATAGAGAAGAGATTGAAGAACAGTTACTTTTAAATATCTAAAAATTATTTTAATAGCAGTTAAATGGGATTCTTTAGGATTTGATTGAAATATTGCACAAACACATACTGAATATATTATATCTGGCTTGCTAGCTATAAGATATAACAAACTACCAATCATACCTCTATATAACTTGTTGTCAACTAATTTCCCAGTTTCATTCAAATCAAGTTTTATATTAGTACACATAGAAGTTTTATATGTCTTGCTGTTTTCAAGTCCAAATTTCTTTAGTAAATCAGTAATGTATTTGATTTGATTTAAAACATTTCCAAAATCTTTTTGAAAAATTTTAAGTCCTAAAAAGAAATTTAATTCTCCCATCATACTCATTTCAAATTATTTTTGTATTAAATTTTAAAACTCATGACAAAGAGTTTTATTTGTTGAACCAAAAATTACATCATCAACATAAATTTGAAATGATAAAATATTAGAATTGATAGTTTTTTTAAATAGTGTTGGATCTGCCATTCCAATAGTAAAATCATTTTTCAAAATAAAAGAACTTAATCTTTCATATCAATCTCTAGGTACTTGTTTAAGACCATAAAGAGCTTTAGTATGTTTAAAAACAATATCTGGTTTTTGTGGATTTTTAATACCAGGAGGTTGCTCAACATAAACTTCCTCCAATAAATAACCATTTAAAAAGGCAGACTTAACATTAATCTGAAATAATTTAATGATCATATGAGATGCATAGGCTAAAAGGATTCTAATGGATTCTAATATAGATACAGGTGCAAAGGTCTCATCATAATCTATAACTTCTTCTTGATTATATCCTTTAGCTACTATTCTTAATTTATTCCTAGTTATTATTCCTTGATCATCTTGTTTATTTCTAAAGACCCATTCGTTCCTATAACTGGGTAGTTCTGAGGTCTTTCAACTAATTTCCAAACTTCATTTCTTTTCAACTGGTTTAGTTCTTCTTGTATTTCTATCATCCAACTTTCATCAACTAAGGTTTCTTCTATAGTATTGGGTTCTAATTGGGATATAAAGGTAGAAAAATCAACAATATTTACTTTGTTACTTCAAGTTTTTATTCCCGTGTCTAAGTCTCCTATTATAGTTTATAAAGGGTGATTCTTTAGGGTTCTTGATTTTCTAGGTAGTACACTTATAGGTTCTTCAATGTCATGTTCTTAGGGACTAGACTGAAATTCATTTATATCCTTTTCAAAATCATCT
The DNA here is from genome assembly GCA_963277665.1 of Viscum album. Lineage (NCBI taxonomy): Eukaryota > Viridiplantae > Streptophyta > Magnoliopsida > Santalales > Viscaceae > Viscum > Viscum album. The sequence goes on from OY728157.1 coordinate 224,871,394, forward strand.
TTCAGGTTCTTAAGTCTCATGTTATCAATAGAGTTAGATTCATTGATTTGGTCTTTCCTTTTCTCAAAGAGATCAGATTCATCAAATTTCACATGAACTGATTCTTCAACAATCCTTGAATTTTTATTAAAAACTCTATAAGCTTTGGAAGTAGTAGAATATCCTAAGAAAATACCTTCATCAGATTTTGGATCAAACTTACCAAGATTTATCTTGGTGTTTAAGGTGTAAACCTTGCATCCAAAAACTTTAAAGTAATTTACTTTAGGTTTTCCGTTATTCCAGAGTTCATAGGGTGTCTTTTTGAAAATTGGTCTTATTATAACTCTATTCATTATATAGTAGGTTGTACTTACAGCTTCATCCCATAAATTGGTTGGTAAACTATATTCATTTAACATAGTTCTAGACATTTATTGAATAGTCATATTCCTCCTTTAAGAAATTCCATTTTGTTGAGGTGTTCTTGGAGCAGAGAAGGTGTGTTTAATACCCATATTTGAGCAAAAGTAATTGAATTATAGATTCTTAAATTCTCCACCCTGATCACTTCTTAATGAAATTATTTTAAAAACTTTTTCATTTAGAACAGTTTTTTAAAAACTTTTAAATATTGTAAAAGCTTCATTTTTATAGTTTAGAAAGAAAATCCAAGTAAATATAGAATAGTAATCAACTAAAACATATAAAAATAATTTACCATCCAAACTTTCTACCCTTAAAGGTCCAAACAAATCCATATGGATGAGTTCTAGAGGTTTAGATGTAGAAATTTTGTTAACTGGTTTGAAGGGTGATTTGTGCTACTTTCCAAGTTCACATGCATCACAAAATCTATCACTTTCAAACTAGAGACTAGGAAAATCAAAAACTAATTGTTTATTAGATAACTTATGTAAATCATATACATTTCAATGTCCAAGTCTTCTATTCCAAATCTATGATTCATTTATCTTAGCAGTTAAGTAGTTTACTTGTTGTTTATAAAAGGAATTTAAATCCAGGGTATACATATGATCAGTTCTGGGTGCTCTAATTTTAAGCAATTTATATTTGAAAATAGAACATTAGTTGTTACAAAAATCAACAATATAACCATCATCACAGAGTTCAGAGATACTTATCAGATTGTGTTTCAATCCTTGTACATAGAGTACTTTGTTTATTGAGATAGTTTCTGAATCTTCAACTATTCCAATGCCAATAATATTGCCTTTGGAATTGTCTCCAAATGTGACTAGACCACCATCCTTTTGTGTTAGTGTTTTGAAGTTAGATGAATTTTCACTCATATGCCTAGAGCAGCCACTGTTCATATACCATATGGTCTTTTTGTTCCTATGACCTGCTTCCTGCAAAGGCATTTAAATATATTGTTTTGGTACCCATATTTTATTGGGTCCAGTTGTGTTAGCCAGCAAAGATCTGGGAATCCATACTTTCTTTGTTTTTCTAAAATCAATAGAATCATAAAATTTTTTTGAAACAAAGTCTTTCTTTATTCCACTTATCTAGGGTTTCCTTAAATAAAAATTCTTAGATAGATGACCTTTTGCACCACAATAGTTACAGATTACTTTCTAGTATTTGGAACAAATTAATTCTTGTACAGTTTAGGTTTTTCACCTTTACTTCCAATTCCATATATTTCCTTTTTAATCACATTCTTTCCAAAAATTTCATTTAGTGTATTTTCTCCTTTTCTAAAAATAAGAGCTGCACTTTTATATGTTTATACTTCAGTCTGTAGTGTTTTTATTTTAGCTTCATGATTTGTATTGTTTGTATTTATTGAGTTATATTTTTCTAGTAATTCCTGATGGTTTTTTAGTAGATTATCTCTCTCTCCTAAAACAGCATTATGAATATTCTCTACAGATTTGTGTTTCTTAAATAAAGAATCATATTTTTCTTCAAGCATTTTGCAGTAAGCTGCAAGTTTATCATTTGTATAGCTTGATTCATAATTAGAGTCATAAGAATAATAGGATTGTATCTCATTAGTTTCTGCCATAAAGAACATATTGGCTTTCAGATTTGATTCCTCCTTTTCTAAATCAGACTCTGAAGAGATACTGGAGTCTTCAAATACACTCCAAATAGCCTTCATTTCTTTCTTGTTTTTTTTCTCATAATCATTTCTTTTAAATAATTTCTTCTTCTTTTCTTCCTTTAATTGTGGATAGTCAGGTCTGATATGACTCATCTTCTTGCACTCATAGCATCTAACTTCCTTTTCTTCCTTTTCTAAGGACTTTTTAAAACCTTTATTTTTTTTTATAAAACTTACTGAATTTTCTATCTAGCAGAGCCAGTTTCACATCTGAATTGGATGAATCAGAACTTTCTGATTTCACCTTTATTTATTTTTTTTCAACTTTCTACTTTTTCTTTGAGATGATACCTTTAAGACAGTTTCTTCTCTCTTGATCACAATATTATGCTCATTTGCTTCATCCTTCATCTTAGCTTCATACATCATGAGAGTTCCAATTAAATCTCTCATTGTTAAATCTTTGAAATGTGTTTCTTGTCTGATAGTAGTAGAAATTCCATTCCATCGAGTTGGCAGTACTCTCAGTACTTTCAAAGCTTGATCATCTTGTTTTATTGGGTCTCCCAAAGTAGTTATATTGTTGAAAATCTCGGTCAATCTTAGATTCATTTGGGTGATTCTTTCTCCTTCAAACATCCTGAATGTATCGAATTTCAGTTTGGCAGTAGCATACCTCATTTGTCTGACATTGTAAGTTCCTTCATAAGCAACCGCAATTGTCTACCACATTTCATACATTTTTGGGCACTGAGATACTCTGTTAAACTCGTCTGGTCCTAGACCACATAATATTGCATTCATAGCCTTCAAATTCATGTCATACTCAGCTTCTACAAATTCACTCCATGTTTCAGGTTTCTCTAGTATTTCATAAGGAGTCGGCATTTTTTAGTATACTCTGTATCTGAGGTTTTTCAAATATATTGTTATTCTTGATTTCCAGCATCCATAATTTTTACCAATGAAGTATGGAGCTCTGACCATAGACATTACTTCTCTTGTATCAGCCATCTTAACCTGAGTATAATCCTTTAAAACTTTTAGCTTGTTATAGCTTTAACAAAAGATCCTCCTCTGATACCAATTGTTGGATCCGGTTATACTAAAAATACACAAGAGAGGGATGAATTATACCTTTTATAATTTCTTTTCATAAACATGATTTGTTATTTTATCTTTATATCAAAGATTTAGTAGTGGAAAATAGCACAAGATGCATGATGTATAGTGGTTCGGGGAACAGAAAGCCCCTAGTCCACTCCACCAATGCTCTACTCTACAAGATTGGTGATTATCACTATCTTGTCCTCTTATCAATAGATCGTTCCACAACTGAGTATAAGTAGTTGACACCTTTACAATCTTAAGGCTAAATAGATACTTTTGGTTCATACACAGAACTGAGTACACAGCTTAGAATGAGAAGCTGATCACTCAGTATAAAAGAGTATTTTGTTCGCTGAAAATACTTTCCTAGTTGTTCTTCACAATTGCAACAACACGCAATTGACAGTAGATGGATATTCGTCTTCAGAAATGATGATCTTTGGGTAAAATTAGTTCTGAGCCAATCCAGTTGAAGTATATATTGAAATTTCATTCACAACTTTAACAGAAGTTGATTCACAAAAATATATTAGATGTAGATCAGTAAATCTACAGTCGAGTTTCTTCTTCTTCAGAAAATAGAGCTTTTTTTCTCTTTGTAATAGAAGATCTTCTTTTCAATAATTCATCCCCTTTGTTTTTGTAAAACAAAATAATATAGTTATATATAGAATAAATACGAGCCTTCTCCTTTTAAATTTAGATCCACAAAAGTCACCTTTAGAATCCAAAAATTCAAAAGTTCGAATAGCAGAGCAGTTGTAACTCCCCTGAAAATTTCGCATGAAAAGATCCTCTTAAATTGATCCTTTGAATCAAAAATAAATGGATTTGAATCAGTAAAAGGCTCACTTTAAATTCTTGTATTTAATCTGAATTGATATCAGCCAGAAAATCCACATAAATACCATTTCTTTAATAAAGTCATAATTTAAACATCTGACGTCAAAAGTAGGGTTGAACTGCATATCATACATTCTCTGAACGTAAGGTTCACAATGTAAGGTTGATCTCAAACATAAGGTTGGTATCAAACATAAGGTTGGTCTCAAACATTTCTCTTCAACACTCAAACGTACGGTATATAATCCATACTTTTCAATAAAATGTACAGTTCTTCATAAAAGTAAGGTTGATGAACCAAACTTTTATGTTCAGCTTTCAAATGTATGGTTGTTCACAAAAGTAAGGTTGATGAACCATAATTTTAAGAAACAAAATTATCATTCCACACTTACATAATGATCTTCTTTCATACATTGCTGATTTCTCAAATGTAAGGTTCCTACAAAAGGTAGGGTTCCTTTCAAACGTAGGGTTCTTTCCAAACGTAGGGTTCCTTCCAAAGGTAGGGTTCCTTCCAAACGTAAAGTTCCTTCCAAAGGTAAGGTTCCTTCCAAAGGTAAGGTTTCTTCCAAACATAAGGTTCCTTTCTTCATACTTTGCTGATAATGTGTGGTTTTTTAACCATACTTTTCTAATATCTCATAGAGTAAACACCGCATTCCATCTTATGCTACGCTTCTCAACGTAGGGTATGAACAGTGTTTCCATAAAATGCTAAGAACAATTTATGAATACTTTAGAAATTAATTATCGATGTTCAAATACTTAAATATTTCTTCTAGAAAAAAAACAATATAATAAATATTAAATTCCTTAAATACACTTAAAGTAAAATCATTATAATAAAAAATAAGGGTATTTTTGAGCATCAAAATCATCATAAATACATAGAGTATTGTTCTCAACAATCTCTCCCTTATTAATAATAAAATTATGTATTGTTGAAAACAAAATTTGATCAATAGTTTCGAGAGATTTAAATGATGAGTGGAGTGTAATAAAAATAAAATCTCATAAAAATCCATTTCTAGAAAATGTAAATGGTTTTGAGGAAGTTAAATATATTGAAATTTTTCAAAAAATATCACAAAATATATCACTTACCCGACGAGATATAAATATTGATGATGAACCCCCCCCCCCAGTTAAGGACTGATGATATTTATAATGTGGATGAAGTAATAAGGGATGATTGAGCTAAAATTCTTATGTAAGTTGATGATGCTTAAGATTAAGATGAAGACATTTTCATCGATGAAGGTGATGAATGATGCATTATATTCAGGTATTTATTATTTTATTATATTTTATATTTGTATTAACAATTATTTATAGGTAATATTTTTTGTTTTAAATGTCTCAACCTAATGATCTATTTTGTTCCCTCACTTAGGACAATATTTGTTAGTTTTTTATATTTGATATATGTATTAACAATTATTAACATGTAATAATATTATATTATGTGTGGTGTTTATTAGTTTTTTATATTTGATATCTATATTAACAAATATTTACAAGCTAGATTATTATATTATGATATTTATTTATAGGTAATTATTATATTTTGATATTTATTATTTTTATATATTTTATATTTTTATAAACAAATATTTAAAAGTAAGATTATTATATTTTGATATTTTTTTTATATCTACATTAATAATTTTTATAGGTAATATTATTTGTTTAAGATGTCCATAGATGTTCTTGATACTTTATTTTATTCTCTAGATGATGTTTTACTTCCTGATAATAATCCTGATTCATCATACCCACATGATGTTGTTATAACACTGCTTATTAGGAGGGGGCACAACCTTATTGGATTGATGATTCTGGACCCTATTCCAAAGATACGTATATAACTTGATTTTGATCCTCATTTATGGAGGTATGTTTAATTTTTTAAGTTATTTATTCTATATTGATATTTTGTATTAATTTTTCTAATAATATTCTGATTATTTGTTTTTATGTTCACATTTTTTAACATTTTTCTATTGGGCAGTCTAGTGTGATTCTAAGAAATTATTTTTATGCACCATGCGTGTCATGGGATCAGGTTACTATTTTTATTAGATATCAAATTCTCATTCTCTAGATTGTATATTAGTAAATAATATATTTCATTTTAAATTTATTTAATCAATAACATGTTGTTCCTAATTGTCCTACATAATTTACTATCTCTTATCGATGATATCATGAGAGATCCTATTCGGGGAGCATAAGAGATTTACATACAAAAAAGTTTTCATCATATTTTACAAAACCTAAGAAAGTGATGAATAGATAGAGCTTTAGTTACTATTTTATACTAGTGTTTCATATCTCATCGGCCTGACTATATATCATCTCAGGTATGAGATGGATTATACTTCTACTACATATGAGAGAATTTTAAGAGGATTTCATCATCTGGACATAAAAACTAGGGGAGGTGTGAGGTCACACATAGGGTCAGGAGGTGTACATTTGGTATACATCGAAAAATATGGTGAGCAATATTATTTATTATTGTATATATACTTTTAATGAAAATTTATTTTTAAATTATATTGGATGTTACAGAACCATCTATTACATAGTTAAAATTTTACAAGAAGATGTAAACAGATACTCATACAGGATAGAATATTGGTGATAGACACTTCTAGATTGTGGTTAGTATTTTTTAAAAAATTAATTATACTAATTTTATTTTTTTTATTTCGAATTATATTTTAAGAAAATGAATGAGACCACAAATTCTTATTCTTGAGAGATTAAATCCAAGATAAAAGAAAATTCTACTTGTCATTCAAGTTTTGATGAGGGGGCTTAGATATAGGTGACTTTTCATGGTGTCAAAAAGGAGAGGTGATCGATATTGATTCACGATTGACACTTACTAGTTATTATGGTACTCTTGCAATGTCATTGGTCATCTTGAAGGGAACTCATGCAGAATCATCATCATTGCCTACTGCACAGTATGAAGAGTGGTTATGAGCTTAGGATGTGATGATACAGTGGATTTAGAGAGAGCGGGAGGAGGAGTGTGAGCAAGAGCATTAGAGTGATGAGTAGGTGTAAGAGTATATGTGATTTCTTGTTCATGGTTTTGGTATGGATTTCCACAAACCTGGTCCTTTGTGTGATACTCCTCCCCCAAATACTATTTGATTATTATTGTCACTGTTATAAATTGTAATTTGGTTAAAATATTATACATTAAATGGTGTAATAATGGCCTGTTTGTTTTTATTATATGTAAATTTTTATTATTATTATTTTCAATATTTTTTTAAATATACTAATAATTTTAACAGATCTCCATATCTATCACAAATAATTTTTTTAAAAAAATTGTTAGACTATTTTTGATGGAAAGTCTACTCCATCAAAAATAATAACTAATTGTGATGGGACATCATAATTAGTTTTTTTTAATTTCCATGATTATTTGTGATAGGAGTGATGGTCCATCATGAATAAAAATTAATTATGATGGACCTTATTAAATAATCATATTTGTGATTCTATTTTTTATGAGGGTCTATTATTTATGGGAATCTATTTCAAATACATTAAAATCCAGTTATACTTTATGAAAATTATTTTTTAAATATTAACTGTTATTATTATTATTTTCAATAAATTTATAATTAAATTAGTGTTAAAATATAATTCATATAAACAATATATTCTATCATAATTTAATCATGATATATTTTGTTTCTTGAAATAAATATTCATATCACAAAAAAATCCAATTTTAGAGACAAAAAAATCATTTTTAAGCGTAAAACAATCTTATTGGTTGTTTAGCTACACTACTTGATTTTCATCAGTACATTAGTATTAAAAATAAACTTTGTTTTTATTTAAAATTCATAATATGAAATGTACAAAATACATGTGATATATATAAATAACTTATTACATTAATAATTACAAGTGTATATCATCCAAACTTCTATTTATATAACCTTTCAAGATAACTCTGTAAGATCTATACATAAGATAAGATTTGGCGGTAGTCATGGGTGGCAATTCAATTAGCAGGAATCGCATGGAAATTTCAATGATCTTGAACATATCTCACAATTTTTTCTCAAATTGTAATTGTTGGAGTTTATCTTATGCTTGGTTTTTGAAAAATCCTAAAGAATCTACCTCCCTTTTAAGCTCGAAAAAATGAGATTCACAAGGAAGACTTCTACTACATGATGTAATTTATTCTACTTTTTTCATTAATTTTGTAATATGTTTAATTCTATTTATACCTGATCATTAAATGGATATGTTACAATGGTCGCATATTAATTACAATATGGTTCATTTTCATTTATTTTTGTGTATAAAACATACTATTCAAAATACTATTTATTTAAAGGAAAATTATTACTAAAATTTCAAGGTGTTATAGTTTATCTCCTATATAAACCTTATTTTATGACTAAAAATATGATTATCAATCATAAAATATGAAATACCTAAAAAATTTAAAAATTATATATTTTGATAAATTAAATTGTGGTTTATAATTTTTTTTATAAATTATAAGTGTTAGGCCATGTAAAATGGGATTTTTCATTCCTAAATAAAATATTAAAATACCATATTTTTTCTCATGTTTATAAAAAAATATATTTATTATCTTATTCCTTTAAAATATTAGTGTTTATAAATTGTTTGCAAAATCTGAATATTGTGTATACTTAATTTATATAATAAATTTATTCTTGGATATAGTATCTTGAATTAGATGCTTGGTATGATATCATAAGATTTAGTTTTTATCTACCATAACCTCAATTTTTTATTCATGTTTTGAGTGTTAAAATAGTTTTTGAATATTTTCTTTACAAATTAGGTTTTAGAGTCACTACGAATTGGATTCTCTCTTGAGTGAAGTCTCCCTGAGGAGAGAGACTTGTGTCGAACTACCCATTATCCTGGAGTCTTAGGAAATGTTCTAAAAACGTGAGGGGATGACTGTTTGTTTCTTAGATCATACTCATGTATATATTTTCAATTTCATATAATTAAGAGTTAATGTAACTTATACATGGGATGAATTTGGATATATATGATTATACTTGGATTTTATTTTTGGATGAGTAACACAAACTTAGAGTTGTTTAAAGAGTTACATATTAATATGATGTAAACATATTAATATGGTAGATAGAATAGGGATTCCAAAACTAAATTGTTGGAATCATACATACACAAAGTAATCAAACATGACATAATAATGATTGCATAGGATCTAACAGGTTTAATATGCATGTGATATATGTTAAACTAATGATAATTTTAAAAGAAACACCCTTAAAATACTAAGTTTGATATTCCTTCTAAATTAAGCACATGTCAAAAACTCGATCATCCAACCATGTAAGTTTAGGCTACAGCTAGGTGCCCATGGATTATCTTTTGTAAGGCATGATAGAAGTGGTTATTTCAAAAGGTTAAGTAACTAAATCCCACTATGATCTTTTGATAACACTTATTTGGGAAAAACTGAGAGTTAGGATACTATAGGTATTGAGTTTAGTTTATATATATATAATGTATTCATTAAAATAGTTATCTACTTAAATATCTAAGTCTTATATGTGATATGATTTGGAATTTATCCCACCTAAATAGCTAATATTTGAGAGGAACACTATAGTGGACTCAAAACTTATTGAAATATTGATCTTAGGTCACTAAATGGATATTATGTATTGGGTAGTCATTTTTATAGGGAGTAAATTTATTAAAAGTCCTTGATGAAAACATATAAAACATGATACTCACCCATATATATATATATATATATATATATATATTTGTTTTAGATTATAGCTTATTTCATTATAACCACATTGAGATAAATTAAAGGTATGACCTTTAAGAAAATTCTAGATTGGTAGATAATGTTGAGAAGTGTTCTCAAAAAGAATCATTTTGACCATCTAAATGTGAATGTTATAGAAGTCAATTGCACTAAATTCGACTCTTGGGTAATGGATACCAGGGGTGCATCACACATTTATAGTGATACACATAGACCCCAAGATAGAAGGTAATTAAAAAGGGTGAAGTAGATCTTCATTTAGATAACGGAGTAAGATTTTTTTCACTATAATTTGATACTTAAAATCTAACTATACCAATTTTATATTAGTTCCATAATTTTAGAATGTTTAATATTTTCCTGCTATAAAAATAAATTTGATTTATATATATTGTTTGGACAAGAAGGTATTCACATTTCCTATTAAGAATAAGAGTTGTTCTATATATATGAATTTGATTTTTTATGGTATCAAGAATATGGTTAATGGTTTATACATTCTAGATATGGATAATCTTATCTATAGAATTTATCATTATAAGGTCAAGGTTAATTCTAATCCCACCTACCATTGGCTTGTTTCCATGTACATATAATTAATAATTGAAACTAAAGATTATATTGAGATAGATTATTGGAACCATTTGATTATGAATCATTTGAAAATCAATAATCTTTTTTATTTGAAAAAAATGGAAAAAACACCTTTTAGTGGAAAATGTAAAAGGTCTAGTGGACAGTTGGATATTTTACATAGTGATGTATGTATACCAATGATTACTCAATAATGTGACAGTTTAGGTAATTTTTGACTTTTATTGATGACTTTAATTAGTTTGGTAATGTGTTTCTAAGGAAATACAAATATTGTTTAAATAGTTTTATAATGAAGTATAGAATCAATTAGTTAAAAGTATTAAGATACTTTGATTCAATCAGGTTGATGAATACTTGAGCCAAGATCCACTGAACATCTAAGGGATTGTAGAATTTTTTTTGTAACTCACTCCTCTTAGAACACCATATTTTAATGGTGTGTTTGAGAGGTTTAATCATACCATATTGAACATGGTTAGATTTATGATGTGGAATTCTGAAATTCCAATTACATTATGGGTTTATTCTCTAGATACTACTATATTCCTATTAAACTACATTCCATATAAAGTAATTATAAAGGAAAAATATGGTATAAGGTATAGTAAATGACCTAGTTTGTCTTTTATATAGATTTTTAGTTTTGAAGCACTCATAAGATGATTGGATTATGATAAGATTTCCCTTAAGTCATATAAATTCATATTTTTTTGTTATTCCAAAGAAATTATGAGATATTATTTCTATAATCCTACTAAAAAAGTATTTATAGCCTCATATGGTATTTTCCTTTAGAAGGATCACATTAATTGAGGTGTTAGTGGGGGGAAAATAAAACTTAGAGAAGTTAAGTACCAACAAATAAAAGTTTTTCCTGAGATGGAATTTTTTTCAGTTCTATAAATATTTATAGAAGAATAACTGGCTCAAGATATATAAGAACCTTCAAGGTCTTGTTGGATTATTCAATATATTAAGATATATATAAATTTCATGAATAATTATGATGAATTAATTTTCATATGAGATGAAGTTGCTTCCCTATAAGAGGTTGTTGAGAGTTTTAATTCTTATAAATGGGGAAAATCAGTGAAATATGAAATGGATCCCATATATACTAACCAATTTTAGAACTTGGTGGATTCACCTGAAGTGGTGATACCCATAAGGTGAATGTGGTTTTCTCATAAGAATACTAACATGTATTATAGAGGGTAAAACAATAATGTATGCCTGATAGAAAATAGTTGTAATAAAATTCATGGTATTGAGTATGAATAAACCTTTTCACCTAAAACAATGATAAGTGCATTAGAATATTACTATCTATAAAAAATCTCATTGAATATGATATATATCAAATGGAATTTAGGACTACATTTTGTAATGAGATATTATTTGAGGACGTGTATATAAAACCACCCAAATCTTTTGAAGTTCCAAATGATAATGCTAAGGTATGAAATCTGAAAAGGTGTATTTATGGATTGAATAAAGACTCTTAGAGTTGGTATATTCAGTTTGATGATGTAATAAAATAGTTTAATTTCATAAAAATATGGATGGTTCTTATGTATATAATAGTATTAGTGGGAATATTGTTAAATATAATATTTTATGTAAATGAAAAACTTCATATCATAAATAAAATCCCAACTCTTTAATCCATGAATATGTAGTTTGTAAAATGATTCCCTATTAAATAAATGGGTGAAGAAACCTATGTACTAGGTATGAAGATCTATAGAGATATATCTAATAGGTTTCTTAAACTTAGTCTAGACACATGCATGGGTAAAGTGATAAAGTGGTTTAGCATGGAGAACTCAAAAAGGGGGTATTTACTTTTGTTACATGGTATGAATCTTAAGAGGATTTAGGATTCTTATATGGAGTTAGAAATTATAGATATAATTACCTATAAATCCTTCATAGGCTCTATTATGTATGACATGTTTTTAATATACATGATGTCACTTGTGATCTTAGAATAATAAGTAAACACCAATCGAATTCTAGTGATATTTTATTTATTTTTGTGAAGAAAATACTTAAGTACTTTGGAATAAATGAGGATATGTTCTCAATATTTATAGGAAAGGATGATATCTGTATAAGGGTTTTATAGATGTAAATTTTCAATAATACTGAGATGATATCAAATATCAATATGGTTCTGTTTTTTTCCTAAATGGTAGATATCAATTGGAAGAGTTGCAAACAAGAAACCATACTAAACTCAACAAAAAAGGTAGAGTGCATTGCTACATCATATGATATAAAGTAATTTTATTGGATCAATATGTTTATTTCAGAACTATGTATGGTTATTAGCATTGAGGTAGTAATCAAGATTTACTGTGATAATAATGGAGCCACTACTTTTTCTAAGAAATCATAGTCTCATGAAAATAAAAAACACATCCTTTGAAAATACCATCATATATGATAGTTTCTTGATAGGAGTGATTTTAGGATTTATTGGGTTGATATAATGATAATGTATTAGATCTACTGATGAAACTTTTATCAAATAAGAATCATGAGGGTTATAAAGAGTCTATTGGTATACAATACATAATATATTTATTTAAAGTTTGAATAAGGTATCATATATTTATAATAAAATGAAATATCAATTTATAGTTCATTCATATGTGCTAAAATTTAATTTACATGAATGTTATAATGATAATATATCCCCAAAGTATGACTTTATGTTATCCCAAATCAAATATCATCATGGGTTAACATGGGTTTTGATGATATGTTAAGATTAACATGAGTAGTGGACTCATGAAATAATAACTGGAGACTTAATATTTGGATTAACCAGCCAATTATATCCCATGAGATTACATAAAAACATCAACATACTTAGGGTTGTATTCTTATTATCAACCCTTGTTACCTAAAATTGGATAGATACTATACATGAGAACCTTAATGCTTTATTACCTTACTTATAAAAGATGTAACACTATTGGTTTTAGGTATTTCTCTCTTTTATTGTGTATTTTGATATTATATAATTCTTGGTTTGAGTTCTGGGACATTATTAATGGATTAGTGTGTTTTGAAAGCATTTTTAGGATCATACAGTTTGAGAATTGTTAATATAAACCATGAATCTTATCCTAAAAACTATAAAAGCTTTTTTGGGATTCACTAGGAAGGCACAAGGTTGGCGTATGGTTTTAATAAACCATGTAAATAATTGTGTGAATTGGGGGTTTTTGTATTATAGCATCTCATAGTTGGTGCACAATTTTTCAAAACATCTCGCATAATAATTCAGTCTATTGGGTGTTTCCTAGTATCACTCGCATGATTGGCACGTGATTTTTTACACTGTGAGGCCAAACTATGTGATGTATACTAATTTCTTCAAGATTATTTTATTGATTTTGATATATCATGGGAGTATCATTAATCTTTAGTAGATTTGTTTATAATAATAATTATTATATCTTAATATAGATGGATCTATTTTAGGCATTGTATTTTTTTCCATTTCGATTTCCACTTTATTGTGTAGAGACTGGATAAAAACTCACTATTAGGACCTGGCCTTGTCCATTAAATAAAAGATAAATTTTATATGATCAGGAAACAAATGATTTCGACCCAAATCCATAAGAAATATTATGTGGATAATCATCATCTACCTTTATCCTTTGTTGTGGGAGACCATCTATTCCTGAAAGTCTCTCTAAGTCCAAGACATAAATGATTGGGTAAGAAAATAATTTTTTCACCTTGTTATTTTGAAAATTTTGGGATATTAGAATGAATCAGTTATATTTATTATTAGTTTGATTTACTACCATGGTTTAGTTTAGTTCATAATGTTTTTAATGTATTTTAGTTGAATAAATACTATCTTGATCTTAGCTATGTTATCTTATGAGATCATGTTTAACTTGAACTAGATTCCACTTTTATTCATGTGTTGATTTATATCTTGGATATAAAAAATAATTTATTTAATGGAAAACATATCCCATTGGTTTTAGTCTTATTTAAACATGGTGAAATCCAATAGGATACATGGGAACATGAGATATATATGCAAGAATAATGACTAGAACTCTTACAAGGAATCAAAAAAATCCAGTTTTTTAAAGATGGAAAGACTAATGGTGGGGAGAGTGTAAGACCCATAGTATGATGTACTTCAACCTTTTATTATGTATCTTGATGCTATATAATTATTGGGTTTAGTTTCATGACTTTATGAATGGTTTTTGGTGTGTTTTTAAAACATTTTTGGGGTTCATGGTTTGATCAGAGTTAGGGGAAACCATGTAGATTTTCCAAAAAACTATGAAAAAGTTTTTGGGAGTCACTGTTCAGGTGCATTATTGGTGAATGGTTTGGAAAAACCATGAAACTAATCATGTGAATTGATATTTTTGGGATAGTATCATTTCATGATTTGTGCATTGTTTTTCAAAAAAATTAACCCAATCATGTGGCCCTGGGTGTTATCTAGTATCACTCACATGGTTGATGCATGGTTTGTTAAACCATGTATCCTAACACTAATACATTCATTAAATTATTAAAATATTAGATCTTAACTCGGGTTTGATCCATAAAACCTCTTTTCCCTTATTATCTTAGGATCTTGAACTCTAGTCCTCTCCTAAGTGTTCTTGGAGATTCCCTTAGGTATAGAAGCTAGTTTTGATGGATCTAAGTACATTGGATCTTTGGAACCAATGGTAAGTCTTTATTTTCTCTTCTTCTCTCTAGATATTCTCATCCCCTTCCATATATAATGTTAGATCTATTTTTTATAGATAGATCTACATTCTATAATGTGTTTTGATGAGATATTGATTGGATCTATTTAAGGAAAGAAGTTTTGAGACTATATCTATAGGTTTTATTATGTCATTTTTTGGATTCATCACCCATTATTAGGTAGGTGGATTCTATATATTTTCCACTTATTCTAAAACTTAAAGGCTTTGATATTTAAATTAATTACTTTTAATTTAAATTGAATTTTTTTTTCATTTCTTATTGGAAACCCCTTTCTTGATAATTTGGAAATATTGTTATTTTAATGGTTTTTATTAGAAAACCCATTTGTTTTATGGATTTAATTATGGTATTGGTTAAATATAATAATGATGTTTGATTAAAGGTTTTAAAGGGAAGAATTTATCTATGTGAAAGAATGGAAATGATAACTTGGCATATATAGAATGGTGTGTGTGTTCAGTTTCATTAGAAATGACCCCAAAAAGGGGTGTGGTGACAAAATATAGGTACTTGGAGAATGGTCACCTCATGAAAAAATGTTGGATCGATGAGTAACTACTCATGATTATATAACTATCACAAATTATTCATGTGTGTGTGAGTAATAGATGTGGTATGGGTATGACAAGCAGAATTATATGATAATTTTTTATTCTTTTAAATTTAAATTTTTTAAAATTGGTAAACTCTATGATGTTTCTCCCTTTCGATTAAAATTATATTTTGAACTATTGGATAATGTGTTCTTATTCTATTGGAATGTGTTGAGAATTCACTTAGGGAAATCCTACTGGGTATAATTACTCACCCTCTAAATATGCACTTTAGTGCATATGAAGATATTGTTCATTATGACATAGGTATAGGAAAGGTCTCTTATTTATCTAGTGGATCATCATGATGTTACTTTATCAAGAAGGATTTTTGATCTTGGATTTATCTTTTAGATAGGTTGGAGTGATTCTACATTGGTGTTACTGAGTCAGGATGACCTTTATCTTTCTTGAATCACATTTTTATACTTTTTCACTACTACTCTGATATTATTGTATTGTTGGTATTTATTTATAGTTTTATTTTTTACACCACATGCATCATATATATGGTTTAGTTACTTTTTTATTTTTTTAATAGTTTTTTCTAGTTTTAAATAGAAAATAGTCCCCCAATGTTTTAGTAATCTCTTGGAATTTATTGCAAACCTTTGGTGTCTTGGGGATGTCACCTAATGTTAGTGGAACATTATCATGTTACAATCTGATATTTAGGGTAGGGATGTTAAAAAATCCATTGAGGCTTCGCTAATTATGGGGTTCATTAGGTATTTCACTGATCATTTCATCTATTGAAGCTCAACCAAGATGGGATTTTTCCACTCATATGATGAAAAAAGATATTTATCCCTTGATTAAATTAGTATGATGAAATTCATGCCTATTCTTAGTTGTGTCACATGTGTTATGTTAAGCTACTTGGATATGGAATATTTTATGTGATCATCTTCTAAATAAATTTCATGTGATGTATTCATCAACTCGGTCAGTTTTTTCAATGAATCAAGAAAGTATGAGATGACCTATACTAGATTGGTATTATTCCATAAATAGTGGTCACTTGATGTCATGGGAAAAGAGATTATATAAGCATAAATATGATGTAAATGATACATCATGTGGTGTAAATACTCATATCACTAGAGGAAAAAGACCATTTCCCTGTGGGTTTTTTTTTTGAAATGGCGATGGTTTAAACCGCCACCATATGGTTCTGCGACAGTTTTTTGAAATCGTTGCTAAAGTGTGTGTCGGCATACAATAGGTAGTGGTTTCCTAGATTTAGTGGTGGTTTATGGTGACTATATTAGTGGGTTCATTTCACGATGGTTATAATGGTTTTAGTGGCGGTTTCACCGGGTGGGAATTGCCGCTAAAACCATTAAAACCGCCGCAATATAATAAAGGAATATGAAAACTATTTAGCGACGATTAAAAATAATACTAAAAAATATCAGTTTTGCTAGGGAAAACCACCACTAAAACCATTAAAACCGCCGCAATATAATAAAGGAATACAAAAAATATTTAGTGGCAGTTAAAACCAACTCTAAATATATTATATTTATTTTTTGGTGGTTAAAACTATCGCTAAAGACAGATTTAAAAAAAATGTAGCTGATACAGCCGGCCCATTACCAATACCCTAGAAAAAAACCATTCCAATAGATATAACAAATAACACAACATAACCACACCACATCACAACCACTGATCTCAAGTGAATCACTATTAAATACAATGAATAATAAGACTCCATTAAAAACCACCCAAAAAAGAAGAGAATTACACCATAATGAACTCTTGAATATAATAGAAAGATAATAAAGGAGTAATGTTGAAATATAGGGATACCATGAATCAAATAACTTTAATCTAAATGTTACAATATGATCCAAGTGGTTTGGAACACCAAGGGAGGTGACTGGGGAAGGGGATGATGAGTAAGGGTCAATTAAGAATTGAGGGAAAGTCTAAAATTCAAAACAAGGAGGTAATAAAACTCCTATTTAAAAGTGAACCACACTAGACTCTACCAAAACATGGTTAATATCCAAAACTCATGTAGTGGGTTTGGTAAAATTGTGATCTAGAACTCTCATTGTCGTTTTATCTTTTTCCCATTTTAAAATAGAAGTTGGCCTCCCACAAATCATAGAACATGGAGTGGTCTAAGCCATAGTGGTTATTCTATATTCTTCCATGTATAGAATCCATGACCTAGTTCTCATTTCCCAACCATTTTACCCTCACCATGCCCAAGGCTACAATTTGGTGAGCTTGGGTTTCCTATTTTGGATAGGTAGTCCTCCGATATTCCATGCCCACCCAAGGGCATTTCAATATTCTCATGGTCCATCTTGTAAGACTTGAAACTTCTTAGAGAAGTCTACCTAGTAAGACCTATCTTCCTCTAAATATTAATAAAATATAGATAAGGATCCTTAGCATGTGGTTATTTATCCATAAACCAATGATATGAAAAAAAATGACTCTTACCCTAGGAAAGAGTCTAATATGCATAGGGTATTATATAAAAATTATATGTGGATTTATTCATGATGTTTCAATATATGTAATGATGTTGGGATATCCTATAATAGGCCTTGGTGAAAATTATAATCACACTGGTTATACCCTAAAGGCGAGACCCTTCCTCATTCACATCAATTTGCTTATTTCTTTCTCACATAATAGTTCCCATACATCTCATCCTTCTCCTCCTATACAAGAGTCAAATTTTTATAGAGGACATTTTCCAAGAACTATGAATGGATTTATTCCTGTTACTATAGGATATGTTTTTGATCATTTATCCTTGAATAACAAACCTAATAAATTTAGGAAAAATGAATAATGAAACATGATTCATGACAAAAAATAATTGACATATATGGTGTATACCACACTTGAGAAGTCAAGACATAAAAGGAAACATCATAAATCAATAAAATACATAAAAACAAACTTCAGAAATCAAGAAAATGTTAGGTCATGAAAATTTTTGGTGGAAACTATGTGCCACACAAGATACATATAAAAACCGATTATTACCATATTTTTCCAACATGTCAAAAAAACAACTAATCACAGTCCGGTGAATAACAAAGCTCATCACCCTCTCCACCTCCATCTCTACTTCCTATTACCACCAAAAAGAACATTATATTTAAAATAAAATATTGTTGTATATTTATATTTAAACTTAAAACCAATAAAAGTTTTCAAACTAAATGATTTTGAATTTTTGTGTTTTACCTGCTCACCACCAGTCGATGCAATACCACCATGGGAAGATCCGGTCGTCTTCTAATATAAATCAATAAACTCTTTCTGCAAAGAGGATATATGGGCCCAGAAGTCATGAACTATGTTTCATAGAGAAATAATATGTCTCTGAGTCCCTAAGGGTATTGACTAACTACAATCAAAAATAGATGCAGCTGAAATCCTTGATGGCCTTCTAAACACCTCAGAAGGTATGGGTCCCAAACCCATCCCACGCACTCTTCTTCCTAAGGACTTTTGCAATGTGGTTATCCTAGGAGATAGAGTATGACTGCATAGGATTGGCATCCCACAGTTCTTTAATTTCTACCTATAAATCAAATAGCAGTCATATTATAAGAACTATATATTAACATAATAACAACTGATAATAAGTTATTATAATGAAAAATGAGTTCATACCCCAACTTCTTTGGAAGGCTCATTAACAAAAATGCCATCAGATTTTTGGTGAACATTCAACCACACTTTTGTTCAGGATGCTTAGTGCCCTAAACTCTATGGATGCTTTAAACAAACATAAATCAAAAATTTAATATATTAAACAAATAATATTTTCTTATAAATATTTAAACTAATGAAAATATTACCATAGCAGATCAGAATCTAGAAAAACTCTTTGAACCCGTAGTGTGAGGGATGACCTGCTTAGCCCAGCTTGATTCATTCTTTCTTGAAATATCTTGAAATAAATAAAACTCAATTTAATAGTAATGTATTCAATGTAATATCTTCTTTATATAAATGTATAAATGTAAAATGATATTATTATAGTAATATATATTTAAATAATATATACTTCTCATCCTGATGTCAGTCAACAAAAAATTTCCGCTACTCTTTGGGTACCCCATTGGGTAGCTTGTCATACATCTATTGGGAGGTCAATGAAGTATCGTTGACATCGCCCCAAAATCTCTATTTAAAGTCTTTCAATTTTTTCCAAGATTTTTTAATGTCTACTTTCGTGCTATCACATCAGTAACTATAAAGTAGAAAAACATCTGTACATAGAAATTCATTTTTGAAAATATTAATAACATGAAATTCAATTACACTATAATGTATTAAAATTAACTTTGGTTGGGAATCAAAAACTTCATTTTTTCAACTTAAAGGAATATGTCTCCAATCATCATATGAAATAGGAAGGGAAATGGGCTTCGAGGCCAGCTGCCCTAAAATTTGGCCAAGTAATCCTATGGCGTAATTTGTAGGGAACCCATATGAATCAAATGGGACAACTATCTTCTCTCTAGTCAGATTCCATACATCTGAACTTTTTATATTTTTCTCCATAGTTGCATTGTTTCTATCTTTAATGAACAAACAGTTAGTATAAAAAAAGTGTAATAAATTTTTTTATATTAAAATTTGTACCTATAACAGACAAACTCCAGTATCCCCAAGAAGAACTAGAAGTGGTGCACCGCTCCCCCACTGTTGAGGCTCATGAAGTGGGAGGCGGTGACCAGGCTGCTAAAGGGCCACTCACAGAGAGTGTGAGAGATGTTTCAAGGGGAGATGGTGTAGGGGGTAGGTGGATAGTGGCTTAGATGTCAGAGGGAGGGAGACAGATGGATCGTCATCTATCACAGTGGTCGATGAAACAGTATATCGCTTCCTCCTTGGCATTCCTATCATTTAATCAAATAAAATTAAGTTCAAAAAATATATTTCAAAAAATTTATACAGAAAAAAAATTAAAAAAGATAACAGATGCACAGTACTAATAAACAAAATATACATAACAATGATAATGAATGATTGCACAAATGAAATAAGTGTCTTCTAAATGAATGCATAATTGTACATACAATAATTTTCTCTTTAAATTATGTCGGTTTCCTACTCCATTACTTCATCCACTTCATTCATCCTTGCTAGAATAATATTTTAAATATTATGGTGGAAAAATAATTCTGATTCTTGTTATTGATGAGATTCAATGTCAGAGGTCAAATCTTCTGCTTCATCACCCATATCATACAAATATCTTTATTTTACATGAGAAACTACACTCCACCCTTAATCCATAACATCATTCAAATAATATACCATTTTTCTTGTGACGATAAGATGTATAGATCATGAAGTTCATGATCACCAACATCCATCAAGCGAGAGAAGTTTCTAGAAGTAAATTACAAGGAATCTCTTTTAACACCTCTGATAATATCGACCCAATTGCATTTGAATAAAATAACTAAAAAATGCATGTGGTAGTTTAATTCAATAATATCAGTCATCTTTACATAGTATCCCACTTCATAAAATTTAAATATACTACTATTCTCTGTTTTCAAACCCTCTTCTCGATCGACTGTATGAAATCTAAATTCATTCATGTTGTAAGCGTCAAACTTTATAACTTGTTTTAGAGGACCTCGAGAAAGAAACTTCAAATATTCTGATAAGTCTGCTCAAGTATCATTATTCATGATCTGAAAAAATAAATATAATTTATTATAATTACAAAATATATGTGTCAACCTAATATTCGAATTTATTGTAACATTTATTAACTTACACGTCGTGTAGACCATTATAAAAGCTCTTTAGTAACAGCTTTCGTTATATCTTTTTTATTTTGTGTTTGGCCACTCATTTGTCTCTTTGTTTATATCTTCATCTCTTTAATAAATGGATCTCTAATTTCACTATTCATAAGCACATATCTATGTGCCTATAATAATTCCATTTCTGTAAGTGTAACATTTGAGGTCCTCCCAACTAATCGGCCAATAGCAAGAAATATTTTTGATTTTTCATGTATTTGAGATTGAGTCGATGTGTCATCAAAACGTCCAACTAAATTAAGTCTTGTATCAATATCATACAAGTATCTAGAACAAAATGTAAGACACTCTTCTCCCAAATAGCCTTCAGTAATAGAGCCTTCTGGTTGAGCTTTATTTCTCACATATGATTTCAAATGCCCAAGATATCTATGAAATAAAAAAAACAAACATAATTATGCATTTAATTAAGTGCCAAAAAATTTTTACTTAACTAAAAAACATATAAATAAAGTACCTCTAAACTGGATACATCCATCGATAATGAATGGGGCCTCCTAATTTAGCTTCCTCAACCAAATTCACAGTTAAATGCATCATGATAGTAAAAAAAACAGAGGAAACATCATATCCATTGCACAAAATTTCAATAAAAACCTCTCCTAAAGTTTGTTAAGCTCAAATGGATGTAGATATTTCTCACATAGTTGCTTGAAAATGTGCAGAATTGGAGTACAACAGCAATAACTTTTTTCAGGTAACAATGTATGCAATGCCAATGGTAGTAACTCCTATAAAAATATATGTGAATCTTGACTTTCCAATCCATGTAACTTACAATTATTTAATTCAAAACCCCTCAAGATGTTACTTGAATACCCATAATATACTTTCACATGCTTTAAAATTTGAAGGAATGTATCTTTATCCCTATTTTTCATTGAAAAAATTGTTGGATCATACTTTTCATTCTCATCTGGACAGAGATCATGTTTTATGTTCATTACTTTTAATTATTTCTGAGCATTGAGACGATCCTTAGACTTTACATGCTCATTAATCAATGTAAAGATCAAATTGTCACATAAATTAGTATCAATATGAAACACATCAAGATTATGTCGCAACAAATTAAATTCCCAATATGAAAGTTTGAAAAATATATTTTTTTCTTCCATCATTGCATTCTGATTTCACTTGAAGATGCACTTTGAACATGTTTCCCACTATTATTAAAATGATAAACCTTCCCAAATTATATTTAAACTTTTTCAAGTTGTGTCAATATTTCAGAACCAGTTAACAACATTGGAGGTGGTTTACGATCAATGAAACCATTAAATTTTGATCTATTCAGACAAAATCTATGAGATGCATCGAGAAATCTTCGATGGCACAAGATGAATCATTTTATATTGTGAGGTAGCCGTTTGGACTCAAAATCAACGTTACAAATAGGAAAATCCAAACCCGTGTAAGTGTTCCAACCAGATAAATTCCCAAGCCCAGGGAAGTCACTAATGGTCCACATTAAAGCAGCATGCATTTTGAACATTATTTTTGAAGAAGCATCAAATGTCTCAACACTGTTGCTTCATAACTCCTGTAATTCTTCAATTAAATTCTGCAAGTATACATCAATATCATTTCCAAGAATTTGTTTTCTTGGAATAATTATCAAAATGATAAAAGACTTTGGTTGCATACACATCCACGGAGGCAGATTGTAAGGGATCGAAACAACTGGCCAAATGTTATAACTGGTACTCAAAGTCCTAAATGGGTTGAATCCATCGGCACCCAATCCCAATCGAACATTCCGAGGATCGGCTAAGAAATCTGAATGTAATGAATCAAATGTCTTCCACAATTGTTAATCTCATGGATATTTCATTAACTCATCATTGTTATTTTCTATAGAATTTCACTTCATTTGTTCAGCGGTTTTCAATGACATGAATAATCTTTGCAATTGAAGCTTTAAAGGAAAGTAACGCAAAACCTTTGTAGGTGTGTTCCTTTTCTTATTCTTCATGGTATTATGTCAAATCAGACTTCCAACATCACCCATTTAATTCCATTTAGAAGAAGAATTTTTTTTGAAATCTTGTCTACTTGAATCCTATCTCCAATAAAGCATACAATCATTGGGACATGCATGTATTTTTGTATAATTCAAACTAAGATTGTTAACAACTTTTTTCATATCATAAAAAGACTCAGGGATGTTTGATTCAAGAAATTCATCACGCAATAATTCCAATATCTTGTACATTTCCTTATTTGTAATTCCACATAGAAATTTGATATGGTACAACTTCAGAAAAAAAAATAAATTTTTGAATATTTCAAACATCCACTATACAACTATTGATTTCCATCGTCAACTAAATCATAAAACATATTTTCCTCAGTGAAGTTTTCTCTTACATTAGTCTCCACATAATCAAGAAGATTATCCACTGATATGTTGAAATCTTCATCTGGTTTTCCTGAAGTCTCAAAAACATGACTCGTCACGTTTCTATTTGTAGAACCCTCATCTGGTTGTTCTGATATATTTTGATATTAATGGTGGTGTCTTGTAGTGACAAATTAATCATTTATAGGGTTTTTAATTTCATTTCTCTTTTTCAATGATGTTGGGATCACATTTTGTGGATTAACATCAGTGCTAAACCTATATGTAACATTCGATTCTCCATGCCAAATCCAACATAAATATTAACTATGGAATTGATTCAATATTAAATTTTCATGAACTTAATCTCTCTTTAACCATCTTCTAAATTTACATTTAGTACATGGAAATCTTATTCTCCCTTTAACGGATCGATTGGAAATTGCAAAATCTAAAAACTCCTCCAAACCCTTAACATAATAAGGTGTGTTCCTTGGTAATGTGATCCATATTTTATCCATGTATATCACAATGTGCCTACACAATATTAAAAAAAATTAAAACACACAACTATTAATAAATAGGGAAATAGATTCATATATACTAGTTGAAAAAATATATAAATATGTTAAAGATTTGGAAAAAGTCTAGGATTAGATCAAAAAAATCCTCAAATACACGTTTTCCCAATAACCCATAGTGGTTATCAGGTAGAAATAATCAGATAGAGGAATAGAACATCTAATAAAATTGAAATATCCAAACAACACATCATAAGAAATGAGTGGAAAGCTCCATAAAATCTATGATATATAATGGATATAAATTTGTATGATGAACCTCATCATGTATAGTGGAAAGATCCATAATCCTATTGAATAGAGGTTTGTCTGATAATTGCCTCCACCGATTCTATGCATTGGAACAAGGAATTGATATCACCAAATTACTACAAAAAACTCTTTTAACACACTTCGTACAAAATAAAACCAAATAGAAAATAAATATTTATGTGGTTTAGATAATTTCATACATCTATGGGAGAATATTAAAAACGTTTTCATTATAAAAGATACAAGAAAATACAAAACTCATCACACACATTCAATATATTATAAGTCTCAAAAAATTAATCTAGAAACTTACAGTATTCAGCATAATCTTACATACAAACTAATTTGGATGGAGCAATTTGATAAATTATTTTGGACAGGAAAATAACCACAAATAAGACTATCGATATTTAAATCATTTATATCAACAATTTAAATTAAAAAACCGTAATTAATTAATATAAATGGTTGATATGGAGTAAGAGTTAAGTATCTTAAACCAAGGGATATAAGAGATAAATTTACAAGTATAAAAAGCACCTCCATGATTCAAGATCTTATGTAAGAAAAAAAGTACATGTGTTGTAGTGATGGTGACCGAGATACCTTAATAGTACTAGGATAGAGCACTACTTGACCTCACTTTCACCCCTTGATCACCAAAGGCTGGAGAATATAATCAGGGTTCTAAAAATACCAGTGGGATTTTGTTTGCCCAATTTTATTAACAAACTAAAATAAAAGAAAACTAACATGATCTAAATAGATTGAATTCCATATGATAAATATTTACAAATCATATAAAGGTCAATAGTATAAAATGATCCCAGAAACCTAAGGCTAAATGAAAAAATCAATCTCTCGTCTCCATTTACAACACTAAATGGAAAACGATTCATACAAAAATCAACCATGCTTAGAAAAAACAATTTATTCGAACATGTACTTATACCTATAGGTACTCAAAAAATAGACCATGAAATTTCATGTCCCCCCTAAGTGTATATACTGGGTGTGAGCATATAATACCCAGTAATAAACCACCTAGTTTCTAACTTATATTGAATATAATTATATATGTTCCTTATATAAATATAAACATTTATATATATTTATATAAAAATGAATTTACAAATGGTTATCAATAAAAACATGGAAGCATCAGATAATGGAAAACTTCATAAAATAGAATCGATTATAAACAATAAATCCCTATAATGGGAGGGTCTATACCTAAAATAATTTCTTTGATCCTAGACTTGGATATGAGACATCAGGTTAATGAATCCATGATGCCATTCTCATCGAAATAAGATCATAACAATACTTCTCATGGTTGAGTCATGGGAAAATCCTTGTATTTTTGAAAGACGAAGTTATATTCAATAATCAAGGAACTATCATCACATGAATTTAGGGATAGGTGAAAGGGGTATACAAAATTCAAGTCATTGTGATCCCATACCATTCATAAATATCCATATAATACATACCAACACACAAGTTATATAATAGAAAAATTCCCCTTCTAACATACTCATTATTTATCAAAACAATACCCATGGTCAAGGTAGCATTATTATTTATACAAATCAACATGCTTGGTATAAAAAAGTAAAAACAAGCTCAATAAATCAAAGTAATAGTCATGCTTAAGAAATAATTCATTTATAATGAATCTAATGATCAACAAAACAAAAGGTTAATATTCTTGAATATGATACATTAATTATAATATTAATAAAACATAATTCCATGTCACACATGATCATAACATAAAACATGAATAAATAATGATTATTATATTATGGAATCCAAATAGGTATAAAAATAACAAGTCTGCACTAGTAAAATACTACCTAAGATCAAAAATGGTATTTATCAGACCCAATTTGATAAAATACCTATGAAATGGGTGAGGCGGCGAGGTGTAGTGAGGCGGCGCGGCAGAAGGGCAGTGAGGCACAACAAGGCCGCGAGGTAGTGAGGTGGATAGGCATGGTGAGGTAGTGAGGTGGAGAGTTAGTGAGGCTTTTGGGGGTATCCAGGGGGTCTTGCGGGGGTCAGGGAGAGAAGGGGGTCGCGGGGGTGGGGGAAGTGTCGGGGCTGGGAAAAAAAGTTTTAGCGGTAGTTTTTAAAAAACTGCCTCTAAAACATTAATAAAAATTTAGCGGCGGTTTACTAAACTGCTGTTAAAAACCCACCGTAAGAATTTATTAATGCTGTAGTGTATTAAATATGATTATGTATTATCAAGATAAAAGTGGGTCTATTGGTAGCTTCAGTATCATTAACTCTTTTCTAGAGGCCACACTATACTTACAACTATGAAATAATGATTTCATATATTTTTTTTCAATGATACTAAGTCCTATAGAGTCACACAGTTAGGCCTTTGGATAAGGATGAAGTTTTGGAAAAATTTCCCAAAATGAAGAGAGTTTTTATAAATTTTATCCAAAATAATTTTAGATAAATTCAAAACGAGTTGTGAATTTTTACATGAAGTACTTATGGGATTTTTGTAAAAGTGGGATATTGATGGATATGCACTAAAACTAAGGTGTGTCATATTTTATGATATAATTTAACCATAATATAAGATATACTTGAGATGCATATCATGATTTACAATTGGCATGAATCATAAGACACAATATTCATGAGATGCATATCATATCTTATGATTATCATGTGTCATAATAAAGCATGAGATGATTCTCTTTACTATAACATATCATACGATATAAATTTGAATTTTATGGGATTTGAGTGCATACATCTTACTATCACCTACCACATGGTTTATTTGATTTAGAATAAATTAATATTGATTCATTCATGGGTTTCTTAATCATTTAAGGAGTTTAATGGATAGGATAACAAGAAGTAATGTATGGGTTTCATGAGATGTAATTTGATATGGATGATATATCCTACACTATTTATTGAATTAAGAGCACTGGGGATTACTATTAAGGGATGTGATCCTTCCTTTTGGTGCACCATTGTTTCACACATGATAGTTTGATTCACTTTTCCTAACTAAACTGATATATATATATTTGTAAAAAGGAACCATAACCCCTTTGATAGGTTTTGGATATCCACCCATTGTTAATGAAGATCCAAAGGTGGTGCATCATCTATGAAGGTAGGATATATTGGTTTCTTCTTTAATGATCCCCTTAAAACTTATTCCATTAGAGATCAAATATGGATCTTGTGGTGTAAAGGTACACACTATTACATTATTCATTTTACCTAGCATGTTGATTTGTTAAATGTATATTAGGGATTTGATGGGTTGTTTCCACTACTAAATATAATTGTATAATCCCCCTAAACCTATCAAAAATAACTTATAAACTTCTCTGATTCTTAGTAGATATAGTTTTAGGTAGGGATATATTGGCCCTCATAGCTCCTCTCTATTCCCTATATGACTGTGTATGATGAGGAGCCACAAATATATTCTAATCCACATGACCCCATTGTGTTATTAAAGGGTATTGATGTTTCTGTTGAGACCATTGATGAGGAAACATTGTTTTCACTGCCATAAGCGTGATAATAGGGATACGGATAGAGACAGTATGAGGGACTAAAATAGGGACAACGTCACCTAAGATAAGATCGTGTACCATATATATAACATCTTACACTACAAGGAGAGTATATTTCACAATATATAGATGTTCCTTCATTCCAAACATATAATCATGTAGATGATATACCATCATCATCTCAAACAAATCTTATAAATGAAGTTCCTCAATCTCAGGATGGGTGGGACCTGTCTATTCTATCACAATACTTGAAGTACTGGGCATATATTCCTCTAGAATACATGATTGATTTGGCTATTCCATTTACATCATCTCAATGGAGTGTTATTGAAAACCTATTCTTGTTGATATATGGCTCCATGTCTTATGATGGGGATTCCTTTACCTGATATATTTTATATTCATTTAGTCATCAATATAATAAGCTAGCCACATCAAACCATTATAAGGCAATAAGAGAAACACAAAAATACATGGAGGTAGAAGCGTCACTACTATATGCTCCCCTGTCAAGGCAGGGCTAGCGCACATAGATGAGCCTACTCCTATTATTAGTAAATCATAGCAACCCAAAAAATTTAATGGAAGGGGGCGTGATCTTTATACAACAGGATGTGGAACAAGGTGGTGACGATGATGAAATTTTTTCTTATAAAATAATTCACATATTATAACATTTAGATAATGGGGTTATTAAAGGTTTATTTAAATTCTATGTTACTCCAATTTAAATTTTATAACTAGTTGATAAATTATAAAGAATAAATTTTATAGTTTTACATCAATAATATAAACTTTTACACTTCACAATAGTATGAAATAATAAACCTTTAAAATATTATAGAAATTAAATAAATACAACAATGTGTATATGTTTATTTTAATTAATAAAATTTTTTTAATTTTTTTTATATTATTAATTAATAAAATTTAAATAAATTTACAAAATAATTGAACAGTAATAATTACAATTAGTTGATAAATAAAAAATAATTTTTTTTACTTTTTCAAAATTAATATACATCTTTACATTATATATTAGATTAAAGAATAAGTATTTAAAATAAATAGAACAATTCAATGCATATTTTTGAATAAATACAGTGTATATATGTTTATTTTACTTAACACGATTAAATTATAAATTAAAATTTTCATTTGTAATATATTATACAATATATATTTATGTATGATATTATAGTACTGGAATAATTTTTAATACTGTTTTTTTTAATCCAAAGGGAAAATATTATAAATCAGTAGAGGAAATGTAAAAAAGATCCAAAGTGAAGAGGGAAAACCAAAGAATAGAACCCAAAGAGACTCTCAATGAAGAAAGAATGTGATCTACCCAATTTCCATCTATTCTAATGAAACATAACACACAAGATCAAAATCTAGATTCCAACAGCCTGATATTATCAACAATGGACCTAAAAGCTTTCTATCCCACCTCAAAATATGCAGGGGATTTAATAATGATTTAAAAATAAGATTCAATAAAAATATCCTTCCATAATTGAGAAAAAAATAAATTTCAAACCATAAATAATTACCAGAACTTCCATAGTAGTCAAGTCCCAACTTTCCATGACCTTGGAATGAAAGTCCGCAACAAGCGACCCGAGTGATCACGGACGACAACCCCAAAACAATACCGAACTCATCATGCACTATGTTATTTTTATCCACCATTATAGAAACCATATGTGGAGGAATCCATTTTATGGAGGATTTCTACATGGGAGGGTTTAAAGAGTCACCAGGTTCTAACCCTAAAATATTAATCCAACTCTAGTTTTTATCTAGCCAAACCACGTCGTCTTTCAAGACATGATCAACCAAAAGTCATTATGGTAAAACCATATAATCCAAACCCAAATAAAAATATTAGAAACCTCTTAGGTTTGGATAGATTCAATCCAATCTAATAATATCAAAATAGCATAACCAAGACTCCCCCATCGATTGAGAATGTTCTCTCCACCCAACCTCCATAAACCAAAATCCAGAGAACATGAAAATATGGTATGGATGACTGTTTATATTTAAACCTAGCAATGAGGACATGGATGATTATAAGTAATATGAAATTTAACTAGAATATCACAAGTTGTAAGTATTCCTCTATAGAAATACCAACAAATAGTTTCATTTTTGGAATAACCTTCACAATAAAAAAATGCTTCTAAAAAGTAGATCTAGGGGAGTATTTATTCTCCAAAGAACATCTATACCCTAACCACACTGAATAACAACTAGATATCCCAAAACTCTAATATAATTTATATTTTTTTGCTTTGTGAGTTAAAGGGGTTTCTGGAAAAGACTTCTAGTCACAAGCATTAAACCTAAGATCAATATTTTGATGATCCCAACCACTCATATCATTGTTCATCAGTTATTTGGCCAAAAAAATCATCATTTCCATCCATAAGTCATGAAGTAGGTTCCAAATTAGGAATATTATCCAATGATGAGTTCTTTTAAATAAGGACCTTTTCACCTCAAGAGATCTTACAATAATGATCATGATTCAGAATACCCATAGAACTCCAAACACATCTCCAAAAGAAGCTTAGATTGATCCCCAGGCTGGAAGACAAGAAATTAGAGTAGTGGTAATATTTAGTCTTAATAATCTTTTCACATGGGATATTAAGAGACTAAAATAGACTCCTCCATTTTTTCTCTAATAGAGAATTATTAAAACAATTTAAATACTTAAATACTATACCACTACAAGACTTCGGAGTGTAGAGATCCTCCCAAGAAAGATAATTTATTCTTTAAATACCAGCATCCTGTCCCCACTAAAAATTATCTAATGGTGAATGAATCTTATCGATAAAAATATTAGGGAATTTGAATAAGGGAATCACAAAGTAAGTAATGTACGAAGACACTATATTAAGAAGTATATCCTTTTTAGTTGTGGTAATATTCTTCCCAGCCTATCCATCAATTTTGAAATTGACCCTATCCAAGATAAAAGTGAAAACATCCTTTTTAGATCATCTAAAAAATCCATGATCCTTAAATATTTTCGATGACTTTCAACAATCTAAATGTCACGTAAATGATAAATCCATTATTTATTTCCATTTAGCACTCCTCTGCTAAAAGAAATATCTAATTTGGAAAAATTGATGTGTTGAATAGATGCTTGCTCATAAATGTTGATAATTTTTATAATTTCCTAATAATCCTATGGTGTAGTTCTTGAAAAAAATAAGATAGTCGATAGTGAAAAATAAGTGGGAGATAAGAATACTTTGAAGACAAACCTTTGAACCATGAACAAGACCCCTTATATATCCCTAGATAAAATATGATGGGAAATATTTGTTATAAGAAGCAATAAATATGGAGAAATAGGATCACTTGTTGTAAGCCTCTGGTCGGGAAAAATCCCTAGTGAGATCCACATTCACCTTGATTCGGAATGAAACAAAAGTAACAAATTTCATAATCACCTCAACCTAATTAATACCAAAGAATATTTTTAACATCATGGCTTCCCAAAAGGTATATTCAGCTCTATCATAAGACTTCGTCATATCTAGTTCCCAATCCAAAATCCACCTTTTATAATTTGATTGAGTTTTCATAGAATGAAATATATTATGTGAGATAATGGAATTTTCTATGATAAGAATAGAAGGGAAAAATCACTATGATGTTCAAAGATAATAGATAGAAGGATTTTGATCAAGAAATGGCATATAATCTTTGAAAAAATATTGTAAATCACATTGCATAAGATAATAGGTCTAAACTCTGACATATTAATGGATCTAGGGACCTTAGGAATAAGAACAATGATAGTTTCATTGATATTTTTAAAACCAATGTAAACAATCCATAAATATCTCACCAAGTTAATAATTTCAACCCTAAAAATATGCTAAAACTATTTAAAGAATAAATCATCAAATCCATAAGGTCCAGGTACCTTCATTGAGTGAATACACTTTAGTACTAAGATAATTTCATCATCTATGATCTTAGCTTTAATCCCCTGGTTCATGTTAGCTGAACCCTTAATCTCAATAAAATCCAAATGATTTTTAAAAAGAGACACACTCTCAAACCTATAAAGATTCATATATAGATCCATGGTTAGATCCTGGATCTCTCTTTTTTCAGTCATGAACATCCTATTATCCAACTTGAGTTTAGATATATTATTGTTACTTTTCCTCGATGATGCCTTCTAATGAAAAAAGGTGGTGTTTTGATCACCCTAATTTAAAAAGACTCCATTGAATAGATAAACCAACAGTCTTTCTCTTCTCATAGCACCCCATCCAATGCTTTTTCCAAGGCAGTGGCTTCCTTCATGTCGTTGGATGAAGTTGGATATACATAACAATGTTTCAGATCCCTATCAATGAATATTTTACTTTGATCAAAGTTCCCGTTATTTTGATTGATACACACCCAATATTCTCCCATACCTTATCGTGAGATGATAACCAAGAAGTTTCAACCACACCATGACAGATATCATTACAGAGACACAAGATTTCAAATTTGAATTCTTGCTTGGTCCCATTGAACTTGTTTGTTATCGGTGTATAGAGAAAAATCAGTTGATGTTATGATGAGACCAAAGGGAGATAAGTGACATCATAAATTTTAAATAGTGAAGCTAAATCATTAGAGTCCAAAAATTTATCAAGATGCTCAAAAATCCTTCAGGGATTAACACCATGAAACCATGTAAACAGATATCCCAAAAAACATAGGTCAGAGAGATCGATATGAATATGAAAATCATGAAATTGGATCATTGAGAAAGGGTTTTAAGAGGATCATCCTTATTTGACATTATTATAGAGGATTTCATTGATGTATCCACCAAAATGAATAGGTCCTTGAAGATCATTCCTGGGAACCTTAATGATTTCCCAAGATTTCTATTTATCACCAAAACCTGTCCACTCATAGAAACTAATAAAATGCCACACTAGTTCCTGTGGTAGGTAAATATAAACAACTATATGAATTTGGGTGAATTTTTTCACAACTACATTTACCTCTTATTTCTACATAATACAAATCCCACCTGAATTTCCAACCCTTTACATAGGAAAGAAATAAATCTATGAAACCAACTAAGGGTGTGATCCCTCTCATGTCTTTACAAGCCAAGATAGTCTCGAATAAAAATACCACATCGGGGAAATATTTGGTGATCCATAAATAGAGCGTTCAAATTGTTCTTGGTTTCAATCCCATGATAGTTCCAACACATAATTTTCATTAAACAAAAAAATAAAACCTACACTAGTAGAGAAATAGTATTTCATGAAGGGAGAATTTAGGGGACTATATTTGGCGGTCTCCATTAACCCTGCTAATGACCACCAAAGAGAGATCACTAGGATTTTGGCCTGTACACCCAAAATTTCCCATTCCCTCATCAAGCCCCCCAACCTCCTCCCTCATAATGACCCCCCCCCCCCCCCTCACACCACCCCACATCCTCCCTTATCGAGCTTGCTACCCTCCCCCACCTATGCCCTACCATGTCCTCCATCAAACTATCATCGAGCCCCCATCCTACCACCCTCCCCCCACCATAGATCCCCCATCCCGACACCTCCTATCCCCACCATCAAGTCCCCATCCCACCCCTTCCTCTCCCCCACCTCCACGTTGTGTCGATCACTATCCATCCACTGTTGATCCCCTATCTTGTCCCCTCCTCTCCCCATCATTGAGCCCCCATCCCACCCCCTCCAATCCCCTAGCTCCATGATGTTCTCCCCTCAGTTCAACTTCCATCGAGCCTCCATCCCCCCCATCATCAAGCCCACAAACCATCCCATCCTCTCTCCACATTCATGTCCCCCCACCACTTTTGAACCCCCATCCCGCCCCACTTCTCTCTATATCATCAAGCCCCCATCCCACCCCCCACCTTTCCCCATCATTGAGCCCCATACTCTCCCATCATTTATCCCTTATCCCTACCTCGTCATCAAGATACCATCTAATCCATTACTCTCCCTCATTTTTGATCCCCCATCTACCCCCTCCGTCGCCATGGATCCCCCCTGTAGGTTGCCTAAAATCGATACCCTGGTTCTTGAACCCCCTGGCTGTCGACCCTCCCCCACAAGGTGAAACTAGTTCCCCCTAATTCTCTATCCTTGATTCCTATTCTTCACATTAACCCTCAGCCCATCGATTCCTCTTCTGCATAGTGAACCCCTACCTCTTTACTCACAAACCACAACCCCTAAACAATTGTGACCCCTTTTCCAGGAATGTTTTTCATATTTCTTGTAATGAAATTCTGATGTATCATTATTATCTATGGTGGTATTTTTATATTGTATTTATAATATATTTGATAACTTCCCCAACCAGCTTGGAAACATTGAATATTTTTTCATCCTATCCTTCAAAATTTTCCTCAGACTGTGGCTTCATTGTTTCATAAGATTTAGTGATATGAGTTTATTTAGAATATAAATAAGATATAGTGCTCAATACTATTTTTCATTAGCTTCCATTTATATTACAAAAATTTTATTTTTAATAGTATTTTATGATTGGAACCTTTCAATTTTATTTACATATCTTTTTACCATTTGACCTAGGCCCCATTTGATTTTTAAAATAAGGATGTGATAGTCAAATTATCTCTAAAAGTGATAAGTTTTAATAAAGCTAAAACATTTCTAACATTTCAATCTTCAAAAAAATTCTTAATATTTTCCTTCCCAACAAAATTCTTGTCAGCCATTAATTTACGTAGGCTAATAAATTTAACTATATCAAATATCCTTATTTTAAATGCATTGGTATCAATTTAATTTATTTATGACACATTAATATTTAATTTGATGTGACATTCATCTACTATTACAAATTATATTTTATAAATGTATAAATTTATCATACTTATGAAAATATACATTTTCACTTAATTTTGTATAATTATGAACTCACATATCATAGAAATAATTATGAAAAAATTTATAAAACAATACAATTTTTAATTTTATATGATTTTTTAATCATATTTGGTCATATATACTTTTATAATAATTTTATTTTTAAAACTTATTATAAAACACATCTTTTAAATTTTGATTGATTTGAATAGCATGGAAATTGTTTATAATTTATTTGGTTTTTAAACAAAATACTGGTTTACAAAATTTTAATATTTTATCATTGTTATTTTTAATTAAATTACATAATACATTAATGTGTTTTAAAAGTATTTATATCTAGTTATTAATATATTTAAAATGTTAGTATGTTGTTTTCATATTAATATGTTTATTATATATATGTAGTAATTTTATAGTTTTTGTTAGAATATTTTTTATATATTTTAATTATCTATTTTCTATTAAATACAGATATGGATAAAATTTGGATTGATATGCAAGATAGGTTTTCTATTGAATGTTATGAAGGGATTAAGCAATTTATTGGTTTTAACAACAGGTTTCAAAGCGATTTGATTAGTTGTCTGTGCAGAAAATGTGCAAACAAATATCTCTTCAGAAGAGATACTATTAGGGATCATCTCATTCTAAATGGGTTTTTGAAAAACTATAAGACACAAACACATCATGAAGAAGAGTTTTCTCCCTATCACTAATCATAAAGTATTCATATGGATTTCAATTCAAGAATAGTTGATCTGATGAACATGATGCTCAATGATATGATGCTTCATCTTCAACCTCAAGATAGTTTTGTCATAAATGATAATGTTAGAGGGGGTAATCCTTGTTATTCTATGGATGGACATGCATTGAAATAAATTGTAATTATTCATAATTCATAACTATATTATATTTTGGACGCAATGAATTTAGTAAATTGTACTTCATTATTGAATTGTTACATCTAAAGGCCTCAAATAAATGGATATAAACCTCCTTTAACATGTTGTTGGTATTGTTAAAGAAGGCACTCCCTTCTAGTTAGAAGGTTCCATATCTATACTATCAAGATCCCATGTTGTTGGTACAGTTATTGTGTGTCGCAGAAACTGTATGTTGTTCAAAAAAGAGAATGTGAAACTCAATACCTATACTTTTTACTACTCATCTAGGTGGAAGGACAATGAGATTAAACAAGGTATCAAGATACTTTCTCATAGGGTCTAGAATATACCTATCAAAAAAACCCCAAGTCTATGGGCTGATCCATTATCCTGTGAATTTATGTAGGTTAGGGCTTTGAATATTTAGACCTGTAAAAATTCAGACTGTGTTTGATCCAACTAACGAAAACCATAGCCCATGTGGACTATCCCTTCAGGTGTCTACGGGTCCCATTTTCCCGCAATTATAAGTAGGTTTCCAAAAAGTTATGATTGAAAAATAAAATAAAATAATGTAATATAATAAATTAGACTAAATTTTTTTTGGTTAAATTATAATATTTTTACTATTTTATTTTGGATTCTAGGCTGCCCTAGCATCAAAAGAATTGAAACCATGAATGGCGTCAATAGTCCCTTTTTTGTGTTTTGATGCTAGCCCTTTTTTATTTTATTTTTTATTTTTATTTTTGGCATTATTTTTTTGCGTTTTGTTATGTTATTTTTTGTTTTATTTTTTTTTATTTTTTTTTAAATAACGTTTTACTAAAAAAAGAAACAATCAATAAGAAAAATAATAAATATTTATTAATAAAAAATAATTTAATTATTATTAACAATATAATTAATATCATAATTAATTATTAATAATTAGTAGTATAATTATTTTTTAATAATTTGAATATTAAAAACTAAAAACATAATATCAATTAATATAAAAAATAAAAATTAATAATATTCTTAGTAATTTATTGATGTTCTTAATATGATAAATAATTAGTTATATGATTATTTATTAATAATTTTATTAATAAATAAAAAATGATAAATAATAAACAACTAAAATAGTTAGCATTTAATTAATGAAAAATATTATGAATTGAAAATAAATAACTAATAATTAAATTATTTATAATATTTTAAATTTTTAATAGATAATTGATATTATTTATAATTATTAATAATTTATAACATAATTTGTAACATAATATAATTTTAAATATTTAAAAAATAATTTTAAAATTATTAATAATTTATAATCTAATTTATATAATTAATAAAGATGTAATAAAAACTAATAATTTTTAATTTAGAAATGTTTTATAATATTTTTATTAAAAAAAAGTGTGTAAAAAGGTTTTTTTGTCGTTTTACATTTAAAGAACGCTATTATAATTTTTTAATTTTTAATTTTGTTTTTAAAAAAAACTTTTTACTAAAAAATTAATACTTAACATGAAATTAATAAATATTTATTAATAAATAATAATTTAAATATTTATTAATAATTTAAATATTAAATTTTTATAATATAATAACAATTAACATGAAAAATATTAAATAATAAAATAATTATTTTTTAATATTATTATCAACAATTACAAATATAATCAATAATTAATACCTAAAAAACTAACATTAAATAATGAAAAATATTATTAATATGATGAATATCAAAATTAATAATCACTAATGAATAGTATAATTATTTATTAATAATTTAAATATTAAAAATTAAAAATATAATGAATAATTAACATTAAAAATAATAATTGTGATGAAAAATAATGATTAATAGTACTATAAATTATTTATTAATTTAATTAATATGATAAATAATTAATAATATAATTATTTATTAATAATATTATTAATAATTATAAAATGATTAATAATAAATTACTAAAATAATTAACATTTAATCATCAACAACATTATTAATTATTATTATTAATATAATTAATATAATAAATAATAAATATTAATTAATAATTAAATTTAGTAATTATCAATTAATAATTAATAATTAATCATATTAATAATAAAATTAATTATATAATTAATTAATTAATACAATTTCCTATTAAAAAGTAACAATTAGTAATTAAATTATTCATAATATAATATGTTTTTATTATGTAATTTATATTATTTATATTCCTATTAATTATAATTATTAATAATTTATAATATAATTTAAATAATTTATAACATTATGTAATTTACATAATTATAAATATAATTTACTATCACTAATAATTTATAATATAATTTATATGATAAATAAATATATAATAATAATTAAAAATTTATATATCAATTTATAATATAGTAATTTATAATTAATTATTTAAAATTTATATTAATTAGTTGATTAATTATATTTTTGATTGTGCGGGCTCTATATCACACAGATAAAAACATTTTAATTTTTTTTTAACATTTAAATTTTTAATAAATAATAAAATTATTAATTAGTAATAAATATTTTTTATTTTTTGGTCAATTATTAATTTTTTTATTAAAATGTTATTTTAAAAACAAAATTTTAAATTTTAAAAGTTATAAAAACATTTTTAAAAAATAAAAGGTTACAAAATGTTATTTTACAAATGTTTTATAACACATTTTTAGATTATTAATAAAACATTTTTTAAAAATATTTCAAAATCCAAATAACTAAAAAATGGAGAAAATGAGTAGCGTAAAGTGAATTGATGCCATCCATGGATTCAATTCCCTAGGAAACCCATATCCCCAAATTTTAAAACCCTAAACCCATAAAACTAAATAAAAATTTTAAAAAACTCAAATAAAAAATTTATTCTAATTAATCAACATGAGGGTGGAAAAAAAGTTCAAGTTTATACTCACCTAGTACAACCATAAATAAAACCTGAAAGATATGATTTTTTAAGGGTTATTATTGTTATTAGGGTCATTGTTAACAGGAAACTAAATATTTTCACCCAATCTTAAACCTTTCTCTTTCCCTCTCCACTTTATCATGGTTCACCAAATAGAAAAATATTTTTATATATTATTTTCTTTAAGCTCAAGGGATTGCATGTTAGTCTGTGATTCCCACATGAATAGGGTCAGACATTAACCTGCATTCTTTGTGGATTGGCCCAGACTACTCAATAAAATCCACAGCCTGTATGATCTGCCTCGCGGGCTGACCTACCCCACCACATTATCACCTCTAGTCTTGAATCAAGGGAAACAATTTTATGTTAAGTGGGTGAGTTATTTCTCATTAAAACCAAGGTTTAAGTGATTCTTCATGTCAGATAAAATCTCTAAACAATGACTTGGAATTTAGAGACAAACAAATAGGTTGGTAAATTAACTCACCCCGTAGATTATTTAGCATGGAAGGAGTTTGATCAAAGACACTCAAAATTTTCTTAGTATGATCATAATGTTTGACTGGGTTTAGAAACATATGGTTTTAACTCATTCAATTTCATGTTTAGTGAAACATGTGGTACATGTCTAGTGGTGTTGGTTCCATACAACCTTCCCCCATGGGTATGTATGAGGCAGCCATTTTTTTTTTACTTTTGACTATAATTGATGGATCAAGAGTACCTAACAATAAAATCAATGTTTATATGAAATTGTTGATTGATGAGTTGAAATAATTTTAGGCAGTTGATTTAATAAATTTTTACTCAACATATATTGAAATTTTTAGACTTAGGGCCTCTTTGTTATGGACAATTAATGACATCTCAGTGTATGATAACTTATCAGGTTGGCGTAAAATGGGAGAATTCACCTTCCCTAGATTTAATAAAATCATGAAATATATATATATATATCTTAAGCACTATAGAAACTGGGAATACCTTGGTCACAGACACTTTTTCCCTCTACTGCATAGGTTTAGAAAAGATAGTGTGTTGTTTGATGGGTATAGAGAGCATAACCAAGCACCATAATTAATGTTTGAGGTTCAAATTCTTGCACATCTTGATCATGAAAACATACGCAATATGTATGATTTACAAGATTTATTGGTTTAAATATTACCTTATATTTCTACTAAAAAATATATAATGAAGTCATAATTATAAGTGGGGTATTTTCTTCAAATTTTCATATTGGAAAGATGATATTTTAATATATAATGTGGATGTTATGCACATTGAAAAAAAATGTGTGTGATAATATATTATGAACCATTTTTTGGTTGCAAGGGGAAATCAAGGGGTAGTGCTAAAGCTTAATGTGATTTTAAAGAAATGGGATTGAGAAAACCTTTACATTTATAGTTGGGTGGGGGTAATATGTCATATGTGCCTACTATATAGTACATAATGAGTAAAAAAGAGAAATAAATATTTTTATCAATTTTGAAAAGTGTCAAGGTGCTTGATGGTTATTGCTCTAATATTTTCAAGCATCTAAATGTGAAGATCATTACATTACATGTAATTCCCCGACCCCAGAAGCTCGGAGCTGATCTATTATTTTATTTCATTTGTATAGATACAAGTGTCCAATCTTAAAGGACTGATCAGTTTAGTAATCTTAAAAAATAGATTACAAACATGAACCTTACATTACAATTTCAAACATAAAATACAGCATAGATAATCCTTTTATAATGCCATTTTTATCCTATTTTAACCCTTTATATCATCCATTATACACATCTTGGCATCCTGATAAAATAAAACATAAGAAGGGGTGAGATCAGATGCTCAGTAAGTGTAAATAATACAGCGAAAGCCATCATATATAAACATAAAATTTTATGGAAAGGTATATAAATGAAAATACAAGCCCTTTAAACATAATATTGATCATAATATGGAAATAATAAATCAAATAATACCATATAAACATTCACATAGATATTCTATTAATCAAATAATCACATGTAATATCAATAACTAATCTCATAATGAGGGAATTCATAATGCGAGATATCATAAACATACCGTCAAGTATTCGGCCAAGAATCTATAAATAAACAGGTAAACTCTTAAACTAGTTTGACTCATGAAACCTACCAATGAATCGAGGGGATATAGCAGGCCCCACCCAACACTTACCAAGTCCAATGTGTTCCTCATATGAAAAGGGTGAAACATAACCAACATAAACATTCTTATTAAATCTAGCATATGAAATGTTAATACATTAACCATAAACCATAAATGGTATCAAAAAAGAACATCCATAGTAAAACATATCATAAACCCTTAAATAAAATAAGGTATATTTTATCATAAGAGATCAACCTCAATTAAGCATAAAATCCAACAAAGAATGTTGACATAGATGAAAATAATATAATAAAATAATTAAACATTTCTTGAGAGAAATACCCCTTTTTACATTAAAATCATTTAAAATTCACACAATTATAAAATAAAATATTTCTTTTGAAAATAACCTTTTAAGTTTTTAATAGAAGCTTCAAAACGTTCTGGCGTTACGACGGCGTAAAAATCTACTCACTCTTTATAAGATAAAAAACATTCTTACCATCAAAAAAATTCATAAAGTACCTCGTTTAAAAAATGAAAAAAGATTCCTTTAAAAAAAATTATAAAAATTCAAGCATGGGTAAAAATTACTTCAAAAATTATAGAATATTAGTAAGAATTTTTTGAAATACATTTTTAATAAACAAGAACAAGGGTGATAAATATTTACAGTAAATACTTACGTATAAACAATCTGGAATAAAAATGATATTGAGAAATTAACCATTACCTTGCACTTTCCTTTATTTGAGTGTGTGTTAAACTCATGTATAATAGTAAAAATATGTTATTAAATTATACCATAACTATATCCATATTTATGATATCATATAAAATCCTCTTATATCGTTTTGTTAATAATATTTCATTATTACCAATGTTTCGGGTGTTAACTACGTCATTTTATTATGTCTGTTTTGTCATGTAAGTCTTGTTTATTATGCATAGGATATATTTTATTCATATATATATTGATATTAAGTTAATAAATATTATATTCACTCATCATATACATTTTTATAATCATTCTTTAATGGTTAATGTGGAGAATAAATCTCATCATGTTGTAAAGATGGTAGGTCGTACGTACACACAAGCGACGGTATCATTCCCTTAATGGTAAAGTGGTAGAAAATATGACGGTATTTTAATTATATAAAATCAATTTTAGTTCATATTTATTGTTTATCTTCATTATATTCATCATTATACCCATCCAAATAATGTGGTTAGGAAAAAAATTACACCACAACATGGAGATGGTAAGTCGTACATAAGCACACATGGTGATATTATTTTTTGTAAGATGGATAAAAGGAGTAATATTTTTGTCCCAATATAATAATAACATCTCATAATATATATTATATTGGTGTTATTATTTTATAATAGAAACAACACATTAATAGGAAGGAGAAGAATAAATAATTTAGATGAAGTTGGTAAAAATTATTACCACTTAAGAACACTAGGGTTGATCTTTTTAGAAGAACAAAACCTCTAGGATGTGTATATGTAAGTTGATAAGGTAAACTTTTAGTGGTTTTTTGATCAAGAAGGCTTAGTGTAGGGTGAGGAAGTGAGGGAAGAGGTTCCTTTTTATAAAAGAGGGGGAGGGAACTCTTGGAATCCCTTAAAAGATTAAATTAATGTAAATTAATTTTAAATTTAAAATGGATCCAAAGTAAGTAATTTAGAATATAATATGATTATGGGTCTAAATCCTCCCAACCAATATTTTTTAGGCAGGTTTAGGATATATTTTCCCCCTTATCTTTTTTATTTAACCCTAAATTAATTCTTTTGACTCTTACTGTTGCAACATGTGTTTTTATTACTTAAGGATTAATATAGTTACTATAAATTTTCAAAAGAACCCCAAATGGATAATTAATGAAATATTTATCCTTTTTATATTTATTTGACCTAATTTTAATTTTTTATGAATTTTATATCATTTAATAAAATATTATTTATTTTAATTTATAATTTATGTCAATTTTGAT
This sequence comes from Viscum album, assembly GCA_963277665.1. Lineage (NCBI taxonomy): Eukaryota > Viridiplantae > Streptophyta > Magnoliopsida > Santalales > Viscaceae > Viscum > Viscum album. The sequence goes on from OY728157.1 coordinate 224,914,643, forward strand.
ATTTTTCATTATTTGTCCTTTTTAAAATGTCATAAAATCATGATAACTTAGAAAAAACACTTTTAATATATCAAATAAATGTCTAAGTTATCTATAAAAAAATTATGTCATTAATTATGTCAAATTATATTTATTTTACTATTTTTAATATTATTTTTTTGATATTTCCCTTGATTATACAATTATTGCATCATTATTATAAAAGCCTTTAATTAAATTATTTATTCTCTAAATAATAAAATTAAATTATAATTATGAAAATTAATTTATTATATTTTAAATAACTATTTATAGTCGAATTTATCTTCTATATAACCCTAATTAAAAATGATTTTGTTATTAAAAACATGAGTATGATATTTTTAACTTATCTTTAAATTAAATATAATAAATGTCATATTATTACCCAAGTGGATTAAAAATATTATAATTTAGTAATAAGGTTTATTTTGGTCGAAAAACAACTATACAATGAAATTAAGACAAGTTTTAGGATAATTTTATAATATTATAATATTATTTTTACCTTTATTTACCTCATTTACCCTTAACAATGTTAAATAAAATACTAAAGTTACTATTCACAAAAAAAATAAGTTTATCCTATTATTGTAACGCCCCGACCCCAGTTACCCAGAGTCGGTGCATTATTACATAATATTGGCATGATCACAAAAGATCAAGTCTCGAAAGACCGATTAGTTTAGTAGCCTTGGAATAACTAGATACATTCATAAAGTTTACATTACATCATAAAGTGAAAACTACTACAACAACATCTTTTCTTCATATCCCCTCATACTATCCTTGCAGGTCATTCATAAATTACTTCTTCACATCTTGGGAAAAATAAAACATTGAAAGGGGTGATCTCAGATGCTCAATAAGGATAACAATATAGCGGAAACTTTCATAAATAAGCATAAACATTTAAGTCAATGTATAACTAAAACAAAAGCCTTTTAAACTAGAACTTCAGCATAATATAAAAACGATAAAATGAAATAATGTCATTTACTTATTCACATGGATATTCTACTAGTCAAATAATCACATGCAATATCAATAACCACTTTCATAATGATGGAATGCATAATGCCAGACTATCATAACCACATAGACAAGGCCTCATGCCAAGACTACAAATAAGATTTTTTCAAGGCCTTGTGCCAAGACACTAGTTTGTCTCATGAGACCTACTGATGCATCGAGGAGCTATAGTGGGCTCCACCCGTCATTTATTATGTCCAATGCATTCCTCATATGAACAGGTTTAAATGTAACATAAATATTCGTATTAAAACTAGCATACGAAATGTCAATACTTTCTCCATAAACCATGAATGGTATAAAAATAACACATCCATAGTCAAACATATAACAAAACCTTCAATACAATATGGAATTTTTGTATCACAATAAATCAAATTCAAATAATCTTAAAATCCATCAAAGGATGTTGACATGGATTAAATCAAAACTATTTGAGAGAAATATATCTTTTTTTGAAATCATTTGAAAGTCACATAATTATAAAATAAAAATTTTAATTTGAAAATTTTCTTATAAGCTTTTAAGGGAAGCTTAAACGATTTTATAATGGCGGAAAATAGCTGCACCCGCCGTATAAGTTAAAAAAGACATTCTTACCTTAATTATGTCGAAAAGGTTAAAAAGGACCTTGTTTGGAAAACGACAGAAAGATTCCTTTATAAACATCTTATAAAAAATCAAAAAGGGTATAAATTACTTTATACCATAGTCTTTAAAATATTAATAATGATTTGAAAAACATTTTTAAGAAACATGGATGTAGATGATAAAGAGGTCCCAGTAGATAATTACGTATAAACAACCTCAGATAATGAAAAGATTGTGAAATAAACCATTACCTTGTACTTTTACTTTGTTGAGGGTGGGTTAACCTCCTGTATAATGGTGAAATAATTGTTATTAAATTATACAAGAATCATATACATTAATATGATATCATATATGATCTTTTAACATTGATTTGTTAATAATATCTCAGTATTATCGTTGTTTTGGGTGTTAACTTACTCATTTTATTTTATATGTTTTGTTACATAAGACATGTTTGTTATGGATAGGTTGTATCTTATTCATATCCATAATGATATCAAGTCCATAAATATTATTTTTAATCATCATATGAGAATTAGTCTCGAATGGATACGATGGGGAATGAATCTCATCGCGTTCGTGGAGACGGTAGTCCGTACGTACGCATGAGTGACAATATCATTATTTTGATATTAAAATAATATATAATTGGATGGTATATCATATATACAGAATAATTATCATGTTATATTTATTATTTACATTAATTAAACATCAATATTATACCCATCCAAATAATAATGTTTTGAATAACAATTACACCACGACATGGAGACGGTAAGCCGTACGTACGCATGTATGGTGAAATGTCATTCAAATGATGGATAGAATACTAAATATGGTTGTACCATATTTATAATAACATCACAGTATATATAATATACTGGATTTATTATTTTAGAATGGGAAAAACAAAGAAAGAAGAAGTTGAAGAAGAAAGGAACTTGAAAGAGGGTGGTGAAAACATTACCTCTTCTTCGGGTTCTTCCTTTTGATTTGATCAAAATGGATCCTTAGATTGGATTTCTAATTAACATAAGGCCTATAGGTTGAATTTAAGGAATTTTAGAGAGTATTTGGGTAGGTTTTGGCCAATACAAAAGGCTTTGAATGTGTGAATTAGTGAGAAGGGGGGTGCCCTTTTATAAGAGGGGTGAGGGGCACCTTTGGAAAAGCTGGAAATATTATTTAATAATAAATTCATATTCGGTTTCTAATGGATAAAAAGTAGATTATTAAAAGAATAAGGTGTGTATGGATATAAATAATTTCAACCAATATAATTTATACAGGTTTGGGTCATTATATTAACCTTATCTTTTAGTTTTAACTCTTAGTTAATTAGTTTGACATTTACCATGTCACTTTGTATTTTTATATTATATAGTTAATAAACTTACTATATACATCTAAGAGACTCCCAAGTGGTCCATTAATGATACACCTATCATTATATAATTCTTTTTTCCAAATATTAGATTTTTAAAAATATAATATCAATTAATAATATAATATTTTTTTTAAAAACTCATTTATGTCAATTTTGGCACTATTCAATAATTGATTTTTGTTAAAGTCTTAACATATTTATTAATTCAAAAAAAATCATTTAAGCAATCATAACATGTAATATTAACCAATAAAATTCATGGATGTCATCCAAACTATCAAATTATATTTATTTTAACATTTATAATACCAATTATTTGATTCTTTCATTAATAAGGAAAATACTGCATCATTATTGTGTCATAAATATATTTTATTATTCAATGTATAAAAATTATAAATAAAAGAACATGATGTAGGAAATATTTTTATATTTCTAATTAATATTTATAGTCTAAAAGATAACATATATAACCCTATGTAAAAACCATTTTTCTATAAGATATATGCTTATGTCATTTTTGTATTTACTTTAACTTAATTAATATAAAGTGTCATTATCACTTACAAGTGGATCCATGGGGTCCCAAAATCGACCCAAATATTACCATGGTCGGACATGTATCAAAAAATAGGGTTAGGACACGTTTTAGGGTAATTTAGTATTATTATAATATTATTTTGTACCCTTATTTACCGGATTTACCCTTTAACCATGGTAAATAAAATATTTACTGAAGTAATTATTCAAAATGTCTAAAAATAAAATTTACCTATTTAAAAAATTTGGACCTCCTGATTTTAAATATGGAATCCAATTTTCTAAATTCAAAACACATAAGTGGCAGAAATTAATTTAAAATTAATTCCCCTTGTCGAAACAAAAAGCTTGTTTTTAACAAATAATAACTATCAAAAGATTGACACTTTCTTATGTCCAGTTTAAATATGAAATTATGTCCAATGACCAAAATTGGATTAAATGGTAAAATTATAATCTAATTATACTTTAAAATTACTCAAATTCATAATCTATCACTATTAATTATTTCGATTAAAAAAATTGTTTTTAATTAAAATTTAGTAATTTTCACAATTCATCAAAATATGAAAGTTATCATAAAAGTACCAAAATTTCACCCTAAGATAATTTCCATATTCCGAATACAAAAATGAAGTCTATTTTACCAAATTCAAAACATAAAAGTTGCATTTATTAATTTAAAATTAATTCCCGCTATTAAAAGCAAAAGGCGTATTTTTAAGAAATAATAACTATCAAAAGTTTGACATTTGTTTATGTCCAATTTCAAAGCGAAATTACTTAAAATTACCATGATTGGATTAAATGGTAAAAATATAATCTATTTATACTTCCAAACCATTAAAATTTATAATCTAACCATATAAATTATTTTTATTAAAAAAGTTGTTTTCAATTAAAATATAGTATTTTTCACTATTCACCAAAATATGAAAGTCCTCAGAAAAACACCAAAACTTTATTGAAACTAAATTCTTATGTCCCAATTATAAATAAGATGTTAATTTTTTCAAATTGAATATATGAAAGTTTCAAATATTTTATTTAAAAATGTTTCCCCATTAAAAGGCGGTAAAATTGCATTTTTTGAAAAATACTTCTTTTATGTGAAAAAATGAATTTATTCTTAAATTATGTCTTAGAAAATCATAATATGGATTCTAAAATTATAAGTATAATATAGAATTTAAAATTCAGTTAATACTATTTATAACCACTTTTGAACGGCTAGTTTGGTAAGTCGTGGTGCGCTTGAACTTAGTGTTGTGTACAACACACGCTATTGTATTATTGAAAGAGAATTGTACTGTGGAATCTTGGTGTGTTACAATTATAATATAATTATCATAATAATTAAAACTATCTATATCCTTTTATCCCAATTTAATTCATAGAATTGGCTAAATTAAGTTTAACACAAATCCTATAGGTGTGGTAAGAAATCAGGTAAAAGAAAACGTTCAAAAGTTTAATAAGTTTTTATTTATAATTATAATATAAAAATGATTAAAATAAAATAAATTGAATTAATATATGTATTATTGGTCTATTTTGAATTTAAAAATAAATTTAAATTATAATAATTATTTAAATAAAAAGTCACTTTTTTAACTATAATGCAGTATTTTTTTACTATTCATCAAAAAATGAAACCTCTTGTAAAAATACCAAAAAATCACCATAAGATAATTTTAACATTTTAAATTCAAAGAATAATATTATTTTTCATATAAAAATTCTGAAATTGTCAAAAATTAGATTTAAAATGCGCTCTCCATTAAAAGGTGGTAAAATTAACATTTTTGAAAAATACTTCTTTTATATGAAAAATTGGATTTGTTCATATATGATGTCTAGAAAAACTATAAGATGAATGTTAAAATTATATGAAATATATATAAATTATTATTCATTCTTTCTATTCTAATGGCTAGGTTATATTTTATTAAATAATAATATTTTAATCATATACTCTTGTACAGTAAAACACATTCTTGTGTATAATGCAAGATATCGAAAAAAGTTTCTCGTATGTTTAACACAAACTAACTCAGGGTTACATACATTACAATCTATATAATATATTAAAAAATAAAAAATATTATAAATTCTTGGAGTGTTACATTCTCCCAACCTTAATTAAATTACATCCTCACAATTTAAACTTGGTCTTATCAATCAAGAGCTTGATATTTGAAAATACTATTGTTGAAGAACCTGCATCATAAATAGGGTTAATAACACATATTATTAATAATTAGTAAAAGGAAATGTGAAGATCACCACAAAATCAAGATTTTAAAAAGGATAACATTAGTGTAAAGTAGAGATACGTGTATGGAGTAAAAGAGTAAATATTTATAGGGAGTGATTGAGGTCATAAGTAACAAACAAGTGAATGATTAATGGAAAATTGAGGGCCTCAAATCCAAAAATATATATGATGATTTAAAATACCATCGGTTCAACAAAAATTAAAAAAAAATAGATCCTTTTACTAGAGTTGATAAATTTTTTATTCTATAATAATGTATGGAAAATATAATTACTTGGTTCATTTTTATAAACACAATATTATCATTTCGTTATGACTTGGCCTATTTTTAATTTATTTCGTACACCTGAATATGGATATTCAAGATGAATTTTTATACCTGAATCACTTTTGGTGAATCATAAGGTCTTCAAGTATTTCCTTCATCCCCTTAATATTCACCGAAACTAAAAGGGTTAGCATAAAGTATCCATTATATCATACTTTAACCTCAAACAATAATATTTAATGTTCAACTTATTCTATTACAAAATTAAGACTCATCTAAAATAAATTTTTCCAAAATTATAAGTAAGGTCACTAAATTTATAAAATCAACTTTACACCAGTTTTTTCCCAAACAACATAAAGCAGATATTTTTATTACATAACAAATATATGAATATCATTATCACCTTTAAAACCTTAATGATAACATGAATTCTTCCAAATTTTAGCAGTATTGTAGCAACGGTGGAGGAGCTGTAGCGGGTACTGTAGCGGTGGATTTACTGTAGCAGGTACTGTAGTAGTGCGGGTACTGTAGCAGTACTGTTCACCGAGGGGTCCTTTGGGAAAAAAATGGGATTTAATGCCTTTTATTCAGGCCACTTGGCCTTGGGCCTTTGGGCTATGTAATGGGTCTCCCTCTACCCAGTCTAAAGAGGTCTTTGCTTTAAATAATAAATTGAGGCTTCGGCCCCAACCAAAAAAAATGCATTCTTCCAAATCCTTAAATAAGTAGTATTGTAGTAAAATACTTATATGATTCTTACAACCATGATATCATAACATACTTCTTGAATCCAAAAACACAAATACACTAATTATTTTACTTCGACTGTAGTAACAACATAAACATGACCTTGATCCATTTGCTTTTTTTAGCTATATTTCCCTGAATCTTAGGGAATTCATGTTCATAGTTTCCCATCTCATTAAAACTATATCAATGAACATTACTGGATTCTTTCTTTCCCTTATAATCCCAAGACTCATGAGCTTTCTCTCTACACTTGTATTTAACTCTCATTCCCTTTAGGTAAGTACCGAGGTATTTATTCCCACAATTATCACATGTGGGAAAATAATTCTTTCACATTTTACATTTATTCATCTCTTTCTACATTATTCTCTTATTCTATTCTTTTCCCTTAAATTCATAATACTTAGAGAATTCTTTCTTTGTCTTGAGTGCACAAGAGACTATCTCTTCGTATAATGAGAAATTTCGAGAAACCAATTCCTTTCAGATAAATGGATTTAACCCGTCAAATAAATGATCAATATTACTCCTTGTGTTATGTATGTAGTTCTTATCATGCCTTCATAACCTTGAAAATTTGGATTCATATTGAGCAACATTTACATCCTCCTTTTTTCTTAGAATCGAAAATTGTCTCTCCATATCTGCTCTCTGTTCACAAGGAAAATATTTTTTCTAAGAAAATTTCCTTAAAATCCATCCATTCCATGTTTTTTATTTCCTTATATTCCTTAGTGTTTTGAATAAATGACCTCCATTTATCTACATCTCCTGAGAGATGATAAACTTCCATGATAACATTCTCCCTTTCATTTCTTCCTAGAGAAATAAATATCTTCTCTAAAGAAATTATCTACATTTTAGCTATAAATAGATTTTTAGTCCCATTTAATATTGGTATTTATTATCTCATGAAGATATATAACATTGTTCCTCCACATTGTGGATCAGGGAGATCCATATGAGTAAGGTTATTGTTTATAATGTGAGTCAACTATCCCAGTATAGTTATATGTTATTCATCACCTATTTTATCTCCAGTTCCAAAATCATTATCTTTCATTGGATGAAAATCCCTATATGGATTACATGTGTTGATACGATTTCCATTCCTTTCATTAGTATTTATTTCTAAATAATGGCATACACTAGATTTGGTTATGTATCAGAATTTATAATTTCAAACTAGTAAAATGCATTACATAAATTGAAAATTTTATGCATATCTAATCTCATTATCATAAACATGGATTATTTGGGAACATGTTTACTTTTAAATCATCCATGATGGTTTGTAGATAAAATGTGAATTATCCTAAGAATATACCCCAAGAGTGTTAAACCAGGTGCGCGGTAAGGCTCGTTGTTATGTACCATATTACCCTAAGTCAGGCCTGGGACACCTTCTTGGAGTTGTTACCCATAGGTACATATCTTCCAAGACCACATCCACTTTTAGTGTCTAGAAATTGATGTATTTCTATAAATAAACACATAATATCTACCTTAATAAAATTCTAGGATGTTATTATATACTTATCCTTAAAATCTATCTTATGGTTATGTTCTCTAATCCATATTTTTAAAATCTAGTTACCAAGGTTGCTACTAAACTTCCTCTGATAAAAACTATAATTCCCTAACCCTAGAAGCCTATATTTGGTGCATTAATTTATTATATTTTCATATATACAAGTGTTTAACCCTAAAGGATTTCTCAGTTAATCATTCTTGGAAGATATATTTCATACATGAACCTTACATTACAATTTCAAACATAAGATACAAAAAATATAATCCTTTGATAATGAAAATATTCTTCTAGCTTGACCCTGAATATTAGTCATAATACACATCTTGGCATCCTGGTAAAATAAAACATAACAGAGGGGTGAGCTCAGATGCTTAATAAGGAAAAATAATACAGCAAAATCCATCATAGATAAACATAAAATTTTAAGGAAAGTTATATAACTGAAAACAAAATACCTTTAAACATAATCTTGAGCATAATATAGCAATAATAAATAAAATAATTCCACATAAACATTCACATGGATATTCTACTAGTTTAATAATAATATTTAATATCAATAACTAGTATTATAATGAGGGAATGCATAATGCAGTACATTATAAACATACCATCAAGGCTTCTGCCAAGACACTATATATAAACGAGTAAAAACCCAAACTAGTTTGTCTCATGAGACCTAAAAATGTATCGAGAGGCTATATCAGTATCTTCCTAACACTTACTAAGTTCAATTCATTCCTCCTATGAAAAGGGTGAAACAAAACCAACATAAACATTCATATTAAATATAGCATACGAAATGTTAATACATTAACCATAAACCATAAATGGTATCAAAATAGTACATCCACAATCAAACATATCATAAACCCTAAAATAAAATAAGTTAGATTGTATCATAAGATATAAACCACAATTAAGCATAAAATCCAACAAAGTATGCTGACATAGACGAAAATAATCTAATAAAATCATTAAAAATTTCTTAAGAGAAATACCCCTTTTTACTTTGAAATCATTTAAAAGTCACGCAATTATAAAAGAAAATATTTATTTTGAAAATAAAATTGTAATATTATAAGGTAATATTTAAAATTTTAAGGCTTCATGATGGTGTAAAAATACGCTCACTCCATATAAGTTAAAAAACATTCTTATAGTCAAAAAAACGTAAAGTACCTCATTTGGAAAATGACAAAAGATTTATTTCAAAACATTTTATAAAATATAAAACATGGGTAAAAATGACTTTAAAAAGTTATAGCATATTTTTAAGAATATTTTTAAATACATTTTTAAGAAACATGGACATGGATCATAAATATATCCCAATAAATACTTACGTATAAACAATCTTAGATAAAAATGAGATTGTGAAATTAACCCTTACCTTGTACTTTTTTATTTTAGGATGAGTTAACCTCCTGTATAATGGTTAAAATATTTTATTAAATTATACCAGAACTATATATATATTTATTATATCATATAAGATCCTCTTATATCGTTTTGTTAATGATATTTCATTATTACCATTGTTTTGAGTGTTAACTGCTACATTTTCTTATGTTTATTTTTTCATATAAGTATAGTTTATTATGTGTAGGATATAATTTATTCATATAAATAATGATATTAAGTTCATAAATATTTTATTCACTCATCATATACATTTTTAAAATCATTCTTTAATGGTTAATGTGGAGAATGAGTCTCATCGCGTTGTAGAGACAGTAGGTCGTATGTAAGCACAAGTGGCGGTATCATTCCCTTAATGGTAAATTGGTAAATAATTGGATGGTATATTAACTATAAATAATAAATATAATGTCATATTTATTATTTATATCCATTCTATTCATCATTATACTCATACAAATAAAGTGGTAAAGAAAAACAAATTACCCCACACTGTAGAGATGGTAAGTTGTAAGTACGCATGCATAGTGATATTGTTTTTTGTGAGATGGATAAAAAGAGAAATATTGTTTTAACATAATCATAATAACATCTCAGAATATATATTATACTGGTGTTATTATTTTAAAATTGAAACAACGTGTGAATATAATGTTTAAGAAGAAATAATTTTAAAGGAGTCGATAAAAACGATTACATCTTCTTTAGAGAACCTCCTTTGGATCTTGTCCTGGGGACACTATGGTTGGTATTTTGAAAATAAAAAAACCTCTATAATGTGTCTAGGGAAGTTTATAAGGGAAAATTTCAGGGTTTGGACTAGCAAGAAGGATCAATGTGGTCTGAGGAAGTGAGGGAGGAGGTACCTTTTTATAAGATAGGGGAAGAGTGAAGGACCTCGGGACACCCTGAGAGGGGAGGGGTGAATCAGGGTGACAAATTTTTCTTTTAATGTGATGGAACTTGTTCCCACATTGGTAGGAACTTGTTGAACCTATATGATGAATATGATCAGAAATCAAACATTCACATGCACAGAGAAGACACAACACTTTTTACTTAGTTCACCACTAAGGGCTACGTCCAAGGAGCATACACCGACAAGTTGTCGGTCGTACCAAATTCCACTAATCTTCACTAGTTGTGGATTAAAAAGGTTCAGGCACAATCACTTTGTCCCAGGCTCACTGCCTTTACAATGGTTTAGATATAGCTCACTGCTTCCCTCGGGTCACTCCCGTTGACTCCCCCTGGCTCACTGCTGTTGGTGAAGTCCCACTCAGTTTATAGACGTGAAGGTCTCTTCATCATTGCATAAGAATCCTCGATTGTATGTAGATGCTCTTTTGAAGTCCAACTCTCACCTGAAGACAAATCTCACTTTACGCTGGGGGTATCGAATGATCCTCTAGCTTTCGTGTAGCTTCAAAAGGACGCATGTACTTTAACAACCCTGGCGCTCTTCTCCAAGCTCCGGCGCGCAAGTTTCAGGAATGGAACGAAAGTCACTTGCATGGTACAAACTCGGTACGCAGGTGACTCTAAACAACTTGTGCGACACTACCTCTTTGAACTCCAAACTTGAGCGACTCAGCGCCTCTAAATCCTAAACCACTTTGGACGTGTAGCCAACAGTCGGCGTACAGCCTCTACTTGCGCGACCCAACAACCACTTGCGCGGCTCAACCACTTGCGCGAAGAGAGATCAAAAAATCTCTAAGTATTGAACTTCATTACAAATGAGGAGGGGGGTCCCTCTATTTATAGGAAAATTGGACCCTCTGCGCGGTGGCGCGCAAGTCTTCCCTTGGCGCGTAGGTTCCGGCACGCAGCTCATCCTCCCTAGCCTATGTCGCACTAATGACTTGCGCGAACACACAAATACTTGCACGAACTTCTTTCGTTTTCCATATTTTGTAGTTATAATCTTGAAAAACAATAGACGCGCAAGTTTCCAATCCTCCAAGGCATCGGCACGCAAGTCTCTTCACAGCGCGCAGGTCACTTGCGCGACCAGCCCAAAACTTGCACAGTCCTTATCCCTTTTCCATTTTCCGATGTTCTAATCTTGAAAAACATATGGCGCGCAAGATTACTCTCCTTCAAGTACACGGTGTGCAAGTCTCTTTTCCAAAAACACTGTTGATTTTCAGGCCCAAAAATTTGGCAAACACTGGGAAACGACGCCACCTTCAATACTGTTGTCTGCTTGAACTGTATGATCTCTTTGCTGGTACACATTCTGAACTTCCATTGAGGATTGACAAAAAACACAAACCATACTCCAAATCATGAATAAAAGACCATGGTTCCAACAAAGGGCACTCTTATAATACCTTAAAATATTAAATTAATATAAATTAATTTTAAATTTAAAAGGGCTCCAAAGTAATTTATTTATAATATAATATGAGTATGGTTATAAATAATTTCAAAAAATAATTTTTAGAGATGTTTAGGATATATGTTTACCCTTATCTTTTGGCTTTAACCCTAAATTAATTCCTTTAACTCTTACCATGGCAACATGTGTTTTTATTACTTAAGGGTTAAAATAGTTACAATAAAATGTAAAACGAAATAGAAATGGATCATTTATGATATATTTAACCTTATTATGTTTATTTTTCATAATTTTATATTTTTATGAATTTTATATCATTTAATAAATTATTATTTATTTTAAAGTATCATTTATATCAATTTTGATATTATTCATTATTTTTATTTTTTAAAATATCATAACAACATGATAACATTAAAAAAACACTTATAATATATCAATAACGTGTCTCATTTTTCTATAAATTTTTTGGATGTCATTAATTATGTCAAATTATTTTTATTTTAATATTTTTAATATCATTTATTTGATATTTCCATTGATTAAACAATTACTGCATCATTATTATGAAAGATTTTAATTAAATTATTTATTATATAAAAATTAAAATTAAATTATAATTATGAATATGAATTTATTATATTTCAAATGAATATTTATAGTTTAATTTATCTTCTATATGGACCTATATTAAAAATGGTTTTGTTATTAAAAATATGAGTATGACTTTTTTAACGTATCTTCAAATAAAATATATTAAATGTCATATTTTTACCCAAGTGGATTAAAAATATTATAAATTCATAATAAGGTTTATTTTGGTCTAAATACACCTATCCAATAAAATTAATACAAGTTTTAGGGTAATTTTATAATATTATAATATTATTTTCACCTTTAATTACCCAATTTAACCTTAACTGTGGTAAATAAAATACTAAACTTACTATTCATAAAAAAATAATTTGATCCTATTATACTCTAAATATAAAACTTATTACAACCTTGTATGGGTATTTTTCCAAATTCAATTTAGAGAAATGGCTAAATTAAGTTTCACACTAATCTTGTAGGTGTAGTGAGAAGGCTGGTAAAAGAGAATGTTCAAAAGTTCAATAAGTCTTTATATCTAATTTCAATATAAAAATGATTAAAATAAAATAAATTGGATTAATATATGTATTATTTATCTATTGTTAATTTAAAAATAAATTTAAACTATAATAATTATTTAAATGAAAATCATTTTTTTAACTACAATGCAATATTTTTCACTATTCCTCAACAAATGAAACTTCTCAAAAAAATACCAAAAATTCACCATAAGATAATTTTGGCATTCCAAATTCAAATAATAAGATTATAGTGTCATATAAAAATTCTTAGATTTAAAATGGGTTCTCCACTAAAAGGCAGTAAAATTACCATTTTTGAAAAATACTTCTTCTATGTGAAAAATTGGATTTGTTTTTATATCATGTATAGAAAACATATAAGATGAATGTTAAAATTATATTGAATATATATAAATTACTATTCATTTCAACTGTTTTAACATCTATGTTATATTATATTAAATAATAGTATTTCAATAATAAAATCTTATTTAGTAAAACTCAGTTTTTCATTTAATGTAAGCTATCAAAGAAAGTCACTCTTGAAGGTTACACAAGATAACTCATTGTTTCATGAATTACAATCTATATAATATATTAAAAATGAAAAAATATTGTAAATTCTTGGGGTGTTACATTATTGGGGTTGAAAGTTCATGATAATCATATTCAGCTTTAACAATTAATCCTAATTAAAATTCGTGATTGTTTGCCTACCCATGTTGTTGAGTCATTGGTTGAGGTTTCTAATTTTTTTAGACAACTCTATTAAGAAATAATCGCATGATTTATTTGAAAAAGTTGTAGGATAATATTGTACTTTCACTATATCACTTAGAGAAACTATTTCCACCATATTTTTTTGATGTCATGGTCCACTTGACCATGTATTTAACTAGTAAAGTCATTGTTGGTGGTCCCCTGAAATTTAGGTGGATGTATCCAATAGATCTGTACTTAGATACATTGAAATGTTATGAATGTAATATATCTCATCCAAAATCTTCAATTACCAAGAGATATTTTATGGATGAATGTAGTAATTTATGTGCTTTCTATATTGATGAGGTTGAAACAAAGTTAAAAAACCTTCTGGGATTGATGAAGGTCCAATTGAAAAAGAGATAATGTTTGAAATGCACAATGATGAGTGGGTTCAAGATCATCTATACATATTTTTCAACACTCCATCGATTATTCCATTTATGTAGTAAGTTTCATAGTTGATTTATTATGTCTTTTGTTTCTATATTTAATTTATTACTCACCTTTTATTGTGTTGTAATTTTAGATGCATATCATTGAGGTAAAATGGGAAAAACCCTATACAACTAACCATAAAATCCCAAAACTTTATTTCAACACATTTCATGAGTATTTCAAGGCTCACATATGTATAAATAATGTATTTGATAATTGAGGGGTATTTTCAAAACCATTTATCCATTAAATTATGTGAAATTTATAGATTCGTAACATAAGTAAATCAAGTTCTCTTACTGTGAGAAAATAACTCAACTAACTAGATGATGGCCCATTAATTATAGATCGTCTCTATAATTATTTGGATGTTAATGGATTCTGGTTCCATATTTGAAATGTTTTCATGAACCAAGCAATGCAGAATAGTGGCATTAGTTGTTCATCTGTTGATGAATATTATTATTATGGATTTATAAGGGATATTAATGAGGTCTTTTATTCTCATGGATTAAAGCATATATTTTTAAAGTGAGATTGGTTCAATCCGATATGTGGAATGAAATTTTACCATTTCCAATTTACATTGGTAAAATTTAACAATATTCTATATAAATATGATTGGGTAAGAAATGATACCTTCATATTGACATTATAGGCATAACAAGTTTACTTTTTTAGCAATGATTCTAATTAGAGAGTTGTGAAATTTTCTTGAAGAGGGGTATTCTGATTGACCAAGAGGAACTTGATGTTATCACCTTTACTGACCAACCACTTGACCAAACCATTGTAGTTTTATAAGAAGAAGATATACAATGGTCCAGAGGGACAATTAAAGGAGACACGATACACTTTTCATGATCAGTGAAAGATTGCCTGTAATTTTTTTTACAGTTAATGTTTGTAAAAATATTTATGAATTATTTGTATAAAAATTGATTAGTTTAGTTTTATGTTTTTTTTAAATATAGGTATGTCACAGGGGTTTAAGAGTGGTTCACCATATGTTTTTGGTATATATGATTTCATTTTTAAAAAAATTAATTTATTGTAATTTTCTATAAATAAATTCCCCTAACTATTTCTAATTTTTAATTAAAAATTCAATTATCACTATCTTCATTATGAATTTATGTTTATAAGGATATGGTCTTGATCCTAGAACTTTGGAGCTCGGTTGGATGTGTTATTTGATGACACCATTTATACAGTTATAGAGGGTGAGAGTGTATTGATTCGCCAATTAGTGTATATGATATGAGACCCACACAGATTACTTCTGAAGACTCACTATTGCAATTCATTTTTCTAGGATATGATAGATAGATTATGGATGGAGTTTCAGGTAAATTCACTCTTTAATTTTTCATGACATTATTTTTATTATTATTATAGTCACTGGATATTTTTTAAACAAGATTTTTTGACATATTTTCTATATGTTTTTTGGGTATTATACAACACCAAATGCTAAAATTTATATGAATATTTCAAGGTAAGGGTGAATAGAGATCATTGGGCACCATTTATAGGTGTTTCAAACATTGTAATGTGAGTCGCTCTGGGCATTTTTTCCATTCAGTGGTAGGATTTGGTTGCATTTTGATTGAGTGAGGTGATGATGGTAAAATTTATTGGTTTTAATCTTTAATGACTCTAATTTTTCATATGTTTATTAACTGAATATATTGAATTTAGACCAATTTTGTGATGGGTTTCAGCTAGAATCATGGGAAATTTTTTAAATTTATAGATAATTTTTTTAAAAAAATTGAATGGTAGACCTCCACTTCCTTTGGTGCACACTAGGATTTTAGAGTTTTTTCTATATATATTTTTTAACATTATTTTTAAGGGGATTTAAAATATATGGGATAAAGAGAAAAAAGTGGCAGTTTTATCAGATGTGGGATAAAGATGATCCAAAGTGAGAAATATGATCATAGGGGCATGTAGCGACATGGTGGGAAAGTTGGAAAAAACACTTTTTTAGGCATAGGCAGTAGTGGGAAGTAGTATATTAGGTTGTGCAATGATGTTTTGTAATGATGTCACATGTTCAGTTTGATCTTTGAGAGGATAATTTTTATCATGGATGATTTTTAGATAGAATATGATTGTATTAGGGTGTATACTTTCACACAGGTTTTCTGCGCTATATCTAAATTTCATGTTTCAAGATTTACTTGGATTTCAGTGCACTATCTGACTATTAGTTGATTTTCTTAGTATTTCCCTATGGTTTTTTAATCCTCTACATTGGAGGGAATTTTCATGTTAAACTTTTGTGTCCCCATTTATTTATTTTTCTTTTATTTATGTGTTCCATTTTCAATGGTGATTCTCACACTTTATTTGTCACAATTAAGTTATTTTTCTAGAACCAATTTACTTCCTCCCCGAAAATCGGTATCAAAGGGATTTATTTATGTTTCCTTCTAATTGGATATGGTTGATTCATATCATTGGATTTCTTCCCATATTGAAATTTTTAATAGAAAAAATTATTTTACTCTATGGTATCAATGAGTTAAAAATATTCTAGTACATGATAAGACAGTGAAGGTGTTGAAGAAAAAATTAGATAATTCAGAGATAATGAGTAATGGTGATTGGTAGGATTTGAGAGAGTTAGAGACATGCATGATTCAAATGTATTTAGATGATAATACTCTGTAGTAAGTGATGAATTTGATAGATCTGGAGGAGATTTGGGTGAAGTTTGAAAGTAGTTATAAATTGAAATACCTCAAAAATAATTTATATTTTAAAAAATGATTGTATCATTTGAAAATGTCAGAGAATGAAGATTTAGGTAACCATATGAATGATTTCACCAAACTTATGATGAATTTTTCTTCGATGGTAGTCAAGATCGATGATAAAGGTAATCCAGTTCCTATTGAAATAGAATAAGAAGAAAAATCTTTACTTCTTTTGAGTTCATCAATTGATTCATATGAGAATATCATCACACAAAAAATTCGGGAAATACACAATGAATTTGGATGATGTGATTTCATAATTGTTGATAAATGATACACAATGAAAGACCAATGATGGCTTCAGGAAATAGTGTTATTCTGCCAGTGACAGATAGACATGGTAATCATAGAGGTCGTTTGAAGATAAGAATAAATTTCAAGTGGTTATTTTTTGACAAGGAGGGTCATGTGTAGAGAAACTACTATTCATTAAAAAAGATTAAGGATGAAAAGATGGTTCATGGCACTAATTTTGAGGATGTCAGTGTAAGTTTTATATTGGGTGAGGGTGATTTACTTTTTGTTTATAGTGATTATCATAGTTCAAATCTGTACACTGAATGGGTGGTTGATTCCACAACATAATAACATGTTTCACCAAATAGGGAAATATATTATTCATACAAATAATGTGACTTTGGTATATTGAATATGGATAGCAGAGATTTTGTTGATGTCATTAGTGTGGATGATGTTTGTATCTATAAGAACCTAGTTTTTCTATGAGGTAATGATCCTTTTATATTATATTAAATTCATTGTTTTGGACCTAATATGGGTTTCTATTAAGGTTATAGAGTAAATGAGGGTGTTTGGGGCTTGTTTGGATCCTGAAACCCTGGTTGATGGAAGAAACAATTAGGTCGTATGGTAAGTAAAAATTGTTCTACCCAGTTCGCATGATTTATCCTAACCATGTGAGGTGTTTCGGTAGACATCAGAGGCCACACAGTTTTCCCTAACTATGTGACCTAGGTCACATGATCATGAGAAAACACTACAATTTTTAATTGATCCAAATAGAATGATTTGAATAGGGTTTCCCAAACCATGTGCATGAACCATGTGAGTCCCCTCCATAGATAGTAAGCCACGCATTGTTGGTGCACAGTTTTTCCAATTGTTTACCCTTAAAAAAGGGTAAAAATTAATATTTTTACCTTAAGGATTATAACATTAACCCCTTTCTTATTTCTTCCTCCCATGGAAAAAACTTCCTCCTTATTTACATTGAGAGACCCTCTCATGCCTTCCTCCAATGTTCATTGATAACTCTTCCATCTGAACTCAAAATCACAATCCATTCATTTCTTTGAATTCCTATAGATAATATATCCACTCCTTAGGCTCCTTTCATCATTTTTCTTCCTCTCAACGATGCGATTTTGATGCAGTCTCATATGATCTATTTTCAGGGTGTTCATTCGTTCATCAATTTTATTTCAATCTAGAACAAAATAAGGGTTGATACTAAATGAGGAATCTACTATAGAAATAAGTAAGGTGGTTTATTAATTTTCCCTAAAAGTATCTCTTTTTTATAAACTTTTTCCATTATGTGCATGCTAGTTTCATCAAGCATTTATCCTTTAAATCCATCTACTCTAATTTAATTATCTAGATTCCATTATATGAACCTATAGATATTACTTGACACTGTTATAGATTGAGACCTCAATGTTGAACACCTAATTAGTGTGTGTT
This sequence comes from Viscum album, assembly GCA_963277665.1. Lineage (NCBI taxonomy): Eukaryota > Viridiplantae > Streptophyta > Magnoliopsida > Santalales > Viscaceae > Viscum > Viscum album. The sequence continues at coordinate 224,933,606 of OY728157.1, forward strand.
CATTATTTATTCCTTTGGTGAACTATGTTGGGATTATCGATGACACTGTTTGGGTGCATTTTAATTGACCTTTGATAAGGTAATTGTTTCTTTATAATTAATAATTTTTAAATAAATGTTATGACAATTATATATTTATAAATACCACTTGTACTTGTCTTGTATAATTAAATTGATTACCAGTTTCATATCCTTAATTTACCGTGTCAAGAATAGTAAAATGTAATGTAATGAACCTAATTATTTGAAATTGGCATGAGTATTATATGACCTATGATTACATATGTAAATAAATGAAATGAGTATAAGGTTTCTGTTGCTTTTGAACCTTTCTCATCTTTATAGGAATGGTAAAACTTGAGCTAACTTTATATTCCTGAGGTAATTCCTTGATCACTCATAGGATTCTATTCTAATTAATTTAATTGATTTTCAAGGGAGATACCCACCACGGAATCTAGTCCTTTCCTTATTATGTGAATTCCTCGACATTGTATAAATGATTCACTTGACTATTTTTTATATATTACAATTCCTTGTGTACACTCCTTGGATTTAGATTGATGTCTTCAGACATGCCATACCATGGATTCACCTCATTGGTCCCATTCATGCTTAGTTTGGGATTACTATAGATGAGATCTATAGATTCTATTAGACTCTTTTATAGTGTAATTACTTGGGTGTACCCCTTGGATTACACTCATACCCTTCATTTCTAGAATTCATGTGTTACTAATATGAGTTGGATCGACCCTTGAGCTCAAGGATTCCTGGTTTAGTCCTTGGATCTTCTATTATTATTATTTTCTTTTATAGTATTGTTGATACCTTTTACATATTTGATCCTTATTATAAACTAAATCATAATTAATTATATGGGTTGCCTTAGTTCTACTTATATTCCCTTTCTTTATTACCTTTTTTATTACTCCATGTTTACTGGTATAATATAATACAAATCCCCTATATAATAATTATATGATCAAATATTTAGAGACAGTTCTGGTTGAGGCTGAAGCAGGTATGGGTTATTTATTTTCTCATTGGTTTACTTTCATATATACTTGCACATTGTTTCATTTTATATTCACACATTGGATTTTTATAGACACTGTTGGTGGTGGCCTACTGAGATTTATCTCACACCCTATCTGATCCTTCATTGGTACTCAGTAAAATTATATGATTGTAGGTGTGGACAAGGGGAGTGTCCCACTTTGTACACCTGGTTTTATTACTTTGGTATAGAAACTTGGTAGAAAATGACTGGGCCAATGGTCAGGATACTTGGATATTTTTTTACCTTTTTATTTCTTTTTTATAGTATGTATTTTACTATACACATGATTCCATGTATGAATGTTTTCTCTTTTTTAGATGCATTACATTATATCATTTTTTATATGATACATTTTATATCCCTTGAGTTAATTATTAATTTCATTGATGATTAGGATTTTTTCTACTACCTTATTCATTATTATACTCCTTCTGCTTACTTCTTCATGTTATATCACCATTTTACTTCACTATATACAAAGTTCGTTGTCTCCCCACTATCACACCCTAGGCCCTCACTACTATTTGGTAGCCTCTCGTGTAGAGGAAGGAACACTTGAGGACATGTGGCCGACCGGGTTTGGTTACTCAGAAGTGAACCGAGTCTGGGATGTCACAAAGTGGTATCAAAGCATTTATTTTATTATCTTATTATTTGGTAAATTTAGATAGGGGATTAAGAACATGTAAAAACTTGGTTATAATCCATGTCTAGGAGTAGTTAACCCATGTTCAGTCCAGACACCAAGTTTCTTAGGAATGGTAAATTATTGTTCTATATTCTCCTTATTACAGTTGATATCTTTTCACTGTTGGGTGGTGTGCATGAATTGTGGATTTTTCTATGCTTTATGGATATTTTACCTTGGATTGGTATGGAAAGTATAATTATTATATGCATCATTATATGCACCTAGAATTCACATGTCATGCATATTGCATGCCATATAGGTGCATTTAGTTGTTTTCATTTCCTGTGATTGTTGAGTGTGCCTTGGTTGTGATATATGCATGTTCCCCTAAAATATTCTATAGGAAATTTAAATTGTTTGTTTAACATATCAGCATAAACCTAAATAGTTTTTTCTAGTATAGATTGATAGTGACATATTAAATAGCCATTTTTTATCCATGTAACCTATGTAACCATGGTTACATGAGCTGAGCTTTGGTTGTGATTACATGACTACCAATTTAAAGTTATAATGTGTATAGTCCCTTATAAATTGGAAAGGTTAATTCATTGAAATTGATTCAATGTATTTTTGCCATTACATTTTGAGACCGAATGTAAGGGGGTTGGTTTCAATTACATGGGTGTCAGTCTCTATTTTTAAAGTGTATGGGCCTTTAAAAACTGGGGATGGTGATCCATTTAATTGAACCTTATATTATATATCTATGCACGTAAAAGATTTAAATATAAATTCTAACTTATAAATGAAAGGTTTTCCTAAAAATGGAGAGGCCAAGGGTAATTTAAATATTTTTTCCCTCCTTAATTTTTAATTGACCCTCTATATACCAGAACCCATGTAAATCAAAATTTGAAAACTTACCAATACCTTGTTCTTCTAAGAAAGTAGTTGGGATAGTATGTTGAGTGGTGATCTATTTTTATTATGTTGTGCTTTTTTTAGTGATCCTATCTTATTTAGAATATTATTATGAGGTGTGTGTTTGGAATTTGTAGAGTTAATCCACTATGACATCCTCGAGTCGTACACCAAGAGGGTGGTGATGACCATGCTCTAGAGGTGGTGGGCCCTAATCCACTAGTGATACCTCTAGTAGTTTCACCTGAGGCACCACCTACTATTCTCAAACTAGAAATTGACACTTATCTTCGAGAGGGTTTCCTATACTTGATGCAGTCTATGTAGGGTGTTATATGACCTACACCTAATATGTATGATCTGACTCATGAGTTCCAACAGTAGCATCATCCAATATTCTCAAAGGATGGAGGTCCTCGGGCTACTGAGATATAGATAGAAACCATTTTATCAATCTTTGATCATCCTAAGATACCTTCAAAGAGGAGGGTCAAGCTCACCACCTACATGATGCATGATTCTTAAAGAGATGGTGGGATGTGACTACCCAGGATAGTCATCATCAAGGCATGGTTTGGGTGGACTTACAAACTACCTTATATGATTACTTTTTCCCTTGCACATTGATAGCTGACTGATTTAGAGAGTTCATGCATCCAGAGTAAGGTGATATGTTTGTTGTGGAATATTTAGCATGATTCACCGAGCTTCAATGATTTGCACACCTTATTATTGGTGGTGAGCTATCATGATTGAGATGATTTAGGGATGGGATTGGGTATTACATCCACCCATAGTTGAATTTATTTCACCTATCTACCTTTTTTGATATCATGAACCAAGATCGTATCACCAAGCGCAACTTGAGGTAATTTTATAGTACTAGGCATAGACGTTCAGTGCCGAGATAAGGGAGTAGTTCTTCTAGTATCAAGAATCATAGCCTTGATGTTTCTCATCAGAGAAGTGGTGGACATAGTAAATACATTGGAAGATCTATTATATACCATTGGTGTTGAAGTAAGGGGCATGTGGAGCCTTAGTGCGATATAAATCCACTTGAGTGTCGTACTTGCGGCCAGATGGGTCATCTTCAGATATTTTTTTCCGACCTTTCCTTATATTTCTAGTGAAAGAGTACTTGTGTCAACTCCACCTTCAAGAGAATGATCAGTGACTCCACATCATATAGGAAACTAGAGTATCACTGGCTGATTAGGCTAAGGAGAAGGTTATGGCCAACATAGACAAACTTATGGTTATCAGTTCCAGCAGAGCGGACCAACTCGGGGTAGTATAGTTGTAGCTCAGGGTGGTAGATCAGACCAATTGAACACATTACAGTAAATAACCAAGGATAAGAGTTTAGGAATGTCTACTGTATGAGGTACTATTATAGTAGCCTCTACTATCCTATCTTCTTTGTTCAATGTAGGTGATTCTCACTCCTTTATCTTTGTATCAATCATGTAAAATCTTGGGCTAGAAATTATGTACTTTTGTGGAGTGATGACCCTGGACACACCATTAGAAGTATATTCAGAAGGTATACACCAATATAATAACTTCCCCCTTGAATTAGGTAGTTATCACTTCTTATGGGACCTCTTAATCCTTGGATTATGGGCTTTGATTTCATACTCAAGATGGACTGGTTAGTTCCCTATCATACTTATGTGGACTTTTATCTCCATAGGGTATCGTTTACATCACTAAAGGGTGATATATATATTAACAAGGGTGAGTAGGATGTCCAGGAAAGTAGATTTGGACCAGATCATTGTGGGATAATTGGAGTAACATCCCAAATTTTTAACCTTTACATTAAGGAATAAGGAATGCATCAGGTATATTTTCCCTCAGTGGTGGGTCATTTTAGGGATATTTTCTCAGAAAACTTCTCTGTAATACATCCTATTAGAGTGGTATGGTTTATAATAAATATAATTCCAAGATCATCTCTAGTATATATTACTCTATACATAGTGAAACCTACTAAACTCCAGGAGCTCAAGAGATGGTTGGATGATTTAGAATATAAGGGTTTTATCCGACCCAATACTTCTTCTTCGGGTTTTCCTATACTTTTTTCCATGAAGGTAGTTGGAACCCTGTGATTTTTCATGGATTACCAATGGTTGAACTAGATAATAGTTAAGAACTAGTATCATTTTCCTTGAATAGATGATCTCTTTGATTAAATATGAGGATATAGAGAGTTCTCAAAGATTGATCAAAGATTGGGATATCATTCGGTGAGATTCAGGCGTTCAAACATACCATTTACATATTTCTAAATTTGGTATGGTTTATATGAGTATCTGGTTATTTTTTCAGTATTATGAATGTTCCCACTATTTTTATGGACTTAATTAATAGGGTTTTCTACCCCCACCTATATTCCTTTGTTGTAGTTTTTGTGGATGAAATCTTGGTGTAATATTTTACTCGAAGCAACCATTAAAAACGTCTTCAGATCATATTGATTGCACTAATAGGGAATAAGTTATATGCTAATCTCAAAAAGTGACACTTTGGATTGTCAAGGTTCACTTCTTGGTTCATATTATCTCAAAATCAGGGGTATCTGTTGACCCGAAGAAGGTGAGTGTTGTGGTTTCCTAGGAGAATCCCAAGAACATGTTTTATATATAGAGTTTATTGGGGTTGGATAGATGTTATAATTGTTTCATATATGAATTATCATTCCTTGAAGAACCTCTTACTAGTCTAACTAATAAGGGTGTGATGTTCTTATGGTATGAAGCGTGCGAGAAGGCCTTTTAGGAAATAAAAGGAAGGCTTACATTAGCACTGATTCTGTTCTTACCTGAGCATAGCATAGGCTATACAGTATTTTGTGATGCATCAGACAATGGAATAGGTATAGTATTGATGTTGGAGGATATGTTAATTATGTATAGGTCTCACCAGTTGAAACCTCACAAGTGTAATTGCCTAATGCATGACCTCAAGCTTGTAGTAGTCATTCATGCCTTTCATTTCTAAATTAATTACCTTATGGGAGGGCACTTTGTGGTGTATACGGATAAAAATATCCTCAAATATATCTTTTCGCAATTTTAATTGAATCTCAGGAAGTGAATATGGGTTAAATACATTCAAAATTTTACTTTTATCTTGCTTATACGCCTAGAAAGGGCAATGCAGTAGCTGACTTGCTGAGCCGAAAAACATAGGTACAATCCATTTAGGAATCCAATGATAAATATAAATTGATGGAACTTCTTTCTGATATGCATATATAGTGTAACACCCCGAGATTTTATGAAAAATATTCTTTTTGATTTCATTAATGTCTTGTGTTGTACGCTACACCAAAAGGAGCTTTCACAACACGCATCCCTGACTTGGCTTGCATTACACGCAATAAAGACCTTCCTCGATAGCGTGTGTAGTACGCAATACCGAGTTTCACTAAACGAGATATTATTATAATATTATTATGAACTAGCCGTTATAAATATTAATATCCACTTTTTGAAATTTTATAAATTTTATCTTTCAAAATGGACTTCATTTTTGGATTCGGAATATCGAAATTAGCTTAGGGTGAAATTTTGGTACTTTTCGGATAACTTTCATATTCTGATGAAGAGTTAAAAACAACTTTTTTAATCTAAATAATTAATAGTGATAAATTATTAATTTGATTGGTTTTAAAGTATATTTAGAATATATTTTTACCATTTAATACAATGTTGGTCATTGTATGTAATTTAACATTTAAACCAGACATAAACAAGTGTCAATCTTTTGATAGTTATTATCTCTTAAAAACACGCTATTTGTTTTGACGATGAGAATTAATTTTTAAATTAATTAATGCAACTGATATGTTTTAAATTTGGTAAAATAGACATCATTTTTGAATTCATAATATCAAATATATCTTAGGCCAAATTTTTGGTATTTTTATGGAAACTTTCATTTTTTAGTGAAACTACTAAGTGGTAGTTAAAAAACTGAATTTTTCATAAAACTTAATTTTACCGCTTCTGTGAGTGGAATTTCGAAAATCCGAGAGACACGGTTAATATCAAGGACTAAAATTTGGTTCAATGAGAGGAAAATATTTTTTGGTGGATAGTAACTTTTTACTTTTATTTACCACGGTTAAAAGTAAATAGGATAATTAAGGGTAAAAATGATATTATTATTACCCTAACACATGTCCTAATTCTATTGGATAAGTTTAATTCGACCAAAAACAACCTTAGGAATAAAATATGACCATTTAGGCCCACTTGGATTAGATTATGACATTTAATATTAATTTATTTAAAGAAGGGTTAAAATAGTTAAAATCAAATTTTAATAAGTAAATCATTTTTAATATAGGGTTATATATAAGATAAATTTGACTATAAATATTCATTAGAAAGATAAAACTATTTACTACATAATGGAATTTTATTTATAATTTTTAGACATTAAATAATTTAATTTATTTATGACACAAAGATGATGCAGTAATTATCTTATTAATGAAATATTGACATAATTGATGTTATAAATACCCTAATAAATTTAATTTGAGACTTTTTATGAATTAAACTAATTTTATAGGTTAATATGACATGTTAGTATTGATTTAGTTAACTTTTTTCGAACTAATAATTCTTTTATGATTTTCACAAAAATCAATTACCAAATAGTGTAAAAATTGACATAAAATAGTTTTTAAAACAAATATTATATTATTAATTGTTATTTTATTCCTAAAAATCTATTCTCCAGCCAAATGACTTATATAATGTTATATATATTAATAATAAACAACTTTGGGTTCGGTTTTCTTGTTATAGTAAGTTTATTAACCTTATAGTGTAAGAAAACAAGAAGACATGGTAAAAGTAAAATTATTTAACTTAAGGTTAAATCTAAATGATAAGGTTAAAATAGAAACATAAACTTGTCTAAATTCTATTGGATGAGATGATTTAGACCCATCCCCACCTTAGATTCTAAAAAACTCAATTTGGATCTATTAAAAACCGAATATGACTTTATAATAAAATAATATTTTTAGTTTTTCCAAAGGTGCCCCTCTCCTCCCTTATAAAAGGGTACCTCCTCCCTCTCTTCCTCACACCACTTTGAGCCTTCAAGTCTGCCAACCCCTGCCAAATTCTCTTATCCAATTCCATATAAAAATCATAGATGTTTTTTTCTTCTTCAAAAACCAATTTTAATGCCCTAAGAGGAGGTCTCAAAGAGGCGCTTCAAAGAAGAGTTAATGTTTGTTACCGATTCTTTCAACTTTATTTCTTCTCCCACTTCTTATTCTTTAGTTGTTTCATTATGAAGTAATAACATCAGTATAACTCATATAATGATATGTTATTATAAGTATTAAACAACCCTATTTCACCATCTATCCATCCTACGGAAAACGAAATCACCACGCGTGCGTACGTACGGAATACTATCTCCACGCCGTGGTGAAATCTGTTTTTCCACCAACACCTTACATGGATGGGTATAATGGTGTAAAGAATAACTATATATGGTTATTATAACATCATACTGATTATGATATATTATACCATCCACTCCAATTCTATTCAATAATTATGGGATCTATATCATCGCTCGTGCGTACGTACGGACTACTGTCTCCACGACGCGGTGAGATTAATTCTCCATGTTAACTATGCATGAATGATCATAAAGTTTATATAATGAATAATAATGAAATATATGAATGCTAATGGATTTATATATATATATATATGTCATCTATTTAGTTTCATTCAATTCAATAAGGAAACGAAAACAGCGTTCATGCGTACGTACGGCCTACCGTCTCCATGAACAGTGTATTTCATTCCTTTTATCGATATATAATATATATATGTATATGATGAATATATATTATATATAAATCATGTTTTAAATTCTAGAATTATGTAAATCAGGATATAAGTATTAATATCAAGAACGACAAGTCGAAACACATACGATAAATGAAATGATTTTACCCAAAACGCTGCTTTAACATGGAATTTACAAAAGAACGGGTAATATAAAGTCATAAGTGAAACATATATGATATAATAGAAATGAATATGATTCTGTAATAAGTCAATGACATTATTTAAATCATTATACAGGAGGTTTGGATACGTACGAAGTATATCGGACCTAAGGTAAGGGAAAATCTCATAATCTCATTTTTATCTGAGATTGTTTATACTTCATAATTTACTGGGGAATATTTATCATCCACATCCATGTTTCCTCAATATGTTATATTATTTCCATACACCTACAATTTTTTAAATCTAATTTTACCCTTCGGTGAGTTTTTAGTAAAAGATATGAAAGGAATCTTTTGTCGTTTTTCGTACGAGGTACTTTTTGACTTTTCAGACATAAGTACAAGAAGAATGTTTTTTTAACTTATATGGCATGAATGGATTTTTAAAACATTATTTCCAAGAAGATTCCTTTTCAAGTTTTCAAGTTTATTTTTAATCAACTTCTTTTAGTTTAAAACTGTATGACATGTTAAGAAAGGAAAAAAATTGAAGTAGAAAGGATATTTTCCTCAAGAATGGAGTTCAAGTGTTTTATCAAAATTATTTTTCATCTAAGATAAAATAGGTTTCTATTTCTATCCCTATTATTACATTTATTTGATTATGTTGTGATGGAATTATTTTTATGAATTATTTTATCTTATATGAATTGTTTTATGATGTCACGATGTTTAAGAATCCAATTTTTTATTACATGGGTTATGCAATGATGTATGATTTATGATTTTGTGGCACACATAAGAATGGTATCATTATGAGATGGGTGGGACCTATATCTACCTCCAATTCATTAAGTAAAGATTTATATCTCATGAGATATAAATGGATGGAACGGCAAGTTAAACCGGTTCAGTAATACAGGACTGGAACGAGGAGTGAACTCGATTCAGAAAGGGACTTTGTCCACTAAGATGGTCTTGGAAGCAATGCCTTGGCTACTATGGAAATAATATCATGTGATTAATGGTTTCCACAATTACATGTTTTATTCCCATTCTATTTTATCATGATTGATGTTCCCTTATGATATATGCCTTATGTACTTCCAAGATTCATGTCTTTGCTCAAGATTTTGATATTTAGATTTTATGTTCAAGTTTTTGCATTCAAATATTTATGGATTGTTTTATGTTCTCTATGTTTACCCTTACTGGGCATTTGAGCTAACCCCTTTTATGTTTTATTTTCCCCAGGATATAAAGAAAGGTTTTAGGTAAGAAAAAAAAGGGTAAGATTTTTTATTGGGAGATGTTGAAGATCTTTCACCATGATTAGAAAATTTTATTCCGAGTTTCCAAAGACACTAAACTATTACGATCCTTGTGTGTCTGTTTTTGTTATGTATTAAGTATTCCGAAAAAGTAATGTATTTTCCATGTACGTCAAGATTTGGGTCTCTACAGTTGGAATCAGAGGAAAGATTTAGTCAACCTTTGGAAACTAGGATGCAAGAACTTTAGTGAGATCCCTAGAGATATTTCTACAGTATGTCTAGGTATGTCCCTAAGGTTAAGTATAAGTATAGGTTATAGTCCTAGAATTATGGTAATGATATTAGATTAAACCTAAGATGTTAGATATTGAAGTTACTCCCCCTTTATTATGATTTTTTCCTCTCACACTATTCTTTTTGGGTTTTAGAAAATGGCTAGAAACAAGATGATTCACGATAATGGAGGATATGATGGACAATGGAATGATATTCTTCATGAGAAACCAAATGAAATGGGATTTGGAAGTCCAAACATCATTATTATGCCGAATCATCAATCTCATAATATGATCAATAAATTTAAATTTGGTAATTTTCCTGACTCGGCTAATAAGAGAAAGATGGAGTTTCATGATGATCATAGAGGAAAGAAAGTTCAATTTCCCCTATGTAAATCATGTGGGAAGAGGCATCAAGGATAATGTTTCAAAGGAACTAGAAGATGCTTTGGGTGTGGAAAAGAAGGACATAAATCCAGTAAGTGCAAATGAAAAGGTTCAGTAAACACCATGGATGAGGATGATGGTATTGCAACGACATCAACAATGGTTAAATGTTTTAAATGTGGAATGTACGGGCATTATGCAAACCAATGCCCTAAGGGAAAGTATCATGAAGAGAATCAGTATGGTTGTATGGGTAATATTTATTTTGATGATGATGAAGATACTAAAAATGATATGTGAGATGAAATAATTGTTGAAGCTCAGTCAATGGTTTAAGAAGGTAGTGGAATGATTACATGTTTATCAAGTGTAATGTTGTATAAGTAATCTCATGGTACTATGGAATAAACAGACATCTAAGGATTGTTACACTGTTGTCTTTCCTTAAGTTTTGAAAGTGTGTGATTAATGGTACCAGTATTTTTGTAAAGTAGATGATATGCACGTAATGAAGGGATATGGAGAAAATTAAATGTTTGATAGTATTCATGAGCTCATGACTGATATAAGTAGAAGTTTATATCATAGTTTGAGTATATAGAATTTTTGGATTTTGGTATGTGGAAAGAGTTAACTTTTGACAGCATTCATTTTTTCACTAAGGTTTAATGGGTATTTATTTTTCAAGATAATACATGATTAAGGTATTCACATGATTGGAATGTGACAAACAAGATAATGGGGGATAAATGATGGTTGGTTGATGACATTTCAAGTAATCGTTTTCTTTATACTATGAGCTTGGACCGAAGTATTTTAGATAAAGATTTGAATGGATTATGTTGGACATAAGATAGTATTGTTTAAGGATAGAACTTTTTTCAATATTATTGATCGGATGTTATAGTAATGTAGTTTTAGAAAAAGGATAACCTGGAGGACATGTGACAGCCCATCGCGTCAGACAAGGCTGTGGGAATCGAACCCACAACCGAAGTGCGACTGGCCTTTATCGCCTACCACTGGCCTACAGGAAGTCCCTGTTTAGTAGAAACTAGTTTTATTATATGAAGTATAAGTCCATTTTAGGAACCATATATGATTAATCTCACTATAGATCGACTTATATATATTTAATAACTTTTTCTAACCTTTTGTTTGAGATAGATGGAATGACCCGTCATTCTATCACATGATCTGCTAACACTTCCCGAATAACAAATTCAACTTCATTTCTTTAAGAGATGAAGTGGAAATTGTTCAAGGCATGAACAACAGTGAGATTTTACCAAAATAAAGTAAGTATTTATTCTAATTCAAATTTTTCAACTTTGGGGAAATGATCTTGAAAACCAAAAATGTTGTCCTAGTGCCCTTATATCCGATGAATCAGATGGTACCCTAGATCATCACAAATTTATGGCTTTGTGATTGTTGGCTTTTTCATATCCATGTACTCTACCACTCTCCATCAGAACTTGATGGTTAGATTTTTTTTTCCATATCCATATTTTCACCTATGTTCTCCTACATGAAAACCTAGTGGTGAGTTAATTTGGGTAACCATTACATTTCATACTTTAGTTTTTAAATCCATGTTTTGGTATTCCTTTTTACGATGTGGGTTTCTATTAAAGAATCTTTCGAGTAGTAAACCATTTATAACCCCGACAAATTTCAAGGGAGAAATTCATTTTAAGGGGGGTAGAATGTAACACCCCGAGATTTTATGAAAAATATTCTTTTTAATTTAATTAATGTCTTGTGTTGTACGATACACCAAAAGGAGCTTTCATAACACGCATCCCTGACTTGGCTTGCATTACACGCAATAAAGACCTTCCTCGATATCATGTGTAGTACGCAATACCGAGTATCACTAAACGAGATATTATTATAATATTATTATGAACTAGCCGTTATGAATTGTAACACCCACTTTTTGAAATTTTATAAATTTTATATTTCAAAACTGACTTCATTTTTGGATTCGGAATATCGAAATTATCTTAGGGTGAAATTTTGGTACTTTTCGGATAACTTTCATATTCTAATGAATAGTTAAAAACAACTTTTTTAATAGAAATAATTAATAGTGATAAATTATTAATTTTAGTGGTTTTAAAGTATATTTAGAATATATTTTTACTATTTAATATTATGTTGGTCATTGGATGTAATTTCACATTTAAACCAGACATAAACAAGTGTCAATCTTTTGATAGTTATTATCTCTTAAAAACACGCTATTTGTTTTGACGACGAGAATTAATTTTTAAATTAATTAATGTAACTGATAGGTTTTGAATTTGGTAAAATAGACATCATTTTTCAATTCATAATATCAAATATATCTTAGGCCTAATTTTTGGTATTTTTCTAGAAACTTTCATTTTTTAGTGAAACCACTAAGTGGTAGTTAAAAAACTGAATTTTTCATAAAACTTAATTTTACCGCTTCTGTGAGTGGAATTTGGAAAATCCGAGAGACACGGTTAATATCAAGAACTAAAATTTGGTTCAATGAGATGAAAATATTTTTTGGTGAAGAGTAACTTTTTGCTTTTATTTACCACGGTTAAAAGTAAATAGGATAATTAAGGGTAAAAATGATATTATTATTACCCTAACACATGTCCTAATTCTATTGGATAAGTGTAATTTGACCAGAAACAACCTTAGGAATAAAATATGACAATTTAGGCTCACTTGGATTAGATTAGGATATTTAATATTAATTTATTTAAAGAAGGGTTAAAATAGTTAAAATCAAAGTTTAATAAGTAAATAATTTTTAATATAGGTTTATACATAAGATAAATTCGACTATAAATATTAATTAGAAATATAAAACTATTTCCTACATAATGGTATTTTATTTATAATTTTTAGACATTAAATAATTTAATTTATTTATGACACAAAGATGATGCAGTAATTATCTTATTAATGAAATATTGAAATAATTGATGTTATAAATACACAAATAAATGTAATTTGAGACTTTTTATGAATTAAACTAATTTTATAGGTTAATATGACATGTTATTATTTATTTAGTTAACTTTTTTAGAACTAATCATTCTGTTATGATTTTCAAAAAAATCAATTACCAAATAGTGTAAAAATTGACATAAAATAGTTTTTAAAACAAATATTATATTATTAATTGTTATTTTATTCCTAGAAATCTAAGGTTAGGCCAAATGACTTATATAATTTTATATATATTAATAATAAACAACTTGGGGTTCTTTTGGCTTTTTATAGTAAGTTTATTAACCTTATAGTGTAAGAAAGCAAGAAGACACGGTAAAAGTAAAATTATTTAACTTAAGGTTAAATCTAAATTATAAGGTTAAAATAGAAACCTAAACTTGTCTAAATTCTATTGGATGAGAGTATTTCGACCCATCCCCACCTTAGCTTCTTAATAACTCAATTTGGAGCTATTAAAAACCGAATATGACTTTATAATAAAATAATATTTTTAGTTTTTCCAAAGGTGCCCCTCTCCTCCCTTATAAAAGGGCACCTCCTACCTCTCTTCCTCACACCACTTTGAGCCTTAAAGATCGGAAAAACCCTGAAAAATTCTCTTATCCAATTCCATATAAACATCCTAGAGGTTCTGGTCTTCTTCAAAGACCAATTTTAGTGCCCTAAGAGGAGGTCTCAAAGAGGCGCTTCAAAGAAGAGGTAATGTCTGTTACCGATTCTTTCAACTTTATTTCTTCTCCCACTTCTTATTCTTTAGATGTTTCATTATGAAGTAATAACATAAGTATAACTCATATACTTATATGTTATTATAATTATGAAACAACCCTATTTTACCATCTATCCATCCTACGGAAAACGAAATCACCACGCGTGCGTACGTACGGAATACTGTCTCCACACCGTGGTGAAATCTGTTTTTCCACCAAAAACTTACATGGATGGGTATAATGGTGTAAAGAATAACTATATATGGTTATTATAACATCATACTAATTCAGATATATTATACCATCCACTCCAATTCTATTCAATAATTATGGGAACGATATCATCGCTCGTGCGTACGTACGGACTACCGTCTCCACGACGCGATGAGATTCATTCTCCATGTTAACCATACATGAATGATCATAAAGTTTATATAATGAATAATAATGAAATATATTAATGCTACTGGATTTATGTATATATATGTATGTCATCTATTTAGTTTCATTCAATTCAATAAGGAAACAAAAACAGCGTTCATGCGTACGTACGGCCTACCTTCTCCATGAACGGTGTATTTCATTCCTTTTATCGATATATAATATATATATGTATATGATGAATATATATTATATATAAATCATGTTTTACATTCTTTAATTATGTAAATCAGGATATAATTATTAATATCAAGAACGACAAGTCGAAACACATACGATAAATGAAATGATTTTACCTAAAATGCTGCTTTAACATGGAATTTACAAAAGAACGGGTAATATAAAGTCATAAGTGAAACATATATGATATCATAACAATGGATATGATTCTTTAATAAGTCAATGACATTATTTAAATCATTATACAGGTGTTTCGGATATGTACGAATCATATCGGACCTAAGGTAAGGGAAAATCTCACAATCTCATTTTTATCCGAGATTGTTTATACTTCAAAATTTACAGGGGAATATTTATCATCCACATCCATGTTTCCTCAATATGTTATATTATTTCCATACACCTAAAATTTTTTAAATCCAATTTTACCTTTTGGTGAGTTTTTAGTAAAATATATGAAAGGAATTTTTTGTCGTTTTTTGTACGAGGTACTTTTTGACTTTTCCGACATAAGTACGAGAAGAATGTTTTTTTAACTTATACAGAATGAATTGATTTTTAAAAAATTATTTCCAAGAAGCTTCCTTTACAAGTTTTCAAGTTTATTTTTAATAAACTTCTTTTAGTTTAAAATTGTATGACATGTTAATAAAGGAAAAAAAAATTTGAAGTAGAAAGGATATTTCCCTCAAGAATGGAGTTCAAGTGTTTTATCAAAATTATTTTCCATCTAAGATAAAATAGGTTTCTATTTATATCCCTATTATTACATTGATTTGATTATGTTGTGATGGAATTATTTTTATGAATTCCTTTATCTTAGATGAATTGTTTTATGATGTCACGATGTTTAGGAATCCAATTTTTATTACATGGGTTATGTGATGATGTATGATTTATGATTTTGTGGCACACATAAGAATGGTATCATTATGAGATGTGTGGGACCTATATCTCCCTCCAATTAATTGGGTAAAGATTTATATATCATGAGATAGACATGGCTGGAATGGCAAGTTAAACCGGTTCAGTAATACACGACTGGAACGAGGAGTGAACTCGATTCAGAAAGGGACTTTGTCTACTAAGATGTTCTTGGCAGCAATGCCTTGGTTACTATGGAAATAATATCATGTGCTTAATGGTTTCCACAATTACATTTTTTATTCCCATGCTATTTTATCATGATTGATGTTCCCTTATGATATATGCCTTATGTACTTCCAAGATTCATGTCTTTGCTCAAGATTTTGATGTTTAGATTTTATTTTCAAGTTTTTGCATTCAAATGTTTATGGATTGTTTTATGTTCTCTATGTTTACCCTTACTGGGCATTTGAGCTCACCCCTTTTATGTTTTCTTTTCCCCAGGATTTAAAGGAAGGTTTTAGGTAAGAAAAAAAAGGGGAAGATCTTTATTGGGAGATGTTGAAGATCTTTCACCACGATTAGAAGATTCTATTCTGAGTTTCCAAAGACACTAAACAATTACGATCCTTATGGGTCTGTTTTTGTTATGTATTAAGTATTCCACAAAAGTAATGTATTGTCCATGTACGTCATGCTTTGGGTCTCTACATATAGTTTAAAGATATCCTTGAGTGGCCTTTTCTTATAGCCTTAGTAGTTACCACTTCATTCCTGAAAAGGGTAAGGAGAAGGTAGTTTTCAAATCCTAAAGGTTTGGTCCTATGGGAGAGTATTTCTAGAAAGTACCCACCTCTGGATTTTTTTTCGATAGAGACAGCATCCTATATATACTTGGGTGTATCTAGGGGACTATAAATATTTGATAAGATCTAATATGAGAGTCCCTTTTTTATGTGTGTTATATCATCACATCCATGTACAGGATAATACTTGGGAGCAGGAGGCTGGTGTATGTGCTCTGTGACCCGATTTGTTCTCAAATAGCATATTGCCACCCTCAAAAGGGTAACTCGGGGACAAGTTCCTTTAAGGGGGAAGACTGTAAGAATCCTATTTTTATATGAGGTATGAATCCTTTTTTTTAGTTAAATTACTTGTTTTTTACATAATATTATTTCCTAGTAAGGATTTGGAGGAAATTATGTTGTTTGGGGCTTGTTCGGAGCTTGGAACCTTGGATGGTGGAATAAAGAGCTAGGCCACATGATTAGTAGAAATTTCAAACCTAGTCCACATGGTTTCTCCTAACTATGCAAGGTGTTTTAGTGCATAATAAAGGTCACACGTTTTTTTCTAAACCATGATATCTAATCCGCAAAACCATGCGAAAACACTATAGTTTTGAACAGACCCAAATATCATGGTTTGTTCATGGTTTCCCAAACCATATGCATTAATTATGTGAGTACCCTCCTTGGGCAGTAGTCCATGCATGGTTGGTGCACAGTTTTTCCAATCATACATCTAAATTGTGTGCACTTAAAAAAGGGGGTAAAATTAATATTTTTTCCTTAAGTCCTATAACTTTAACCCACCCACGCCCCCCCCCCCCCCCTCCCCTTATTATTTCCTCCTCTATTTGATATAACTTCCTCATCCTTTATATTGAGAGATCCTCCCATGGATTCCTTCTAGGTTCATTGATAACTCTTTCGTATAACCTTGGAATAAAAAAATTTCATTATGTTGGATTCCTACAGGTAATCTATCTACTCCTTAGGATCATTTCTTTATTTGTCTTCCTCTAGAAGATGTTATTTTGATGAAGGCTCAAATGCCCTATTTTGAGGGTGTTTGTATGTTCTTCCTTTTTCTTATGATATAAGAAAAACTAAGGGCTGATACTGGATGAGACATATATTATAGTCATAAGGTGGGTGGTCTATGACTTTTCTCTTAAAGTTTCACCTTTTTATAAGTTTTTGTCATTGTTCACATGTTGGTTTCACCGATCGTTGCTCCTTTAAATTAATCTACTCAAATTTAATTATCTAGTTTGTATTATATGACTCTATAGATGTCACTTGACACCATTGGAGGTTAAGACCTCAACACAGACCACCCAATTAGGTTAAATTATTTATTTATTCCTTTGGTGACACATATTAGGATTATCGACGACATCGTTTGGGTGTGTTTGACTTGAACTTCGATAAGGTAAGTGTTTCTTCATAATTAATAAATATTAAAATGAATGTTATGATAAGTACATATGTATAAATACCATTTGGTCTTATCCTATATAATAAAATTGATAAATGGTTGTATATCCTTAATTTACCTTGTCTTGTATAGTAAAAGGTAATGGGATGAACTTGATGATTTGAAATTGGCATGAGTATTACATGGCCTATAATTACATATGTATATAAATGAAATAAGTTTAAGGTGACTACTAATTTTGGAAATTTTTCATCTTTATAGGAATGGTTAGACTTAAGTCATCCTTGGATTTCTGATGTAATTCCTTGAGAACTCAAAAGACTCTATTTTGATTCATTGAACCGATTTCCATGGGAGATACCCACCATGGAATCTCATACTTATCTTATTATGAGAATGCCTCAGCATTGTAATGATGATTCACTTGACTCTTCTTTTGATATTATAATGCCTTGGATACACTCCTTGGATTAATCTTGATGTATTTAAACATGCGGAACCATGGATTCACCCCATTAGGACTAGTCATGCTTATCCTGGGATTACTATGGATGAGCTCCATGAACTCAGTTAGACTATTTTACAGTGGAATGTCTTGGGTGTACCCCTTGAATTACACTCACACCCTTTATTGACAGACTTCATGTGGTACTATTATGAGTTGGATTGACCCCATAAGGTTAAGGATTCCTTGGTTTCACCTTGTATCCTCTGTTATTATTATTTCCTTTTACAAAACTACTGATACCTTTTACATATGGTCTCTTAATTTTAAACTGAATCATAATTAATTAAATGAGATGCCTTGGTTCTCCTTGGATACCCTTCCTTTATTACCATTGTTATTACTCCATGTTTACTAGTATAATATAATAAAAATTCCCTTTCTAATAATTACATTATCACATGTTCAGATACAGTTCCATATAAGGATGAATAAAGTATAAGTTATTTATTTTCACACTGTTTTACTTTCATATATACCTGCACATTATTTCTATTTATATTCACATACTGAATTTTTATAAACATCATTGGCGATGGACTGATGAGATTTATTTCACACCCTATCTGGGTCATTATTGGTACCTGGGATGATTATATGATCACGGGTGTGGATAAGGGGAGGCATCCTACTTTAGAAACCCGAATTGCATGATTTAGGATGAGAGTATGGTAGTAGATGATTGGGCCAGTGCTCGGGGTTCTTGGGTAGTTTTTGACCTATTTGTTTCTTTTTTATAGCATGTATTATACTATATTATGGCTTCCATATATGCATAGTTTCCCTTTTTTTAGATACATGACATTACATCATTTTGTATATGATACAGTTTACAGTTATTGATTTGATTATTTATTTCATTGATGATTATGCTTGTTTTTTTGCCTTATTCATTATTATACTTCTTCCGCTTACTTATTCATGTTATATCACTATTTTTTCTCCACTCTAACCAGAGGTAATATTCTCCCCACTGTCATTCCCTAGGTCCTCACTACTCATTGGCAGCCTCTAGCATACGAGGAAGTGCGCTTGAGGCCATGTGGCCAACCGGGTTTGGTTACTTAGAAGTGAACCGAGTCTAGTATGTCACAGTATCACTATGAATGCATGTTTTATGCTGACGTTGAGGGATGTGTGACATATTCTTGGTATATTCCATAATTTTTTATCTTCTTGTGCTCTTGATACTAATGGATTCAGGAGTTCATTTGAAAATGGAAGATGAAAATTTTCCAGAGGATCAATGGTTTATGTGAAAGCAATAATGGATGAAACTCTTTACAAGATAGATGTAAAGGTTTACATTGATGTGGTGAATGTATTTTTGAATAGGACTTCATCAAATTTGTGGAATAGGTGGTCATCACGCATGAGTTAAATACCATTTACTAAGATGAATAAGGTTTGGAAGTAGAATCATGTCAGGTCAAGTGTTTTAGATATTAAACCTAATTATTTTTCTTCATAGAGTACCACTAGTGAAGAAAGAATTAAAATAAAAGATTTAGGTGATGAATTGAGAGTTTTAAACTGGTTAGAGAATGTCAGAAAAAGTGAGAAATTGACTTTTTCAGGTGCTCCAGATTATGTAATGATCACAATTATGGGAGAGCCAGATATTTTTAACTATGGTATTTCTAGTTCTGAAACAATTGTTATAAATACTTCATCATTTGGATTTCTTTTGGAGGGGGAGATTTCAAGTTTCTATTAGAGGTTCAAAATAGGGATGTAATATTTTTCTATGGAGAGTGATGGTCTGTGCGATACCTACTGGTTTTCTTTTCAATTGAGTTTATTGGAATTCACCTTCTTCTTTGTCAGGTTAAAGGGGGGGCTTATGGGGTTCATCCAGGAATGTGGGATATTTTTTAAATTTAAATATAATTTTTTTGTTTTTTAAATTTGAATCATGGATTTATGCTTCCTTTAGCACACACTATAATTTTAGATTTTTTTTTCTATATCTATTTTTTCCCATTAATTTTAAGTGGCTGAAAAAGAGAAGATATGGTAGAAAGAGCCATAGGTTCTAGTTTTAGAAAATATGGGAGAAATATGATCCAAAGTGACATACATAATCAAAGGGGTGTGTAGAGATGTAGTGGGTAGGTTAGACAACAAAAAAAAATTGGGTGTATCCAGTAGCGAGCAATAGCAAATCAGGTTGTGAAATGAGTTGTTATAATGATGCTGCCTATTCTGTTTGATCTCAGTGGGGTGACATTTTTTCATGAATGATTTTTATAGAGAAGATAGGTGTATCAGGGTTTATATTTTCACATAGTTTTTCTATGCTATATCTTCAATTCATGTTTTAGGATTTACTTGGATTTTTATATACTCTGATTATTAGTGGATTTTCTCAGAGTTTCTCCATGGGTTTCAATACTCTACATTGGAGCACTTTTTCATGTTAAATTTTTGTATCCTCATTTATTTTTTTGTTTTTATTTCTGAGCTCTGTTCTAATTGGTTATTTAGTGTTTTTTATTTTGGAACTTATCAGTTTCCTCCCTGATAGTTTTCTCATCATTCATATAATCAGAGATGTAGGGAACTCTCTCAAGGGTCATCCTGCTTGCTTTATAGACTATACAAGAAAATAAATAAATGATGTGTTGTGATTCACTGATAAATAAGAGATATTAATGGAGTAATAAATCATCCTTTATTACACCATGAATAAATTTTACTAAATAAATTCTATCTACACCTTTCTCTCTCACATTGAGCTATCCTGGATCTCTCATTAGATAAAATAGAGATCTCTTGGATCGAATTTGATGAATTTTAGAAGATATAAGGGCCCTCTTTAAATAGTCATAGTGGGAAGTGTCGAGTTTGAAACAACTCCCCCACCAACCCTCACCAATCCCCACTTACCATGGTGGGTGGAGTTTGTGCACCAACCACCACTGAAAATGGTGGTGAGCAATTAGCAACTCCATCAATTATCCCCCTCCAACTGCAATCTAATAGAGCATCTATAATGGTCTAACTTCTCTCAAGAAACAACCTTTTTCAACATATCCACCAGGTTATCCTTCATTTGGATCTTCACAAGACACATCAGTTTTTGATCTACTGCTTCATGTTTCAAATGATAGTGAATATTTATATACTTCACCTAGTAATAGTACATGGAGTTGTTTCTTAAGTAAAAAAGCACTTTGACTATCACAATGAATCTTTTACTCTTTCTAGATTAATATGATCTCTTGTTGAAAATGATTTAACTACAACATCTCCTTTCCATCTTCCAAAGTAGTAATGTACTCTACTTACATCGTGGATGAAGTAACGCACTTCTGCAACATTGAATTCCATGGTACAACTCCTCCTACAAATTTAAAGATGTATCCTCATGTATAATTTCCACTATTAAGATCTCTATCCATGTATGAATCTGTATATCCTTCCAAGAGAGGTTCATCTCCCCTATATCACAAACATAGCTTTGAAATGCCTTTAAGATATTGCATAATCCACTTAACAACATCCAAGTGATGCTTCCCAGGATTGGAAAGAAATAATATCATGATTTCCACTATATGGGAATTTTATGGTCTCATACTCACCATAGCATACATCAAGATTCCAACTTCTAAGGATTATGGTATCATACCCATTTCCTTGATTTATTCCTTAGATGACAGACATGAACTATTGCTTAAATTCAAATGGTCAGGAAGAGGAATTTTCACTAGTTTAGCTTTGTCCATGTTGAAACATTTCTGAAAACTTTCAACACACTTCTCTTGATATATCCATAACAACCTCCTCTTTCTATCAAGAATGGTCTATATCCCCAAAATTTGTTGATCTGCTCCCAAATCTTTCATATCAAAGGAATTGGATAACTCCTTCAACTGGATTATCTTTGCTTTATCCTTCTAAATGATCAACATGTCATCAACATAAATTATAATAGAAACAAAGCTACCATCTTGAAATCTCTAGAAGTAAACACACCACTATTCCTATGTCCACTTATATCCATGACTCACCATGAATGAGTCAAACTTTTTGGACCACTGTCTGTGAGATTGTTTCAATACGTACAAGCTCTTCTTCAATTTTAAGATGAGTTTTTTTTTGTCCAGAAACCTAAAAAACTTCAAGCTAATTCACATAGATCTCCTTGGAGAGGTCTTCATAAAGAAAATTTTTCTTCACGTACATCTTTTCAAGCTCCAAGTCCAAGCTATCGACCAATATGAAAATGAATTGAATTGAATCCATCTTCACCATGGGTGAAAAAATATCATCAAAGTCAACTTCATTATTCTAAAGGATTCCCTTGACTACTAATCGATCTTTATTCTTGAACTCCTTTTTCTTCATCCTTATTCAACCTAAAAACACATTTTTTATTTAGTGCCTTCTTATCTTTGGGTATTTTCACCAAATTGTATGCTTGGTTCTTCATCAAAGAATCTATATCATCCTCCATTTCATGCAACTACTTGATTTTATCAGGATAATAAAATGCTTCCTAGTATCCTTCTTGATCCCCCTCATTAGTTAATAATAGGTACTCTAACTCCAAATATTTTTTTGATAGAATCCCTCCTCATGAAGTTATTTGAAACTATGAAATGTTAGGTTCAGGAGCCACAGTATCACCTAGCTCATGTGCTGGTTCTATAACTTCTTGTAGAGAGGATTGAGTCTCCCATTACTCAATATCCTCCTCCAATTCCTCCTGGTATGCTGCCGATGAGTATTCTTGAACCTCCTATATGAAATTTATATTTCCCATCTTGAATATACCAAATTTACCAGCTTTATAAGTAAATAAATACTCACGATGTAGAGTGATGTGGTACAATGCTGCAATATTGACCACCCATTTCATGTCCTAACTTGATGTATGAAAGAATGTCTCTTAATTATCTTTGGATAAAAGTGTGATTTATCTAGAGACTTTCATGTGTGTGTCTCCATTTCATATTTTTCAGTGGCTACTTTGACCCTTTTCTTGTATCAACCTTTGGTAATTATTCTTCATGTATCCCTCTATGCCATAATGGTATCATTTGTATGATGGTATTCTTCCATCTATGTACCTTACTCTTTTATGTATTTGGCATCATTTTATGGCCCCTTGACCACCTCTTATAGACGGTCCCTCCATATAATTTCAAGTCAGTGAAAAATGGTGCAGAATCTGAAAAAATGGAACTCACTATTATATCCAGAACAGTCAAAAATGGTGGAATAGGCTCCCAGATCGGAGAAATAGTACACTAATTGATCAAGATATGACAAAATTAGTGTCAATAGTTGAGATCAACCAATGATGTGTCAATGATGTGGCACTGATGTGGAATACTGGAGCAATTGACAGAATCGTCAGAAATGTCGCCAGTACCAGAAAAGTACTATATTCTATAGAAAGGGGTATTGTAGCACTCAAACTTTGACCAAACTTTGATTGATCCTAGGGAGCCTATTTTAGATCCTTTTTTGATGTTTTTTGCATCATTGGAATCAACTTTACATGAACTTTCATATTCTTTCTTCAAAACACAATTTCAGAAAGCTTGAATTTTCAACTCACCTAAAAATATCCACTTCTCACCACTTTTTTACTGCAAATGGTTGTGATACCACTTTTTGTGATTCACTAATCAAAAAGAGAGATTAATGGAAGAATAAATAGTCCTTTATTACACCATGAATGAATCTTACTAAATAAATTCTCTCTACACATCTCTCTCACACATGGAGCTCTCCTAACTCTCTCACCGAATATAATAGAGCTTTGTTGGCTCAAATCTGATGAATGCTAGAAGCTCCCATGGACCTCCTTAAATAGGCATGTTGGGAGGTGTCGAGTTTGACACAACTTCCCCACCAACCCCCACAAATCCCCACCTACCATGGTGGGTGGAGTTGGTGAAACAGTCAACTTTGAAAATGGGGGTGGGCAGTAGGATGAAAAAACCAAAGAAGCTTCCAATCTGATGAGATATATGACAACCCTGCTTTTATTACAAACTTAAATATGATTTATTACATAAAACTTCACTTGATACAACAAAGAAGATCGAGAGGTTTAGTGTATTTGGGGATTAGAATCATTACATAAATACTTGAAACATGAAATACAACATCTTTATTGAAAACTTACTTTACATGACCACTACATTCCCTCGTACTTAGCATTGCATGGGATAACCTGAGGAAATGAATAAGAAAAGGGTGAGCTATAAAGCCCAGTAAGGGAGTACACATGGAATAACATGAGGAGTATAATACATGTTAGACAATAGGCATATCAATATAGCATAAAAGAAACATGAACATAAAGGCATGATAAAGCATGATAATCATAACATGGAAATGTGGCAACAACACTTAACATGGAATTAGCATGAGCCAAGGCTCATTGCACATGGAGAATGAGTAAATCCTTATTGAACATAAAGCACGAGTAAACCCTTGTTTCACTTGAATTAGCATGATTCAACACTCATTGCACATGATGTATCATGATACTATACTTTACCCAATGCATTGGAGCGCTATAAGGGCGCACCCTTCTTAAACATTTCATTTCATGCATAAGTGTGCCACATGGATCAAAAAACATGGATTCATAAAACATAATCATTTATTCCACGATAAAGGAATGTGGAATTCATACATGAAACTTTATAATCAATAATTAAATGTTCGTAAAGGTGAATACCCTTGATGGAGAAATGGGCATGGTATTCACTACACAATGGCATTGGCTTAGAAAATCGGTGCGATTTTGGCAGCGTAACGGCGTGACATAAGAATTCATAAAAATGGTTGATGAGAGAGAAAGGGGTGTCTCATCATATTTACATGAAATGGACAGTAAGTGGGTTCATATAGATATATTTCTAAACAATTGTAATGGAATTTAGATTCAGATACAAAATTATTGCTTGAATGTAAAAGAAGAGAGAGAAGTTCCTTTCGGAATTTCAGCATAGTAACGGGTGTACATGGGAGACATTTAATGAGAGATAAAGGTGTATCCCATCATTAAAACATAAATAGGGCAGTATTAGGGAGGTTTGAAACCATACCCCAACATTCATAATTGAAAATAAAAGGGAAAAACTACTTAAAGAAAAATGGACAAAAATGAGAAAGGAAGAAAAAACCCTTACTTGGAAGTGTGCTTCCAAAGGCTAGAGAGAGGATTGTGAGAGGCTTATTGGGAGCTTGGGGAACTTTAGGAGGATTATATAGAGAGTAGGTAAGAGGTTGGATAAACTCAAAAGGCTTTGAGTGAGGAGTAAGTGGGAGCTTGGGTGGGTTTATATAGGAAAGGTGAGGGAATTCTTTATTATTTAGGTTTGGGACCCCTTATATTAAATTAATCCAAACCACAAACCATCCAATGGTTTTTTCCCATGATTTTTGGAAAAGGGAAGAGGAAAAAAATATTTTATAAGGCCAAAGTCCTACCTTCTTAAAATAATAGGGTTGCTTATGTGGAGGTGAGTCACACTCCCATGGAAAATAATTTAAAAAGACAAGGTGTTTAATAAGTCTTGAGGGGTCCATTAATGCTTTGAAAAGTAAACCAAATAAACCCAAAATCATATTATTTTAATGGTAAAAAATATATTGGACGAAAATAAAGATTATAATATTTTA
Source organism: Viscum album (assembly GCA_963277665.1). NCBI lineage: Eukaryota > Viridiplantae > Streptophyta > Magnoliopsida > Santalales > Viscaceae > Viscum > Viscum album. Next base: position 224,959,746 of record OY728157.1, read on the forward strand.
TTACATCACTATTGGGTCATTATGATGTCATAAAACACATTATATATTTAAACGGTATTTAATTTTTACTTAAAAATTTGACTGTCTCAGAAAATTATAAAAAATTCACCGTTGGATAATTTCAACGTCCTGATTCCAAAAATAACATTTATTTTATATAAATAATTTTATAAATATGTTTATTTTCACTTTTAAAATAAAAACTGACATTTATCGAAAATTCACGGGTTTTGAAAAAAATGGCTTTCAAACCTTAATAAAAATTATAATTTCATTAATACAATTATATGATCATTTATATATAATAAAATTAATCTAATAATAATAATAACAATATTTTATTAAAATATTATTTAATTCAAAAATCCCTTAATTTAATAAAATATATTTCTTAATTAAATAATAACTAAAAACACCATTTGTACTTTAAAAACTATTTACAATGTATCAATAATGACAAGAAATTATATTAATTATTATATACAAAAATAATGTACATTAACATAGTACTATCGATTAGTTACATAACCCCTTAAAACAGCCGCATAAGACCTAAGGGTAAGGTGTGCGATGGTGACAGACTCTTGGGGTGGCTCAGATAACATCGCTCGAGTGGTAATTTCTATCAACTTCCACTTCTCCTATAGACGGTCTCATTAGAGCTTGACATGGTGAATCTAATATTGGTCTTAGTCAAGAGCGAAGCCCAAGGACGCCACCTCTTTTCTAAGCTCTGATAAATGGGCTTCTTATGGGGCAATTCTACTGGATGAGGTCATCGCTTCCATTGTCTAAGTAAAATTGGATGTGTTAAATCCCTATATTTATACTAATCATGTGATCACTGTTCAATGGCTATAAAAGTAATGGTCCCAATTCTTATCATAAAACCAATGAATTTTACATTTTATAAAAACATTTTATATAAAGAGACATTTAATAAGATCAAGAGGGATTTTCCATTAATGAAACTTTGGGTCGTTACAAGATAGATGTAAGTCAATTTAAATATGAAAGAAACCAAATGATTTCTAAAGCAAGAATATGGGAAAATCTATGGAAAACCAAGAACTGAACTTCTATTAGTGGAAACTCAAACTCCTATAGAGAGGATACACATGAAATTATTTAGATCTGGGTGGTAAATAATGCAAACCTAGTTAGAAAAACTAAAAAAATTCCATATTTTGATTTTTACCAGATTGGGAAGCTATTATATTTTAGGGGAAAGGATATGTCGGTCAAAGATGGTGGCATAACACAAAAGATTTGGAATAATGTTCCTCACCTTAATTCCTTACTCCAACATGTGTAGTGTCTCGATTTCCCTCAGAAGCGATATAAAGATGTCCTTTAGGAGCCCACAATTTCCTCAGTAATAAGAAGAATTAAAAAGAGCCCAAAAAAACCAATCCTCATCAGTAATGGAGCTAGTGAAATTGGGTGGATATTATTGGGAACTCTAGTTTGAGATTTGAAACTATTGACATGGATGAATCCATGAAAGAATAAATTAGGGGTGAAAAATTGTGGTTGCACAGACAACGAAGGTTCCCACCTACCTCAAAGATGCTTTGAATCCCAGGTCTCTGATGCGATAGGAGATGGTGTAGGGGTGGGTGTTCCAGCCTTCATAGGTCATGAATACCACTATGATAGAGATTTTCAGATGCCTTGGTAGGTGGCAGGTGCACCAACTCCACCCACCATGGTAGGTGGGGGTTGGTGGGGGGGTGGTGGGGATTTGTGTCAAACTTGACACCTCCCACCATGTCTATTTATGGAGGTCCATGGGATATTCTATCATTCATCATATCCATTCCTTGAGATCATATTTTATCTAGTGACAGAGCCTTGAAAACTCCATGTGTGTGAAGAAGGGAGGTGTGGGAGGGGTCTTTTGTAACATTTTATCTTTCAAAAATAAATTTTTGTTTTATCCCTCCATTTATATCTCTTTGTGATCGTAGAATCACAAAAAGTGGTATCATATGCATTTGAGATGAAACATAAATGATAAGTAGAGATTTTCCAATGATCGTAAAATTCAAGTTGCTTGGAATTGTGTTTTGAAGGTAGATTCTGAAATTTTACATCAAGGTAATTCCAACAATGAAAACAGTATCGAAAACAGAGATAAAACGAGCTACCTAGGCCTAGTCAATGTTTGGTCGAAATTTAGGTGCTACAGTACCCCCTTTTTAGAAAAAGTGATATTGTTATGGCAATAGCGACATTTCCAATGAGATTCTAGTAACTCCTCTGGCATGCCACTTCATTAGTCGATCTCATCCATTAACACGGATTTGGTCATATCTTGATCAATCAGTTTCTGATTTCAATAATCCAAAAGTCAATTCCATCATTTTTTTCCATTAAGAACAAAATGGTGAGCTCCATTTTTTTTAAATTGTGCACCAATTTTTTATAGAATTTAAATTCAATGGAGGTACCATCCATGGGATGGATGATCATATTGACTTCTTAGAACTACTCCATTTGGAAGTCTCAAATTGAAGATCTCCTTAATTTTAAGGCTAATTTTTTACCACATTGAGAACAAGGGACCCAATACCAATGCAACCAAGGAAGTGGAGTAGAAGAATATAAATAAAAAGATGATTGGTCAAATCCTCTAATGGATCGATCACAACATCTACCACCATGTTGCTTAAGAGACTAAAATTTATGAAATTTGGATGAAGTTTGAAGATGTGTACTAGTTAAAGGCCACTTATAATAAGATCCTCTTGTTGGAACGGTTGATGAATCTTTGACTACAGAGTGGAATATCTATATCCTAACACACCAGCGAGTTCCAAATCCTGGTGAATCAATTGGTGGTTGCAGGTAAGACTCTGACTAGTAAAGATCGGGTAAACCACCTAGTATGCACACTTCCCGATAGCTGGGATATGATTGTGGTATCACTCAGCAACTCAGTGACTAGAGGAAAACTTAACATGGAAATGATAAAGTATGCACTATTCAATTAGGAGTCTCATAGTAAGGATGCGAGTTACAACTAGATTGAAGCTCTTTTCTTAGAGAAGTTAGGGAGAAAACAAGGAGGAGGTTTATGGGAAGGAAGTAGATGACAGAGCGAGAGAAGATGAAGGTTCACAGATGGAAGGAGGATAACATAAAAGTGCTACCATTGTGGAATTGAGGGACACATGAAGAAAAAATATCAAAAGTTGATAAAATAAAAGAGAAAAAATATCAATCAATAAATAAGAAATGGAGACACGCATATAAGCATTACTGGAAAAGTTTTTATTTTCTCTAAATATGAAGAAGAGGCATGATTTCATATATTACTACAAGACATGGAATGGGTGGTCGATACCATAGCATCGTACCATGACACTCCTTATCATGAGTATTTCTTTACTTATCAAAATACTGAATTTGGTACAGTCAAGATGGGGAATACTACTTCATCGGATATTGTTGGAATGGGTGATATCCAATTCAAGATGAACATTGGATACACAATCACCTTGAATGATGTTTGGAATGTTTTAAGACTTTTCCTCAAACTGATATCAAGAATAGCCATTGATCAATAAGGCTATGATAACATCTTCAGTAATGAAGCTTGAAAGATGAAAAAAGGAGCCATTGTCATCGCTCGAGGAAACATATGTGGTACATTGTTCCAAAATCATGTGAAGTTATGTGCAAACATCCTCAACATAGTGGAAGTAGAGACGTCATCCAATATGTGGCATAGAAGACTCAGCCACATGAGTGAAAGAGGTTTATCCACCCTAAAAAAGAATAAGTAAATCATTGTTGACAAGGATTCGTCACTTGATCCTTATAAATACTTCTTTTATAGGAAGAAAAATAATGTATCATTCAATACGACTTCATTAAAGAGATCATATTTATTAGATCTAGTGCACTCTGATGTATGCAAACCCATGGAGGTGGATGCATTGGGAGGTAAAAAATATTTTATATCCTTTATTAATGATGGATCTCCATTGGTGTGGGTGTTCTTCTTGTAGAAGAAGGACCAAGTACTAAACTACTTTAAGATGTTTTGTGCTATGGTGGATCTAGAAGGAAGTTAAAGTGTCTTAATTCAGACAATGTAGGACAGTAAACATCTAGGTAATTTGATGCCTACTATAGGAGTCAAGGAATACAACATGAGAGGATAGTCCCACGCACCCCAAAACATAATGGATTTACAGAAAGGATGAATAGAACCATCATGGAGAAGATTAAAATCATGATGAGTTTGGATAAGTTGCTTAATACATTATAGGGATAAGCTATTCAAGTTTCATTCTACCTCATCAATGGATCACCATCGGTCCCATTGAATTTTGAGATTCCATGGAATAAATGGTCATGTAAATATCCCTTTTACTCTCATCTATGATTATTTGGATGTTTGGAATTTACACATGTATCCAAGGAACTCAGGCAGAAACTAGACAGGTGATCTACTCCATGAATCTTCATCAGTTATGGAGATGAGGAGTTAGGATACAAGTTTTGGGACCTGAAGGAGTAGAAGGTGATCAGAAGAAGAGATGTTGTGTTCCATGAGAACCAAACGATCGAGGACATTCAAAATCCTAGAATGTCTCAAATGGAAAGTGTTGTGGAATCAATTCATGATCCAACACCTATATTAGCACCACCTGTAAATGAAGAAGAGGATGTGTAATAAGACCCATCAGTAGCGAATCAGGAGGAAGTGGAAGAGGATATTGAGTAGGGGAGGCACTACAAAAAATGAGTTGATTAAAGGGGGGTTATATGGGGTTATGCACAACCCCCTCTAAATTCATTTTCTTTATAATTAGAGGGGGTTATGCACATCCCCCTCTAATCATAAAATTTATAGGAGGTTATGAACCCCCACTAAATTCATTTTCTATATAAGTTATAAGGGGATAAGTGTAACCCTAGCTAATCATAAAATTTATAGGGGGTTAATAACCCCCTCTAATTTTGTAAATTAGGGGGGGATTTGAACCCTCTCTAAATTTATTAACATTATTTTGTTAATATTCGGTGAGATTTTAGAGGGGGGTTTTAACTGCCTCTAGTTTAAGAAAATAGAGGGGGTTCATAACCGAAACTAATCAATGAGATTAGTAGTGGTTCACAACCCCCTCTAATATATTAAATTAGTGAGGGTTCAAAACCCCCTCTAATATCTTAAATTAGAGGGGGTTGAAAACCACCTCTAATGTCTTAAATTAGAGGGGGTTCAAAGCCCCCTCTAATATCTTAAATTAGATGGCGTTGTGAACCCCCACTATTTAAAAAAAACAAATTCCATAATATATATATATAATTAAAACACTATATATAAATGTATTTAAATATTTTATATGAACATATTATATAAAATATTTATATGATTGTATTTAATTGTATTTATATGTATAAAAAAATATAATTTCATAATTTTATGTATATTAATATATATATATATATATATATTGTATTTTATATAATATTAATTATATATAATATAAAATCATAAACATATTATATAAATATATACATAAATATAATTTATTTAAAAAATATATCATATAAAGACCCAATCTTGTAGTTTTATAATTTATATTATAAAAATAATAAATATACTTTTAAATAATATTTTTATGATTTTATATTATATATTATTAATATTATATGATATAAAATTTATAAAAATAAATTTATATTAATTTACACAATATTATACACTTATATTTTTTGAGATACATATATTTTAATGTATGTGATATTATACAATTATATTTATTGAAATACATATATATTAATGTACACAATAATAAATATATGTATTGAAATACATTATATAAATATGTGTATAAATTTTATTTCATATAATTTTAATTATATATTTGTATAAATTTTATTTCATATAACATTATATAAATTTTTGTATAAATTTTATTTCATATATAAAATTTTTATAAATTGTATTTCATATATACATATTTCATATAATATCAATTATATATTAATTATATATAATATTATACAAGTAGTCTGGGGCTTACCCGAGTGGTAAAGGCTCCTCGTAATCCTGCATCAGACCCAAGTTCATATCTGGGTGTGAGCAAATTTATACTGGCAGGCGGTGACACAAGCATGATGCAAGCAGGCGGTAACGCAGGCAGTGATGCAGGCATGACAGAGGAAAATGGTGACACAGGCATGATGCAGATATGACGTTGTATTGGGCTTTTAGGTCAGTTTATGGGCCTTTGGTCCATGTAATGGGCTTCATGGCCACTAGGCTTTCGAGCCATGGATTGAATAAATAAGGCTTGATGGGTGGACTATCCTTTGGGGGGCTATGGTCTGCCTTGCTATCTTGTGTGTGTTTGGTGTGTGTGTTTAATGTAATTGTACCTCTAAGCACCTAATATATATAATATTATACAATTTATACAAATAAATATATATTAATGTACATAATAATAAATATATGTATTGAAATATATTATATAAATATATTTGTAAAGACATTATATAAATATATTAAATAAATATTTTTATATATATTATATAAATAAACATGTAGATAATATATAAATATGTATTTAAGTATATAAATGATTTACATAAATATATCTATAAATATATAAATATATGTGTATATACATAACATAAATAGAATTATAAAATATATTTACTCAAATGTATGTAAATACACATATAAGATATATAGTTTATATAAATGTATCAATTGAATATAATATAAATGTATTATAATATAAATAAATAATATATTAATTTATATATTAATTTATATAAATATATATGTAAGTTATTTATTTAAATGTATTTAAATATTTATCGAATAATATTTATTTGAATTAGCTTACTAATATATATAAATATAATAATGTGTAAATATAACATCAAAATTCATTTTCCATGGTGGTAGAGGCACTGGCGATGTATGGTTGAGATCAAGGGTTCAAAACCTGTTGGGAAAAAAATTACAAGGCATGATGAAGGTGGTTGGGGTGGATGTGAGTGACATTGTACATTGAATTGGAGGGCGCATGAAACTGGATGGCGAGGTGGACACTGTACATGGAACTGGAGGGCGTGTGGAACTGGATGGTGAGGTGGACATGGTACATAGGAACTCAAGGAGGGAGGGGTGGGGGATCACAACAGAACTGGAGAGGTCGGGGCGGGGATCACATAGAAACTTGGAGAGGGTAGGACTAGGTGTTGGATTTTAAAAAATTAGATGTGGTTGTTTGGAACTACCTCTAATATGGATCAATTAGAGGTAGTTTCTAGAACTACACCTAATATGTGACATATAACTCCCTTAGTGGTGGTTTCCAACCACCACTAATTTGACATACACATTAGAGGGGGTCAAAACCCCTCTAAACTATGATTATATGGTGAAATAAGAGGGGGTTTTAACCCCCTCTAATGTAGTCGCTGCTAAATTTGTCATTAATTTACCAGCAGTTCCTCAAAACCGATTTTAACAACAATAGGCAGACACATTAGCGGTAGTTCCTCATAACCACCACTAATGTGTTTAGAGGGGGGGATAACCCCCTCTAATCAGGTAATTGTTTTATACTGAGACTCAATCCTCTCCACAAGAATTTACAAAACTTTCACAAAAGCTAGGTGGTGTTGTGCCTCCCAAACCTAACATTTCACTAGTTCAAAGATCTACACGAGGAAGGATTCCATCAACAAAATATTTGGAGTTCAAGTACCTATTTTTGACTGATGAGGGGGAGTCATAAGGTTACTATAAATAGTGACTCGTCCTAATAAACTCAAGTGGTTGCATGTAATGGAGGATGATATGGAGTCTTTGATGAAGAAACATACATATGATATGGTGGAACTACCCAAAGGTAAGAAGTAATTAATGAACAAATGGGTGTTCTAGTTGAAGAATAATGGAAACAAAAAATAGGTCAATCACAAATCTCAGTTAGTAGTTAAGGGATTACTTCAGAAGAAATGAGTTGAATTTGATGAGATTTTTTCACCAGTGTTGAAGATAGCTTCAATCCGAGTCATTTTTGGATTGGTGGCTAGCTTAGACTTGAATCTTGAAATGATGGATGTGAAGAAAGATTTTATTCATGGTGACCACTCTGAGGAGATCTATATGAAGCATCCTGAAGATTTTGATATTTCTGGATAGTAAAACCTCATCTGCAAATTAAAAAATATCTTGTATGGTCTGAAAAAAGATCTAAGGCAGTAGTGCAAGAAGTTTGACTTATTCGTGGTGATTCATGGATACAAGTGGACACAGGTGATATTTTAGGATGGTAATGTTGTTTCTCTTGTACTTTATTTTGATGACATGTTGATCATTGGGAAGAATGTAACAAAGATCAACCAGTTGAAAGAGTTATCCAAATTTTTTGATATGAAGGATTTGGGAGTGGATCAACAGATTTTGGGGATACAGATCATTCATGAAAGAAATAATTGGTTTTTATGTCTATATCAAGAAAAGTATAATGAATGTGTTCTAAAATGTTTTAACATAGAAAAATCCAAACTAGTGATCATTAATCCTCCTAGCCATTTAAAGTTGAACAAGATTTAATGTCCATCGTCCAAGGAAGAAATTGAGGCGATGGAGATTATACCATACTCCTTAGTAGTTAAAATCTTGATGTATGCTATGGTGAGTATAAGACCAGACATTTTCCATACAATGGATATCGTGAGACGATTTCTCTCCAATCCCAAGAAGCAACACTAGGGTGCAGTCAAGTGGATTCCAGCGTGTAGTCAAGGTTGCAAAAGTGAGTCACTTTATCCAATATATAAGAAGAGTGCATTTATTCTTTAGAATATGTCGAGGATATATTGTAGATAAATAATTTTCTCTAAGATCTTGAATTCAGCTAGAAGGAGTGCATGGTTCATTGCGATAGTCAAAGTGCTTTTAAATCGATTAAGAACTCCATGTATCATTCTCAAATAAAGCACACCGACATTCTATATCATTGGATATGTGAGGTGATGGATTGAAAGATATTATGACTTATGAATATCCACATGAAGGAGAACCTGGAAGATATATTGACAAAGGTAGTTTCTCGGGAGAAGATAGACCTTTACAGATACTCTAGTGGATTGCATCTACAGGGTGAGAATTGATATAGATTTACAGCTACCTTGGTAGTTGGTTTGTGAACCAACTCCACTAACTATGGTAGGTGGGGATTGGTGGGGGGTTGGTGGGGAAGTTTTTTCAAACTTGACACCTTCCACCATGCCTATTTAAGGAGGTCCATGGGAGCTTACAGCATTCATCAGATCCAATCCTTGAGAGATTATTTTATCCAATAAGAGAGCCTTGAGAACTTGATGTGTGTGAAGAAAGGGAGGTGTGGGAGGGTTATTTTGTAACATTTGATCTTTGTGAAATAAATGATGTTTTTCTCCCTAAATTCATCCCTATTTATGATCAGATAATCACAACATGTTTTTGAATCATATGACGCTCACTCCACCCATTTCTTCACTGCGCACACCACTATGGTGCAATGATAAAAACTCCTACAAATATTGAGGATGAGGATGCAGGAGAAAAGTTTGGTAATAATTTTTTATCATTTAATGATGAGTCACATGGGTAAGGGACTATTCTTGATGGTTTTTTGGTCATAAATCTTCCATTGATACCCATCATTCAGGTTATCAACCTCTCTCTGCATCAAGAATGAAAACCTGGACTTCCGCTTTCTATTTTGGATCTTCTTTTTCTTCCCCCTTATCCCTAATGGAAAAAACACACTCACTATCACCAACATACAAAAAGAACATCACTATTGAATGTTACATACTCAAAAACTAGGTATGATGGATAAAAAATAGATCTCATTATTGTTCAGTGTTCTCAACAAACTTCTCCTCTTAGGGTATGTTGGTACCTTGCAGCAGACCTTATTCGGAGGATAACTTAATTAAAAATGATGAGATGGTCAGGGAGTTGGGAGACGTCGGTGTGTTAACCACCCCAGATGTGGATTATAAGCACCTTTGGGTAGAAGAGGGAAGTTGTAGTGAAACAAGAGGTGGTCAAGGTTACAAATAGAATAGGTCTGATGATGGGCCAGTCGCTTTCCTATAGAAGTCAAAGAGGTCGACGTCACCGCAAAAGTACTCATCTCTGCTGACATGGCCATACAAAAAATCAAAGCAGTCATTGGACAATGGTTTCTGGGCCTACTCCATCAGTTTTCTTTGTTAGGTCATCATCATCAATTACTACTACACTCAATGGGGGTTTGAGTAGTGTCATTGATTAGGAATCACAAAGAGAAATTCCATGGTTAAAATAAAAATATCATGAACAATACTCTTATAGGATAACACAGGATTATTGGTGGTGGTCAGAAATAAAAAAAATGAATTAGTTTCTATATTTCACCAGATGAATGGCACAATCCCCAAGGAAATTTCCGTCCTTATATCTCATTCTACTGAGGTAAATTATAAATTCCATAGATCATTCACACATTTGCAAAGAACACATATAACTTCAATAAATAAAACTAAAATGACACTTTTATATTGAAAACATGAACTTCGAATTATATCAAAAACATGTTGTTCTAGATTGACATGTGGTTGATTCCTACACATAAAAAATGAATTGTGGATCATTATCCTTAAGTTTGAAAACAATCATAGCTCGTTTTCTTGGATTTTCCTCATTAAATAGTTTTTAAAGGTGCCAAAGCCTTTAAAAACATGTGTCATGGGGTAAAAACCTGGAAAGTGATGTTTTATTGACATGAAATAATAATATAATGATTGCATATTTATTTGTAAAATGTAGGAACTAACAACACATAATTTTGAGTTACGGTTTTCCTAGGATGCCTGTAAACATGTTTTTAGTGTTTTAAAACACTAAAACATGTGTGTAATGGTCAAAACCATAGAAAAATACATCATATTGATCTGAAATTATTGTAAAAACTCTATTAAGATATTTTTGACATATACTCATATACAATACATCAATATGACGTGTCCTGTGGCTGGAATGATTTAGTAAATAGTTTTTAAAGGCACCAAAGCCTTTAAAAACATGTGTCGTGGGATAAAAACTAGAAAAACAATGTTATATTTCCATGAAATCATAGTAAAATGACACTGGATTTATTTTTGAAATGTAAGAACTGACATACCTTCATTCCAACGATTTTCTCGATATGCCTATAAACCCGTTTTTAGTGTTTTAAAACACTAAAACATGCATGTGACGGTAAAAACCTTAGAAAATGACCTAATATTGATATTAAATCATGATAAAACCATTTTTAAATTATTTTTTATGTGTATGTGTAGACATCGCATCAATCTGATGTGTGGTGTGCTATAAATGACTTTATAAACAGTTTTTAAAGGTACCAAAGCCATTAAAAATGTGTGTCAGGGGGTCAAAAGTAGTAAAAGGTTATAGAATTCCCATAAAATATGAGTACAATGACCGTAGATTTATTTTTTAAATTTAGGAACTGACAAATCATCATTTTGAGTAATAGTTTTCTTTGGATGCCCATCAACACGTTTTTAGTGATTTAAAACACTAAAAAATGTGTGTAATGGTCAAAATCATATAAAATGACCTCAGATTAATGTTAAATCATGGTAAAACCTCCTTTGATTTACTTTTTATGTGTACGCATAGACAACACATCAATACGACATGTGTTGTGGTCATAATGACTTGATAAATAGTTTATAAAGGTATCAAAGCCTTTAAAAACATGTGTTAGGGGTCAAAACTAAAAAACGACATTAGAATGAAATTAAATCATAGGAAAATGACCTTATATTAATTTGGGAAATATAGGAAATGATGACACATTATTCTAAGTTACGGTTTTCCTAGGATTTCTAATGCATTTTTAGTGTTTTAAAACACTAAAACATGTATGTAATAGTAAAAAACAAAGAAAACAACCTAAGATTGATGTGAACTCTTAGAAAAACCTCCATTGAGTTATTTTTTATGTATATGCACAAAAAATACATCAATATGATGTGAGGTGTAATATAAATGACTTGGTAAATAGTTTTAATTTTACTAAAGACTTTAAAAACGTGTGCTGAGGGGTCAAAACCAGGAAAACAATGTAGGATTTTTATGAAATTAAAGTAAAATGACCATAAATTTATTTTTGAAATCTAGAAATCGACAACACTTCATTACAAGTAATGGTTTTACTAGGATTACTTTAAACACATTTTTAGTGTTTTAAAACACTAAAATGTGTCTGTAACATTCAAAACAATAGAAAACAAGCTCAGTTTGAGATGAAATCATGGAACAACCACCATTGAGTTATTTTTTACATGTACGTATAGACAAAAAATCAACCTGGTGTGTGTTTTTATTAGAATGACTTGGTAAATAGTTTTTAAAGGTACAAAATCCTTTAAAACATGTTTTGGGGTATTAAAACCAATAAAACATCATTGAATTTCCATGAAATTTGAGAACAATGAACATATTTTGATTTATGAAATTTAAGTACTGAAAGCACGTCATTATGGGTTACAGTTTTCCTGAGATGCCTATAAAAGTCTTTTTGTGTTTTAAAACACTAAAATATGTGTGAAATGGCCAAATATATATAAAATGACCTAATATTGAAGTTAAATCATGGGAAACCATTGTTGAGTTATTTTTTATGTGTACGCACATACAACATGTCAATCTGACATACGGTGTAGTCGAAATGACTCGATAAACAATTTTAAAAGTACTGAAGCCTTTAAACACATGTTTCAGTAGGTCAAATCTTGGAAAACAATGTTGGATTACCATGAAATCAAAGTATAATTAATAAAGATTGATTTTTAAAATATAGGAACCAATGTTACGTCATTTTGAGTCATTATTTGTTCAGGATGCTCCTAAATGCATTTTTAGTGTTTTGAAACACTAAAACATGCATGTAATAGTCAATACTATAAAAAAACCTTATATAGACATGAAATCATGGGAAAACAACGGTTGGGTTATTTTTGATGTGTACATGCATACAACACATCAATCTGATGGTCGGTGTGGTCATAATGACTTGGTAAAGAGATTTTAATGGTACCAAATCCTTTTAAAACATGTGTTGGGGATCAAAATCAGGAAAACAATGTAGTATTTCCATAAAATTAGAGGAAAATGACCATAGATTTATTTTTAAAATTTAGGAATTGATAGTACATAATTCAGAGTTATGGTTTTCAAAGGATTCCCATAAATAAGTTTTTAGTATTTTAAAACACTAAAACATGTGTGTAACGGTCAAAACCCTAGAAAATGACCTAATATTGACATGAAATCATAAGAAAATAACTATAGTTTCTTTTCTGTGTACACATAGACAACACGTAAATCTGACTTGTGATGTGGTTAGAATGGCTCAATAAACAGTTTTTAAAGGTACCAAAGCCTTTAAAAACATGTGTTGGGGGTCAAAATTGGAAAAGAGCATCAGATTACCATGAAATCATATGAAAATTACTGTATATTTATTAGTAAAATATAGGAACCAAGGATATATATTTTCGAGTTATGGTTTTCCTAGGATGACCGTAAATGTGTTTTTAGTGTTTTAAAACACTAAAATGTGTGTGTGATGGTCAAAAACATAACAACTGTATAAAATTGATGTGAAATCATGGGAAACCAAATTTTGAGTAATTTTTTATGTGTACGCACAAACAACATGTCAATCTGATGTGTGGTGTGGTCAGAATGACTCAGTAAATAGTTTTTAAAGGTATCAAATCAATTAAAAACGTCTGTCAGGAGGGTCAAAACTAGGAAAACAATATTGAATTTCCATGAAATCATAGTACAAAGACCATATATTGATTTTTGAGATGTAAGAATTGATTTCATGTCATTCTGAGTTATAGTTTTCCTGATAATCCTATAAACATGTTTTTAGTGTTTTAAAACACTAAAACACGTGTGTAATGGTCAAAAGAATATAAAAAACCATAGATTGGCATAAAATCATTAGAAAACCACATTTGAGCTATTTTTTATGTGTACACGTCTACAACACATCAATCTGATGTATGGTGTGGTCGGAATGACTCGGTAAATAGTTTGTAAACATCCTAAAGCCTTTAACAACGCATGTTGGGAGGTCAAAACTAGTAAAACAATGTGAAGTTGTAATAAAATTATAGGAAAATGTCCATAGATTAATTTTTGAAATGTAGGAATAGATGGAATTTCATTCTGAGTTATGGTTTGTCTGGGATGCCTGTAAATGCATTTATAGTGTTTTAAAACATTAAAAGGTGTGTGTAAGAGTCAAAACCATTGTAAATGACCTAATATTGATGTTAAATAATGGAAAACCATATTTGATTTATTTTTTATGTGTATTCATAGAATACACATCAATCCGACATGCGGTGTAGTCAAAATAACTTGATAAATAGTTTTTAAAGGTACCAAAACCTTTAAAACTTGTATCGATAGGTCAAAACTGGGAAAATAATGTTAGATTTCCATGAAATCAGAGGAGAATGACCATAAATTATTTTTTAAAGGTAGGAATTGATAAAACATCATTCCATGTAAAGGTTTTATTGAGATGACCATAAACACATTTTTAGTGTTTTAAAACACTAAAATGTGTGTGTAACGGTCAATACCATAAAAAATAACTTGAGATTGACATGAGATCAAAGAAACCCACCATTGAATTATTTTTGATGTGTAGGCATAGACAACACGTCAATCTGAAATGTGGTGTGGTTGGAATGACTCAGTAAATAGTTTTTAAAGGTACCAAAGACTTTAAAAACATGTGTTGGGGGGTTAAAGCCAAAAAAACATCATCAGATTGTCATGAAATTAGAAATAAATACCCACAGATTGTTTTTTGAAATCTAAGAACCAATGAAATGTGATTCTGAGTTATATTTTTTCCTAGATGCCCATAAATGTGTTTCTATTGTTTTAAAACACTAAAATGTGTGTGTAATGGAAAAAACCATAGAAAATGACCTCAAAATGACATAAAATCATGGTACAACCACTATTGAGTTACTTTTTATGTGTATACATATAAAAGACAACAATCTGATTTGTGGTGTAGTCAGAATGACTTGGTAAATAGGTTTTAAAGGTATTAAATCCTTCAAAAACATGTGTTGATGGGTCAAAACTAGGAAAATGATGTTGGATTACTGTGAAATAAAAGGAAAACAATATTAGATTTATTTTTGAAACGTATGAACTGACGACGCGTTATTTTGTGTTAAAATTTTCCCAGGATGCCTGCAAATGCATTTTTACTATTTTAAAACACTAAAATGTGCATGTAATGGTCAAAACCATAGAAAAAGACCTTGTATTAGTTTGAAATCATGGAAAAACGACTATTGAGTTATTTTTTATGTGTACATGTAGACAACACATCAATCCGATGTGCGGTGTGGTCGGAATGACTCGATAAATAGTTTTAAAAGGTACCAAAGACTTTAAAAGCATGTGTTGGGGATCAAAACTAATAAAAAGACGTCATATTATCATGAAATCATAGGAAAATGAATACATATTTATTTTTTAAATTTAGGAACCAAAGGTAGGTCATTTCGAGTTACGGTTTTTCTGGGATGCCTGTAATCACATTTTTAGTATTTTAAAATGCTAAAACGTGCATGTAACGGTCAAAACCATAGAAAATGACCTCATATTGATTTTAAATCATGGGAAACCATTATTTAGTTATTTTTTTTCATGTACACATAGACAAAACATCAATCCGACTTTCGGTGTGGTTGGAATGACTTGGTAAGCAGTTTTTAAAGGTATCAAAGCCTTTAAAAACGTGTGTTGAGGGTAAAAATAATAAAATGAAATTAGATTGCCAACAAATCATGGTAAATGACCATATATTTATTGGTGAAATGTATATGAACTGACGGCACACCATTTTGAGTTACGTTTTGTCTAGAATGCCCGTAAATGTGTTTTTAGTGTTTCAAAATAAGAAAATGTGTGTGTAATGGTCAAAACTATAGGGAACAAAGTCATATTGACATGAAATCATATAAAAAATACTATTGAGTTATTTTTTATTTTTACGCGCAAACAACATGTCAATATGAATTATGGTGTGGTCGAAATGACTCAGTAAACAGTTTTTAAAGGTACCAAAGCCTTTAAAAACATGTGTTATGGGGGTCAAAACCAGGAAAACAATGTCAGATTTTTATTAAATCATAGGAAAATGGTTTTATATTTAGTTTTGAAATGTAGGAACTGATGGTATGTCATTCTGAGTTACGGTTTTCTTGGGATGCCCGTAAACGTGTTTTTAGTGTTTTAAAACACTAAAATGTGTGTGTGACAATCAAAACCATATAAAATGACCTCATATTGATGTGAAATCATGATAAAACCACTATTGAGTTATTTTTTATGTGTATGCATAGACAAAACGTCAATATGATGTGCGGTGTAGTCAGAATGACTTGGAAAATAGTTTTTAAAGGTATCAAAGCCTTTAAAAATGTGTGTCGGGGGGTCAAAACTAGGAAAACGGCATTAGATTTCCATGAAATCAAAGTACAATGATTGTAGATTGATTTTTAAAATTTAGTAACTGACGACATGTCATTCCTAGGTATAGTTTTTTCGAGATTCCTGTAAACGTGTTTTTAGTGTTTTAAAACACTAAGACGTGCGTGTAATAGTCAAAACCATGGAAAATAATATCATATTGACATGAAATCATGGAAAACCCACTGTTGAGTTATTTTTATGTGTATGCATAGACAACACATCAATCTAACTTGCATTGTGGTCGGAATGATTGGGTAAACAATTTTTAAAGGTACTAAAATCTTTAAAAAAATGTGTTGGGTGGGAAAATAGGAAAAAGACATCAGATTACCATGACATCATAGGACAATGACCATAGATTCATTGGTGAAATTTAGTAACCAGTGACACATCATTCTGAGTTATAGTTTTCTTGGGATTCCTGTAAATGCTTTTTTAGTTTTTTAAAACACAAAAACGTGCGTGTAAGGATCAAAACTATAGAAAACGAACTTAGATTGATTTGAAAATATAGGAGAACCACTATTGAGTTATTTTTAAAATATAGGAAATGATTTCATATCAAATTCTTTAAAAAATTATTAAGTATGTTTTAAGCACGTCGTACATCAATTTAAAATTTAATTATATTATTATATACTTATCCCATTTGAGTTTCAAGTGTTGAATCATATCTTAAATAGGTAAGTTTATGTTTTCAAATTGTTTTTCATTATATATTATTTTTTATGTTAAAATTTCTTATGTTTGATTAATAAAATAAAATATTTTGAATATATTCTATTTCTTTTCTCTTTTTATTTTTTTTTTCTTAAATGTTTTGGTTTTTAATGTAGGTGATAGATGTTGACAGTAGGTAAAAGGTTGGCCACTCTAATACATGAAATTCTTGAGAAGGAAGTCATGATGGTTCTTCCTAGTATGTTTAAATTTTATTAATAATTCTACTGTAATTTTGATTTATTATGTTTAGTTTTAATTTTTTTTCTTCTTTTTTGTTACAGTTGATGAGAAGATGTGGTCGGTTCTAATTGATGAGATGATGTGGAGGTAGATGGATGCAGTGAAGGTCATGGGATGGATGTATATTGTTCATGGTTTTTTGTTGGACATATTATATATATATATATTGATGAATGATGTATGGGTTGACTGAGGTTATCAGTTGATGGAGGTTATAGTGACTGAGGTAATGGTGATTGTGGATGTATGTATATATTATTGTAGATATATGATGTATGTTTTATGTATGATGGGTTTATTATGTATTTATGTTTTAGTTTATTACATGTCAGAGTTTTTATATTTATATATTTTTTATTAAATCACTATCGTGAAATCATCTTAATCCAGCACAACTCTTTATCAATGCTAAAAAAATGTCAATAAAGGGGGTACTTTTATCAGTGCTAAAAAACACTGATAAAATGTGCTTTTATCATTGCTAAAAAAAGAGCTGAAAAATCACCCCTTTATCATCATTTTTTATCACTGATAAAAGTACTCCTGCTATCACCGTTTTCTTAGCATTGATAAAAGGTACTTTTTTCATCATTTTTTTTAACATTTATAAAAGTATGACTTTTATTAGTACTAAAACAATTGTTTTTAGCACTGATAATAGGTATATTTTATAAAAAAATATTTTCCATTAAAAAATATATATTCATATATAAATATATTTATATTGATATAAATATAATATATTTTATAAAATATGATTTATATAAGGATAAATACGCGTTTACACTTAATATATAAGATATTTAGTGAAAATGGATTATAAAATATTTAAAAATATAATATTAATTAATAATTTGCTAATTATTATCAATTAATATCCATTTAATAAAAATTTAAAGATAGAAAAAAAATCAAAAAATTAATAAACAATCTAAAATAAGTTGAAAATGTGACTCAAACTTCAAACAACCATAACTTTTGATCTGGGTGTCCATTTGAGCTCTACCATATATCAATTTGAAGCTCTCAAAAAAATCTACACTGTAATAACTTGGGGGAACCACATTAATCATTATTTTGGGTTTAAAAAAGGTACATAATGCCTTTAAAACTGAGTTTTTTGTCGGGGTACCCCTATGTTTTAACATTTCATGAAATTTCATCCTCATTTAAGGGGGTCTTCTTATATTTTTTTTGGTACAGACTCAATTTCTTCTAAAGGATTACACTCATATGAATATTATTATTTTTTAATTTTATCATTTTTCATATTGTACTATTATTTATAATTAAATATATACACATATATACATATTTTTATATATTCACGCATAAAAATTTAATTTTATTAATAAATATGTAAAAATATTTACATATAAAATATATTTGTAAATATATAAACCATATCTAAATAAAAAATAATATCCATTTTATTTAAAATAAAAATATATGAATATTTATATACCTATAAAATTAAAGTATATATAATGTTTATATACATATAAATATATTTGTGTGTGTATTAAAAAACATATATATATTTATCTATATATTCTAATATATGTATATAAATATTAATATATAATATTTTTAAATAAATATAAATATGTATAATTATATTTATAGATGCACACATAATATATATATGTGTGTATGTATTTATTTATAAACACACACACAAAACATATTTTATAAATGTTTTTAAAAATAAGTATATAAATATTTATTTATTTATTAATATTTATATATTTATATATTTATATATTTATATATGGATAAAAAAAGTAATGAAATATATATAAATAAATATATATATAATAAAAAGTAGAAAAATGTAATATAGGCTAGTAGTAAAGGTGCAGATCAATGAGGGGGGGTCTCAGGTTCGAAATTGGGTAGCGGCATGCGTGCATGTACTAAGGTGGTCCAGTGCTAATAAAGGATTGGTAGTGGGATAAAAACGTGCTATAAAAGGGGGGTTCATCTTTGAATCTATTTTAATTTAGAGAGAGAAATATTTTTAAAAAATTATTTTTTTGGCTTTTATCAGCGCTAAAAAAAGCAATGATAAAATCCCCCTTTTATCATCATTTTTTTAACATTGATAAAATACTCATTTTATCAATTATTTTTTTAGAATTGATAAAAGGGGTATTTATTAGCGCTTTTTTTAGCACTAATAAAAGGGAATCCCTTTTAAAAACGCTTAAGACAACAGCTTTTTTTAGCACTATTAAAGTCCTTTTTGCGTGGTATTAAATTCTGCTTTTGCAGTAGTGAATATTTTAAAAAAATTAAATTTCAATAGGAATTTTTTGCAACAATTTTTATAAAACACCACTAAATTAATATCATAAAATTTTAATTATCAATGGTTAATATTAACCTCTGCTACATATATTAGTGGTGGTTAGATTCATTTTATCTATTTGATTTTATGGATAATTTTTTAAAAAAAAACTAACCCTAAATAGAATCTAAACTGCCGCTGAATAATCTAAAAACAACACATACAGAACCCAATGCTAAAAGAAAATAATGACCGCTAAATGATTTAGTGATGGTTTAAATCGCCGCTAGTAGCAAAATAACACCACCGCTAATGACTATTTTTTTATACTAAAACCTTACCACCCCACCACTAACGGGAGGGCCATAAATATGATTTATATAATACTAAATATGTATTTACAATTAACATATAATTTATTTAGTGAAATACTACTACAGATATTCCCTTTTACAAGGTGAAAAAAAAAGGCTTTTAACGGTGCTAGAAAATCGTTTTTAATCACAGCACTGATAAAGGGGGTCCTTTATCCATACTAAAAAAATATGATAAAGAACCCCTTTATCAGTGCTATTTTAGCACTAATAAATTCCACCCTTTATCAGTACTATTTTTAGTATTGATAAAGGTCTATCTTACTGCAATGTGTTGTTGATATAACAGCACACCCAGTAAAAACTTGTAACCTGCACACCCAAAAAAAACTAGTAACCTGTCAATGAAAAATATATAATTTAATTGAAATAAATTTTAAATAATGAATAAAAAACATTGTTATATATATTTTAAACAATGTTTTATATAATTATATTTACAATTATCCAACAAACATTTCAACACATTAATATTTCATCTTTTGATGCTCGTGATCCCCTCTCAAAAATGTATGCCCATGGTATCAGTTGCGGAACAAATCATCTCAACCTAATAAAAATATTCCACCTATATAAGAAAAAAAGTATTATGTTAGTAATAATATAAAGAAATAAGTAAAATAATAATATGAAAGAATACATTAATAAAATGTCAATTTTTAATAAAAAAGACACATTTTGAGTTATACTGGTCACACTGTGCATTGTATATAGGTGAGGTTGATTCTATCATGACCCGTCCTCGGGGCCCGTGCCATGGCCACCCCAAGCCTGCCTTCCATAGGCCAGGGGCTGGCGACTAGCACCAAAGGCGTAAATCCCGATAAAAGGGAAGGCATTGTCTTTATATAAGTAAACAAACACAACAGAGTATGCAAGCTGGAGTAAACACAAAGTAAACTGAGTACAAAAGTAAGTGCTAGAAAGTAAATGGGACAGTATACAAACCCAACTGAAAGTACAGTACAACTGAGAAAGAAAGTACAACAGCTGAAAAGTAAAGCAGCAACCACCGAGTCATCCTCTAGGAATCCCACCTGAAGGGTGGGTACAGATAGTCTCATCGGTACCTCGAGTCCGTCTATCCGCTCCGTGTACGTCCCGCCAAGTGGTCCACCTCCGGATACCATCTAGCTCCACAAGCCTCGACCACGATTAGTGTTGTCCATCGCCTGCAACCAACACAACGTAGTGCGGGCAATGCCCGTGCAGGGGTGAGTATAACGATACTCAGTAGGGACCCCGAGACCTCCGAAGGTCTACCAGAATCCACAGAGGTTAAACCACAAAGGAAAGATACAAACACGAAGTATCAACCAAATATATTTAGGTATATGCCCATACATATACCAAAGTTATCAATCTCAGTACGGCTCCAACTTCTGATCCCAAGCACAACCAGTCCACATAGGAAAGAAGTTAATCATACCAATGATAATGATTGAAAGTCAAGACTCATCTCACACAGGTATACTACTCACGAAGAGGGATGGAGATGATTAGATGTAGCCTCTGAATCATCACCTCTGCTGAACCCACGTAAGATCTAAGTACAGAAGTCATCACTCCAAACTCACATAGGATCCAAGTACAGTAACCATCACTGCCGAACCCACATAGGATCCAAGTACAGTCGTCATCGCTGCCGAACCCACGGAGGATCCAAGTACAATCGTCCTCGCTGCCGAACCCACATAGGATCCAAGTACAGTTGTCATCGCTGTCGCAGTCGCAGCCATATCTAGAGTTCCCACACATAGAGTACTCGATTCTGGGAGGGTCCGCTCCACAAGTAAAAGGAGGTAGATACATCAACTATCATGAAGTCCAGAGTTGATGTATCCTGAAGTTTCGTCTCATCAAAAGGAACCCAACGTGACAGACGGCGCGTCAAACAGACGTCCGGTCTGAGAGATATTGGCTTTTCTGATCCAGGGGCCCGGTTGGAAATATGCTCGTTCCAAACCTGGACGTTTACCAAAGTTGTCCAAAACTCAATTATAGTATCGCAAAAGTACTGCCTCGTCGACAGGATCCCAGTGCCGTAGACGGTGCGTCAATCGGACGCGTGGTCTTTAAGTTATTCATGTTTAAGTGAATAAAGGGCCCGACCTGTTTAGCCCAGTGGTCCCACAGGGCGGGTTAACCCAGTTTTACAGGTCCGACCCGACAGGGGTGTTGGACCAGTCCGAATAAATATGCAGCTTGGCCTGAAGGACGCGGCCTGGCCCAAAGGGGCATGGCCCGGCCCGAAGTGACGCGGCCCGGCCCGAAGTGGCGCGGCGCGGCCCGGCCCGGAGGGGCGCGGCCCTGCCCGGCGGGGCACGGCTCGGCCCGGCCTGGCACGGCCCGGCCCAGCTGGCCGAGCGGCTCGGACCGTAGTCCGAGAGGTCCGAGGGGGGCGCAGCCCACCTGGCTGTCTGAACTGGTGGCACCAAGCGGCGCCGCCATTCCCAAACCAGCCGGCCTTCTGGCGCACGCGGCCCGCATGGCGGGCCGTGGATTTCTTCAGCGTGGCGCCCTCCTGGCGCCGAGGTCCGGCTCCACCAGGCCGGCCGACGGTCCGGCCGGTTTTCCAGCGTGGTGCCCACCTGGCATCACGGCTTACCTTCACCCGGCCGGCCAGTTCTTCTGCCGAAGTGGCCCGCGATGCGGGCCGCGATTCCTCCCACACAGCCGGCGTGATGACTCTGACTTCCTTCGCCGCGTTCCTGTCATGGAATGAAGACATCGTGCCTCCTCCGCCTTCGGTTTCCGATCCTAAAAATAATAAACAAGATCAACGGGGGTCATCGGGTCGTGTTCGTTCAGCCCACGGCCTCCGCGTATAGCGATAGCAATTGGTTGTATGTAAACAACTATTTCCAATGAAGTACGGGGTACGAAAACATTCACTTTCAAGAATAAACCCCTACCTCAACAAATGATGTCAAACGTCGGCGTCGCGGAAGACGGTGTCGTGAGGTGAGGATTCTTAGACATCGTCAGAGTGTGTCTGAGGTGGAAGTGGTGTCTCTTCACTTGTCGCGGAGAAGAGAATGGAGGTGCATTATCATTCTTTGTGGAACCAGTGTTCTTCGTCGAAGGAGACATCGTTCTTCGTTAGAGGAGACATCGTTCTTCATCGAAGGACCGGTGTTCTTCCAAAATCTCAAGAGCTCTTCCCAATCATCCTTAGCACAACGAAGGTCCTCCCCAAAAATAAAATAATAGGCTTCCCCTATTATTTTATTATCACATTCAATTTAAAATTCAAATTCAAACCACTTCATTTATTTAATTGATGTGGTTGAATTCATTAAATTAATGTGTTGTCAAGAGTTAATGTGGGAGAGAGGAGGAGGTGAGAGGTCTCATAAATATGGGAGAGTTGTCAAGTTTAATGGGGGGAGTTTAAAGAGGGTTATGGGAAGTTATAAGTTTGGGGCTCGTGTGGGCCCCACCTCCCATATAACCACACATGGGAAGTTGGGTGGTTGTGGGCCCCACCAACAACTTCCCATGGAAGGGTTTAACTTCCAAGGATAATAAAATAAAATTGTACAAACAATTTTATTTACTTCTTAATTAAACCCCAAATAATAATTCTCAACCCGCTTAAAACACAACTGCGGTAAAGATACCCTTAAACAATTACCGGTGCTGCGAGTTCATCGATGCCCTCTAATTTCAATTCCAAGCACCAGTTCAAAAGATAGAAAAACCCGCTCGTTCGTTTACTGAACGTACTCAAGCTAAACTTCGAAAATTGATTCTGGGCACACTGGCCCTTAGAATCAAGTGCCATCAGAATCCACTGACTCATAAAATTCAAAAGTATTTAAGAAAACAAATCCTTGAAATTTCTAGGTCTTTACAGATTCCTACACGTCAAAAATTGGTTATGGATCATTTTCCTAAAATATCAAAATAATCTGAATGTGTTTTCTTAGTTTTGAGTATATCACTTGTTATTTTACTAAAATTAATGTCAATTTTAAATAACGACACATTTGGAGTTATACCGGTAACTTCACACATCATATTGAGGTGTGTTTTATTCCTACTTATCAAAAATTACTGATGGACTATTTTTCTAAAGTATCAAAATAATTCGACTGCATTTTCTCAGTTTTCAGTATGTCAGTTTTGTTTTCTTACTAAAATGTCATTTCAAATGGGAAACACATATTTTAAGTCATATCAGTCTCATCATGCATTGGTTTGATGTGAGACTACTTCATACACATCAAAAATGACTTATTAATCACTGTCCTAAATTATCAATACAATCGTAGCACATTTTCTTGTTTTTTAGTGAGTGAAATGTTTTGAACTAAAATTTCAATTTTAAACTGATAAAAAATGCTTTTAGTAATACCAGTCACACCATGAGTCAGATTGAGGTTTGGTTGATTCCTACACATTATAAATTACTCATGTATAATTTTCCTAAAGTATCAAAAAAATATGAATGTGTTAGCTTGGTTTTCAATATGTCACTTTTGCTTTTTACTTAAATTAGTGTCGATTTTAAATAAAAAGACACACTTGGAATCATATCGGGCACACGGTGCATCAAATTATGGTTTGGTTGAATCCTAAATGTCAAAAATGACTCATAAATAATTTTCCTAAATTATCAAAACAATTCAAATGTGTTTTCTCAGTTTTCAGTATGTCACTTGTTCTTTTTACTAAAATTAATGTCATTTTTAAATAAAAAGAGACACTTTAAGTTATACTTGTTGGAACCATGGTCTTCTATACATTATTTGGAGTATGGTTTGTGTTTTTTTTCAATCCTTAGTGGAATTTCAGAATGTGTACCAGTAAAGTGATCATACAGTTCACACAAACAACAGTATTGAAGGTGGCGCTGTTTCACAGTGTTTGCCAAAAATTTTGGCCTGAAATTTGACAAATGTAGAAAAGTGTTTTTGGTAAAGAGACTTGCGCACCGTGTACTTGAAATAGTGGAAACTTGTGCACCATATGTTTTTCAAAATTAGAACATGGAAAAATGGCAAAGGGATAAGGGTCGCGCAAGTTTTGGGTTGGTCGCGCAAGTGACCTGCGCACCGAAAAAAGAACTTGCATGTCGATGCCTAGGAGGATTGGAAACTTTCACACTGGTTGTTCTTCATGATCAGATCTTAAAAATATGGCAAAGTAATGTAGGTTGCTCAAGTATTGGTGTTTTTTCACAAGTGATTAGCGTGACAGAGGCGAGGGTGGATGGATCTGCGCACCGGGACTTGCGCGTCGTGAGGACACTTGCACGCCACCGCGCAGGGGGTCCAGTTTTCTTATAAATAGAGGACCACCCCTCCTCATTTGTAACGAAGTTCAAGAATTTGATATTTTTCAATCTCTCATCGCACAAGTGGTTGAGTCGCGCAAGTGGTAGTTGGGTCGCACAAGTAGAGGTTGCGCGCCGGTTGTTAGTTGCACGACCAAGGCAGTTTGAGAATCAAAGGCGCAGTGTCGCGCAAGTTTGGAGTTGAAAGAGGCAGTGTCATGCAAGTGGGTTGGTGTCACCTGTGTTCCGATTTTTTACCATGCAATTGACTTGTGCACCATTCTTGAAACTTATGTGTCGGTCTTAGAGAAGCGTGCTAGGTGAGGTTTTTGTACGCTGGTCCTTTTTGAAGCTGTACGAAAGCTAGAAAATTGCCTGATACCCTCAGTGCAAAGGGAGATCAGTTTACGGGAAAAGTTGGACTTCAACAGAGCATCTACACACAACAGAGGATGCATTTATTTTTCAATGATGAAGATACCTTCACGTCTATAAACTGAGTGGGACTTCACCAACGGCAGTGAGCCAGGGGGAGTCAACAGGAGTGACCCGAGGGACGCAATGAGCTATCCCTGAACCTTTGTAAAGGCAGTGAGCCTAGGACAGAGTGACTATGCCCGAACCATTGTAATCCATAGCTAGTGAAGATTAGTGGAATTATGTACGACCAACAACCTCTCGGCATATGCTCCTTGGACGTATCCCTTAGTGGTGAACCAAGTAAAAAGTGTTGTGTCTTCTCTGTGCATTTGAATGTTTGCTTTCTGATCATTTTCATCATACAGGTTCAACAAGTTCCTACTAACGTGGGAACAAGATCCATCACATTAAAAGAAAAATTTGACACCCTGATTCACCTCTCCCCTCTCAGGGTGTCCTGGGGTCCTTCAAGTGGTATCAGAGGGTAAATGTTGCTGGTGTTGAATATGACCTTTTTTATCATGGAGAATGCAGTCAATGTCAGGGGATTCCCCCTCTTCGATGGAAGAAATTTTCAAATTTGGAAGAACAGAATGAGATCTCATCTAAGATCCCTTGGAATGGAAGTTCTTTTTTCCACTGTGCAAGGTATAATTGTCACTGATCCAACAGGGCTGGCTATGACTGATACAAACAGAAAAATTCTTGATGCAGATGCTAAAGCACAAAATGCACTCACTGTAGCCCTTTCTGATCAGATCTATCTAAAGGTAATGAGTTGCACCTCAGCAAAATCCATGTGGGATAAACTCGAAAATATTTATGAAGGAGATAGCAAAGTGAAGGAGGCAAAATTACAAGTCCTGCACAATCAGTTCGATGATCTAAAGATGCATCTAGACGAGAATGCAGACTCATTATTCAATTGAATTACTGAAGTGGTTGGAGCAATTCGGGGTCTCGGCGAAGAAATCAAAGACATTGATATAGTAAAGAAAATATTAAGAAGACTTCCACCCCTGTACAATGCAAAGGTTTCAGCCCTTGAGGAAAGATATCTTTCCAAACTTTCTCTAGATGATCTACTAAGTAGCTTGGTAGCATATAAAATGAGAGTCAAACCAGAAGATGCTACGACTCATGTGAGAAAGGAAATGGTGTTCAAGTCCATGGATAAATTGAAAATTTCAAAAGATAGTAGCGGTGAAGATGATGAAGAAAAATAAATTCTTTCTCTCATTGCAAAGAAGTTCCAGAAGGGAAAAGGGAAATTTAAAGGGAAGTTACCTCTCACATGTTTTCATTGTGGAAAAGTTGGGCACATTGCCTCTCAGTGTTTAAGAAATATCAATTATGAAGATAGTGAAGATGAGAACATCAAGAAGACTCGAAAAATATTTTTCAAAAATATAGACTTCAAATCTGGAAAGAAAATACAGAGGAAGAGTTTTTTCTGTAAAGAGGAAGATGAGGATACTGAATTTTGTGAAGAAGAAGAACCCGAATTTAAAACAGGGAAGCATGCTTCCATGATGGCAACAGTTGAAAAGTCAGAACCCTTGATCAATAAAGACAAAGATAATCAGATTACTTATAATGGTGATTTAAAGACACAAATTAAGGATGCTTTTTTCAAGCTTGAGAATAAATGTAAGAGATGCAATAAGTGGAAGGAGATGGTGGAAGAATCATCAGAATATGTTGATAAGCTTGAAGCATAGATTGAATGACTAGAAGAACTAGTGAGAGTTCAATCTTCAATCCTTGAAAGCATAGAAGATGTTGTGGAACTAAAGCTTAAAATTTAAGAACAAGCAAAGGTCATAAATGACCTTTCATCTAGACTGGAAGAGAAGTCCAAGACTGTTGAGAGACTTGAGGAAGAATTTTTTAATCTTAGAAGTAAAATTGAATGTCAATCAACGACAAATGAGATCAAGAAGAAAAATCATTTCAGAAGGTTATCAGATGTATAATTACTAGAAAGAGCCAAGTGTGGTTCATATGGGGTTGGAAAAATCTTAAGTGATCAAAGACCCGCTTGCATGGGAAAGAGTGGAATTGGCTGTGAAGTTGAGACATCAACTGCTGGAAGTAAAGAGAACCAAAAGAAAGACAAGATGAAAGTTCGACATGGTGAAACATTACCTAAAATGCTGAAAAAGAAACCCTCAATCCAAACTAAAAGAAGAACTAAAAATTATCCTGAAACTTTCATAAATGACAGGCAGTTCAACTATTCTCTCAAGGAAGAAGGCATGAGGAGAAATTCAGGTGAAAAGACATTTCCTCTCATGAAGTGTCAGTTCTGTGGTTATCTGGGCCATACCATGTCATATTGCGAAGAGGAAAGGAGCTACTTGAATGGGTAAGATCTGGGAATTCAAAAAAGGAGACCGAATCCATATCCTCCATCTTATAGAAGAAATAGCTTCTATGGTTACTATTTTAATTGTTCTAACTTTGTCCATAAAGCTATGTATTGCAGGTAGAGGTATGACAGGAGAAATTTATACAACACTCAAAGACGGGCCAGTTTTCATCCTCCTGATGATGTTGTTATCACAAAAAAAATTTCCCCTATGGAAGAATATTATGGGTATGAAGAATCAGATTATGTGGAAGAAAGTATTAAACGGCCATCAATATCCTATGATCAATCCAATATCTCATGGAAATAAAAGAAGAGGATCGAGAAATCCAATCTTACAGAAGTATCCCTCAAAGATACAAAGAGCAGAAGAACCTAGATCCTTGATAGTGGATGCTCTTACCATATGATGGGAAATGCTGACCTTTTAAAGAACATTGAAAAGAAGGTTGATGGAATAGTTCGGTTTGGTAATGATGGTGCTTTGAAGATTAAAGGCAGTGGGAATACTTCTCTCGCCAACAGATAGCTGAAGAAGACATAAGTTCTTTATGTGGATGGTCTATGCCACAATCTCCTCAGTGTAAGTCAACTCTATGACTCAGGGCTTATAGTAACCTTCAATCAAAAAGGATGCACTATAAAGGGAAAAACAAGGAACTATCTTATGAAAGGCTCTAGAACAGATGGAAACTTATATCAGGTTGACAGCAAAGTGAACTCCTGCTATTTTTTTGTTGAAGAAGAAAACAATTTGTGGCATCGAAGGCTGGGGCACATTAACCAACAAGACATGGAAAAGATATATAATCTGAATATATTCATGGATATCTCCATTCTGAAACGTGAACGGGAAAAGTCTTATGATGCTTGCATTTGTGGGAAGCTGGTATGTAGTTCATATCGGCCAAAGAAGAAAAGGGCATCGCATCTTCTTGATCTCATTCATACAGACGTATGTGGCCTAATAAATGTTGTTGGAACCTATGGAGAAAGGTACTTTGTCCTTTTCATTGATGATTTTAGTATAATGGCTTGTGTAATGGTGATTCAAAGAAAGGGACAAGTACTTGGTTGCATGAAAACTTATCACTGGATTGCTGAGAATGATACTGTACGGACAATAAAAGTTCTGCGATCTGACAATGGAGGGGAATACACATCCATTGAGTTTGAAAATTACCTGGAAAAACATGGAATACAGCATCAGGTTAAACCTGTGAGAACTCCACAACAAAATGGAGTTGTTGAGCGTCGGAATCGACAGGTCAACAATATGGCCAGGACTATGCTGATTGAGAGCGGTATCTCTCGCCATTACTGGAAGGAAGTTATTGAAGCTACAGTGCACATTCAGAATCGAACAGGGATTTATATGGGATAAATGAAGACACCATACAAATTGTGGCATGGAAGGAAGCCTTTGTTGAAATACTTTCGTGTTTTAGGAAGCAAATGTTTCATCCGGAATAAAGAAGGAAATCAAGGTAAGTTTGGAGACAATGTTGATGAAGGAATTTTTATTGGATATCCAATGAATAGCAAAGCCTACAAGTGTTTCAATAAACGCTTGAGAAGGATTGTGGAAAGCAATGATGTCAAGATCATTGAAGGGAAAACCCCAAATGCTTCCAATAATACCTATGCTGATGAGATAAAAGATGATTATGAATGTGAACATGGAGTAAATACAAATACAGAAATGGAGGAAGTTGTATAAAACACTCAGGGCTCACATCATGATGTTGACTCAGAAGAAGAATCTGAAGAAGAAACTGTGGATGGAGAGATTGTGACTAAACCTCGCAGAAGAAATCAAAGAGCTGAGATTGATCCATCTAACATAATCGGGGACAGGAGTGCACCCACACAAACAAGGAGGATGAAGAATAACGCAGAATATGCATTTCTGTCAGCCGTGGAGCCATCCTCATTTGAAGAAGCTGTAAAGGATGAATCATGGGTAAAATCCAAGAATGAAGAGTTAGATCAGATTGACAAGAATCAGACATGGGATCTTTTCCAGAGACCCAAAGATCACAATGTGATTGGTACCAAATGGATCTTCAAAAATAATTTTGATGAGCATGGAAGTGTCATCAGAAATAAGGCACGACTGGTATGTAAAGGATTCTCCCATATTGAAGGCATTGATGTTGAAGAAACTTTTTCTCCAGTGGCTAGACTGGAGTCAATCAGGCTTTTCCTTGCCATGGAACTCTAAAGAGGATATAAAGTGTATCAAATGGATGTCAATATAGCCTTCTTTAATGGTGTACTTGAAGAAGAAGTCTATATTGAACAACCAGTGGGATTTTTTTAGGTACTAATAAAACAAAGGTATGCAAAC
Organism: Viscum album; assembly: GCA_963277665.1. NCBI lineage: Eukaryota > Viridiplantae > Streptophyta > Magnoliopsida > Santalales > Viscaceae > Viscum > Viscum album. Next base: position 224,990,407 of record OY728157.1, read on the forward strand.
TGAAGAAAGCTCTATATGGTTTGAAGCAGGCACCACGGGTGTGGTACTCACGGATGGATTTGTATCTCAATAAGTTGGAATTCAAAAGAGGAGTAGTAGATCACAATCTATATGTGAAGAATTCTCCAAAAGATCAATTCATGGTTCTATTCTATGTTGATGATATCATATTTGGTGGCAGTAGACAGAAATCAGTGGACAAATTTTCCAATCACATGAAATAAGAATTTGAAATGTCTATGATTGTGGAACTCACATATTTCTTGGGGCTTTAGGTGATTCAAAAGAAGAAATACACTTTCATTTCTCAGGAAAATTATGCAAGAGATCTGTTGAAGAAGTTTAATATGCAAGACTCCAAACCAATGTAAACTCTAATTACAGTTGGAACTAAACTTGGAAATCATGAGGATAGAACCTCTGTAGATCCCACCATGTACAGAAGGGTCATTAGAAGCTTACTGTACCTGACAGCGACACGGCCAGATATTGTCTTTTCCACATGTCTTGCAGCCCGCTTTCAGAGTAATCCAAAAGAGGAACATATGGAAGTAGTAAAAAGAATCATGATGTATATTCAAGGTACTCACAATTGTGGCTTATACTTTGCTACAGGAAGAGACAGTGAATTATCAGCATTTTCTGATGTTGACTGGGCTGGTGATTTAGTGGACAGAAATTCCACTAGTGGTGGATCATTCTATATTGGGAATAAATGTGTTGGCTAGTTAAGAAAGAAATAAGAAAGTACTTCTCTTAGTACTGCTGAAACTGAATATATCTCTGCCACAAAGGCATGCACTCAACTGCTATGGATGAAGCAACAACTAACAGACATTGGTGATGAGGTGAAGCAACCAATGGTTATTTACTGTGATAACAATAGTGCAATTGATCTTATGAATAATCCTATTCAGCATTCTCGTATAAAACATATTGAAATCAGGTATCACTTTATCAAAGAAAAAGTTGAGCAAGGAGTGATTAGAATGGACTATGTGGGAACTGATGAGAAAGTGGTTGATATCCTGACCAATCCACTGTCAGCAGTAGTGTTTGAGAAACATCGGTTGAACCTCGGTTTTCGGCCACCTCCCAGTGCATAAGGAGGTTATGAAAATTCCCTCTCCCCGTTTATGATAACTATTTTTATCTTTTTATGGATGTGATGCAGGTTTATGGGGGAGATACTATCCAGGGGGGTATGGTTTGAGCTGACCGTTGAAAAAATTACCGATCTTTGGATTTATTGTAAATGGGGGAGAAAGGAATAAATTCAGGCATGTTCAGGCAAGGCTTCTTGGGTGTATTTGAGAATTCCAAAACATGGGGACCCAATTCAAGCTTCCTCTCTTGTTTTCTACACAGAGCATTTCTCACGTAGACTTAGAGTGTTGGCTGAGTTGATTCTTGCATTTTTGATTTGCACATGGATGGAGATCTATTGAATTTATTTTCTGATTGCCAACAAACCCAAAGGGGAATATTGTTGGAACCATGGTCTTCTATGCATGATTTGGAGTATGGTTTGTGTTTTTTTTCAATCCTTAGTGGAAGTTCAGAATGTGTACCAGCAAAGTGATCATACAGTTCATGCAGACAATAGTATTGAAGGTGGCGTTGTTTCATAGTGTTTGCCAAATTTTTGGGCATGAAAATTGACAAATGGAGAAAAGTGTTTTTGGAAAAGAGACTTGCGCACCGTGTACTTGAAAGAGTGGAAACTTGTGCGCCATATGTTTTTCAAAATCAGAACATGGAAAAATGGCAAAGGGATAATGGTCGCGCAAGTTTTGGGCTGGTCGCGCAACTGAACTGCGCGCTGACAAAAGGACTTGTGCACCGATGCCTAAGAGGATTGTAAACATGCGCACTGGTTGTTCTTAATGATCATATCTTCAAAATATGGCAAAGGAATTTAGGTCGCGCAAGTATTGGTGTGTTCGCACAAGTGAGTAGTGCGACAGGGGCGAGGGTGGATGGAGCTACGCGCCGGGACTTGTGCACCGTGAGGACACTTGCACGCCACCACGCAGGAGGTCCAGCTTTCCTATAAATAGAGGACCACCCCTCCTCATTTGTAACAAAGTTCAAGACTCAGAGATTTTTTAATCTCTCATCACGCAAGTGGTTGAGTAGCGCAAGTGGGAGTTGGGTCGTGCAAGTAGAGGTTGTGCGCCGGTTGTTAGCTGCACGACCAAGGCAGTTTGAGAATCAAAGGCGCAACATTGCACAAGTTTGGAGTTGAAAGAGGCAGTGTCGCGCAAGTGGGTTGGTGTCACCTGCGCGCCGATTTTGTACTGTACAAGTGACTTGCGTGTCGTTCTTGAAACTTGGGCACCGGTCTTGGAGAAGCGCGCGAGGTGAGGTTGTTGTACGCCGGTCCTTTTTGAAGCTGCACGAAATATGGAAAATTTCCCAATACCCTCAGTGCAAAGGGAGATCAGTTTATGGGAGAAATTTGGACTTCAACAGAGCATCTACACACAACAGAGGATGCATTCATTTTGCAATGATGAAGAGACCTTCATGTCTATAAATTGAGTGGGACTTCACCAACGACAGTGAGCCAGGGGGATTCAATGGGAATGACCCGAGGGATGTAGTGAGCTATCCCTGAACCTTTGTAAATTCAGTGAGCCTGGTATAGAGTGAATGTTCCCGAACCATTGTAATCCACAGCTAGTGAAGATTAGTGGAATTAGGTACGACCGAAAACTTGTCGGCGTATGCTCCTTGGACGTAGCCCTTAGTGGTGAACCAAGTAAAAAGTGTTGTGTCTTATATGTGCATTTGAATGTTTTATTTCTGATAATTTTCATCATACAGGTTCAACAAGTTCCTACTAACATGGGAACAAGATCCATCACATTAAAAGAAAAAGTTGTCACCCTGATTCACCCCTCCCCTCTCAAGGTGTCCTGGGGTCCTTCAATACTAGACACATCATTCATCATATTGAGGTTTGGTTGATTCCTACATATCAAAAATGACTTATAAATCCTTTTTATAAAGTATCAAAATAATCTGAATTCATTTTCATGGTTTTCAGTGTGTCAATTGTGTTTTTTTACTAAAATGTCATTTCAAACTAAAAAACGCTTTTTGAGTCATACCAATTGCATTGTGTGTTTTTTTGAGGTGATACTACTTCATACACATAAAAAATTACTTATTAATCACTGTCCTAAATTATCAAGACAATTGGAGCACGTTTTCTAGTTTTTCAGTGAGTAACCCATTTTGAACTTAAATGTCAATTTTAAACTGATAACAGTTACTTTTAGTCATATCAGTCACACCATGCATCGGATTGAGGTTTGGTTGATTCCTATACCTCAAAAATGAATCATGAATCATTTTCCTAAAGTATCAAAACAATATGAATACATTTTTTTAGTTTTCAGTATGTCACTTATTTTTTTACTTAAATTAATGTTAATTTTAAATAAAAAAACACACTTAGAGTTATAGTAGTTACACCATGCATCAGATTGAGGTGTATTTGACTCCTAGATGTCACAAATTTATCATGGGTCTTTTTTTAAATTATCAAAACAATTCAAATGTTTTTTCTTAGTTTTCAATATTTCACTTGTTCTTTTTACTAAATTAATGTCAATTTTAATTATAAAGATACACTTTGAGTGATACCGGTCACACCATGTATCATATTTAGGTGTGGTTGATTTATACACATAAAAAATGAATTATCGATCATTTTCCTAAATTATCAAATCAATCTGAATTCGTTTTATCAGTTTTCACTATGTTACTTGTTCTTTTTACTGAAATTAATGTCAATTCTAAATAAAAAGGCACACTTAGAGTTATAGAGGTCACACCATGTGTCGTATTGAGGTGAGGTTGATTCCTACATGCCACAAATTACTTATGGATCGTTGTACTAAAGTATTGGTCATTGAAATTATATTCTTGATATTTTATAAATACCCCTCTGGAACCTTTACATCATTAAATAAGTTGCAAAACTTATATCACTCTTGCTTGGAAAGAGTGTAAGCAGTTTGAGGAAAAAAAGTCCATTTTTCACTCTTCATTGGAACCAACTCTTCTCATATTCCCATGCCAACCATGTCCAAACTATCCTTAATTCCATCCAATATTTTTTCAGGTGTATTTATCAATGTGTCAATGACACTATCACATACATTTTTTTCAAAATACATAACATCAATAAAATACTTTATGTATAAAAAATTTCAGTATGGTAATTCAAAAAAACTAATCTCTTTTTACAACTGATTTTCATAAGGCTTTTCAAAAATGGTTGACCAAAAGCAGTGTCCACATCTTTTACTTTCTCAAACATTTGATCACCTATTAGTGGAGATGGTGTTGTACATTCTTCTAAACTTCCATTGAATGATATCGTTCAATATCGGTACTTATATCATCAGGGTAGAGATATGTGATGTCGTAGAAACACAGTTTTTGATGAATGTTTCAACCTAATTTATTATGTAACTTGTTCTCAAATGGGATGCCCTTGAGTTCCTTTAATTCTATATCTTGAAAATTTTCCATAAGTAGGAAATTCATTTATCATCTGATACATCATAGTTGTCAATGTGAAATATTCATTTTTGTAAGCATCATACAACGTAACACCTGAATCCCATAATAATTTCAAATCCTCGATCAATAGAGCCATATAAAAATCAATATCATTACCCTATTATTTTGGTCCTGATATAAGCATAGATAACATGATTTATTTTTGTTTCATGCATAACCATGGTGGAAAGTTATAATTTACCAACATAAATGGTCATGTACCATGAGTGCTGCTTTGAAAACCAAAAGGATTCACTCTAAATGTAGATAACGTAAGATAAAGGTTTCTCAGATCATTTCCAAATTCAGGATACTTATGATCAATTCTATTCCACTGAGAAGAGTTTTTTAGGTGATGTAGTTTCTCATCTTTATTTCTTGTATCTACGTGCCATGTAAATTTCCCTGGAGTATCCTCACTTCCATATAGGTGCCTAAACCTTGGAATGATTGTAAAGTACCATACAACTTTTGTTGGACTGAATTCATCTTTCTTTTATTGAGAAGAACCATACTTTGGAAATATTGTAAGTGATTTTTGGTCCTCAAGAAATAATATACAATCATTTGGGAAGGAATATATTCTTTCAGAGATCATACCCATCAAACATAGCATTTGTTTGGCATTGTATGTTCGGATTGGGAGCTCATTATCTTCTGGGAACATGTCATTAAAGAGAGTAATTAGTTTCATAAAACTAGTTTCACTCTATCTATTGCATGCTTTTAAATTATATAGATCCAGTATGGATGACAATACTGTATATTTAGTGAAACAAGCATATAATGGCATCTTTTCACAACTATTTAACTTCTCAAATAGTTTTGGGTAATCAATAAGTTCATTTTCAATTTTCTTTTTCATTTCATCAATATGATATTTATTATCATTCACATCTATAATCACATCCTTGATACAATATTCTTCATTGTCCACACTTGTAATCATATCAAATGATCCATAAAAAGTATTTTTATCCTAGCCACTAGCTATATTTTCTTTTTCCCCATGTTTATTCCCACATTTTTAACTCCAATCTATTCTGTGACTGATAAAGTGTTCTTCCAACTCTTTTAAAATAATTAGTCTTGAATAACAACACCGTAAACATAGAAAAAGGATTTGAGAAGGGTCATATTCATGATCTTTTACAAACTTGATGAACTATTTCACTCAAAATTCCTACTCTTTTGTCATATGATTGACATCCATCCATTCTTTATTCACATTAATCCTATTTGATTCAGTAATATTAATATTTAAAAAAATAAATACACAAAATATGTTCAACTAAAGTGACTATCCAACTATATATCCTTCTAAGAGATCACTTTCGTATTACATCCTAAAAAATATAGTTTTAAATACATTGGGAAAATAAATATGTTCTATAAAGTTTTACCAAATAATTATTAATACATAAAATTATGTTAAAATCCTTTTTCTAATATTTTCATTAAATGAAAACAATCACTTAGAAAACATTTTTCCTTGGACAATACCTCTTGGTCAAATCACCTTTTTAAAATCTGACTTTAAACTATTTCATAAACACCCATTTTTGAAATACACATTTCAAAACTCAAATAGGTTTCCAAATATCATATAGTTTTCTAAAACAAGTTTTAAAACCAACCATTTCCATAAAACTGGGCATGGTGGCCTAAAACCCCATTTTCAAAACTCACACATTCCAAGAGTTTCAAATACAAATAATTATAACTTTTCTCATTTGAGAACACTTTTCAAAATCATTATTAAAATAGTTTGAAGACACTTAAAAATCAAGCTTTCTTTTTCCCCTTCTTTAAAAACCTTTCCTAGCCCCTTTTCAAAAAATCTAAAAAGCAAACCATACAAAGAAGGAAGAATGCACATGATCAATCACCAATATTTCAAGTCATGTAACATGGGGGAAAAAATAAGAAAATATGCTCCAAAAAATAATATAAATAGAAAAGGATATAATAGAAGTAGAGAGATAAAACCCCTAAACTATCCTAAAAAGTATTCTAATTTCATGGACATCATCACTAGGCTGTATTAATAAAAGGACTTGAACTGGAGATAAGGAAACTAGGTGTAATGTCCCATAATTCCATGTAATTGTTTTTAATTATATTGGATTATTTTGAGACCAGACACTCAGACGACACTTGATTCTGAAGCCCGGTAAGCTCGAAATAAATGTTTGAACTTTTTTTAAGCTAATTAAAATGGCACACATGTGAGGTTTTGGAAACTTCTACACAGGTGCCTGGATTAAAAATATGACGGCACCATTGCATTCGGAATGACAAAATTACCTAAGAATGAGCCTACCCTCGACCGGCGTGAGTTTAGGGGAAAAATTAATTTTCAAACATTTTAAGGAAAAATAAAATAAACTTAAAATTTTAGTTTATTTGAAATTGTTTCACTGCAACATAGCGATGAGCCAACTATTTCATTCCATAAATAAAACCGCGTAACAACACTGAAACGCAAAGTAACAGAAACATTGTTTCATAAATAAAATAGAATAACGGTGGTGACTCAGTGTAACAGAAATGTTGAAATGTGTTTTCCCCATTTAATGGGATAACATGAATTGGAGATTAGAGTTGGATCTTGAAAAATCACTATGAATCTCTGGAGGATCATTATTGAAAAACAATAAACAAAAATTGCCAACAACTTTGAGAACTCCTCCTCCTCTTCGATAGATCTCACCCTCGATGATGGATCAAGGACTTTCACAGATAGATCGCCTACAATGAAGAATCCTTCCTCTGATTAGACCTGTTCTCTGGGTAGGGATTATTATTGATTTTGTTTTTACCTGTTCTTTGACTAAATGACAAATGTGGGTCAACCCATGAAAAAGTTTACTTGCGGATCGTCATTCTTGCAGGAGGGTCTTTATCAGGTTGGATTTTGGGGGATTAATTCATATTTTTGATTTTCTCTTTTTGACCCTTCTAACAGAAGTGGATCAATTCCGTAACAAAAAAAGATGGTGGTTTATTCCCCAACTTTTTTATATGATTTCTCCTTTCTTTTTACCCCGCATTCTCCGCATTCTTCATGTGGTTATGAACAATGGGTCATTACGCACCCATTTCTCAGCACAATGATCCCAAAATGTGGATCTTCCATCGTGAAAACCTAGAGAAGGTGCGACGACAATGGAGGTTAATCGTGATGGCATGCGGTAGTGGCCACATGTGGGAGTCAGTGCACACCGGTGGTGCGCCGCAGTGGAGGAGGTCGTGGCCAGCGGGCCGCGGTAGTGTGAGATCACAGCACCGATGGGGCACCGTGTCAAGTAGAGGTGGCACACGGGTAGTGCAGAGGTGACTTGTGGCATCTACTGTGGGCAGTGGAGCAGGCCACCTACAGCAAGCCATCAGTAGTGGGCCGATGATGGTAGATGCGACAACCATGTTGCGTCACATGGCTGGAAGGTCACGGTCCCTCAGGATCGCGGTGGTGGAAACCCGTGGAGTGGGGGGGCATGGTGCACCAGACGCATCACGGCTAGGTAGGAAATCCCACTCATAGCAGGATATATGGGAGGTGGTCCCCTGGGTCTGGTTGGGTCGGATCGGTCATGGACCCCACCGGCCCCTTTTTAGTAAAATGGGCATAACTTCCAAATTGTACTTCTGATTGAAAATCCATTTATGGTGTTGGGACCCTCACAACTAGGCAGTCCTTTTGGTATACACTAAGTGGAATTTTGTGGAAGTTTATATGTGACTGATGTCTTGAGGAGTAGACTCTCCCTAAATCAAACACGCTACGAGCAGGAATCATGTGGCTGGCTGTATTGAGAAGACTATGATGAGTGGGTCTAAGTGATCCAACTGGTCCAGGAGATGAGTGGGTCTAAGTGATCTAGATGGACTAGGATACGAGTGGTTCTAATTTATCCAACTAGCCTAGGAGAGGAGCCGGTATAGGTGATCCAGCTGGACCACGAGAGGAGCGGGTCTAAGTGATCCAGTTGGCCCAAGATATGAGCGGGTCTAAGTGATTCAGCTATCCCATGTGAAGAATGGGTCTAGGTGATCCAACAGCCCCAATAAATCATCATGGATGAGTGCTTCAGAATTACAAGGTGTTAAGCATTATGATTGTTAGTCTTTCTTTCCTTTATTTAGATTATACTTGTGTGATTTGTCTCTTGCTTCATGTGTATATTTTCCTTTGTGGTCTTTCTTTGTGGTTTGGGATCCCTACTGAGTATTGTGTTACTCACCCCTACACAGGATCCACCCACACATGTCATGTCTTGTGCAGACGAGCGACATCTTGACGGAGATCTTAGTGGCCCAGGACCAAGTGGCGCCCAGTGAGGTTAGACAGGTGAGGAATCCTTCTATGGATTCTGGTATCTACTATTCACCTACCCTTAAGGTAGGTTTTTTGGTGGTTAGACTTTTCAGAGGCCTTTTTACTTTTTTGTTTTCATATTGTCTTTGTTGGGCCTGTATTATGGCCCCTTTACTTTCAGGTTTCACTTTATACTCTCAGTGGTTGTCTTAGTGGGATACATGTTTTCCCTTTCAGATTCATGGGTTGGGGTTATGTGTGTTCATGTGTACAGGTACTCAGAAAATGCCTCTCACTTGCTGGTTATTGCCTTTGGTGCTAGTCGTCGGCCCCTGTCCTTTGGGAGGTGGGATTGGGGTAGTCATGGCATGGGCCATAGGGGACGGGTCATGACAAATTGGTATCAGAGTTGTTCGGTCCTACCTTAAAGGCTAAGATTCTATGGTTTTGTTTTGGGGAAACAATGTTAAATGTTTCTAGTTTTACTTTCAGGCTCAGAGAGTTTAGTGTTGGTACAGCGGCCAACATATCCATACACCAAGACCCTAAATTATTCTTTTTGAGTCGGTACATAAAAACACCAGTTGCATGCATCATATAGGAATTGAAAGTGTCTTCATATCCTTTTTTAGTCAGAGTAATCTCACCAGGTATAACATTTTGATTGTGGTTCATATTGATCTACTTCAGGATGCCTCCATGTGTACGGCCAACCAGGATTCTGGTACGTGACTATGAGGATGGTACACCCAGCGATGAGTCATCTATTCAGGGATTGGTGCTAGAGATGGACCCACTGGGTGGTGTACCAGTGTTCCCAACACCCGCTGATCAGCAGTTCCTGCCAGCGTTACTGATAGAGGATGCGCACAGACTCAGTGCCTTACATGAGTTCTAGAGGTAGAGACCTCCCAAGTTCAGGGGTGAGACTGACCCCCATGTGGCCTAGTATTGGCTCGAGGTAGTTATGTGAGTCTTTCGTGTGTTGAGGATGCCATATCAACCAGATGGAGATCTTAGTCATGATCCTTCTTCAGGGATCGGTAGGGAGATGGTGGAGCTTGACGATCCAGACACACTATGAGGTGACCCTCACCTAGATATACTTTGAGAGCCTCTTCAGAGATGAGTTCTTATTAGATATGTTTCACTCATTGCACATACAGAAGATACTACACCTATAGTAGAGTGGTATGATAGTGGCAAAGTACTTAGCGAGATTCATCGTTATTTCTTGCTACTCTACAGATATGGTACAAGAACCATTCTTATAGGCTTAGTATTTTGAGTATGGACTACGTCAAGAGATCAGGGAGTTCATGGTATCACTTAGAATCCCTACTCAGGCTGGGGTGCTAGAGCGACCCCTTCTTGTTGAGAGCTTCCTGGCCGAGTAGGCGCCAGCAGCAGGAGCTACGAGTAGACACCAGGTGGTGGAGTCTTCAGTAGTGGGTAGAAGGTAGCTAACACAGAGACCTAAACAGGTCAAGGATTTTAGAGGATGACCCCAGGACATAGGGCCTATGGTATAATCCCACTAGGGCAGTGGGAGTCAGCAGATGAGTAGAGTGTGCTACTTGTGCAATGGGTAGGGACACATGGCTCGTAACTGCCCGACTCGCCGTGCAGATGATCAGCGGATGGTTGAGGGACCGCTGAGGTAGAGGTATAGGGTCGATAATAGTGGTCCGTAGGGAGGAAGACGTGATAGGGGATTGGGTAGAGCAGCAGGAAGTGGGTGTAGGTTTGAGGTGCTACCACCACCACCCCCAGGTGGTCCACCACGGGCTCCAGAAGCTGGTGGATAGGGTCGAATCCAGCTTTAGGTGATGAAGTCCTATGACCACGATGCTCCAAAGATAATTAGAGGTATGATCTATGTCTTATCCACCTTATTTGTAGTTATTATAGACATGGGTGTCAGTCACTCTTTCCTTGACACAGACCTTGTTCAGAGCTTGGAGATTTCAGTGGAGTCATTAGCTCAATACTTATGATTAGAGACTCCTGCGGGAAAGGATTCGACAATTACACATTGGTGTCAGTAGTGTGAGATTACTCTTGGAGGTGAGAGACTCGGATGGTATCTCCTAGTAGTGGTGTTGAGGCCTTATGATGCCATCCTAGGTATGGACTGGTTATCCATAGTTCATGCTTAGATCGACTGTCTTAGGCGTAGAGTGTTGTGTGTCTATGAGGATGGTACTAGGTTTTCCTTCACCGATGAGAAGGGAGCTCTTACAGCATAGAACAGACTTTCTCGGAGGAGGGTGCATCCGATCACTCACCAGTTTTCTAGCCTCACCCTCGGTATAGTGGACGAGAGGAGTCCTTACTTTCCTATAGTGTTGGATGAGTACAAAGACGTATTTCCTACAAATTTTCTAGGATCACCTCCTCAAAGATAGTAGAATTATACATTGATCTATACCTTGGAAAGACACCAATATCCACACCATCATATCAGATGGATCCCGTGGAGCTTCATGAGTTGAGGGTATAGCTGGAGGATTTTCATAGTAAAGGCTTTGTTAGACCCAGTGTTTCACCATGGGAAGCCCCAGTATTGTTTTCCAAGAAGGTAGATGGGAGTTTGAGGGTTTTTTGTGGACTCCTGGCTCCTGAACCAGGTGACCGTGAAGAACAAGTATCCACTTATAAAGATTTATGACCTCTTTGATCTGCTGAAGGGAGTGAGATGGTTCTCAAAAATAGATCTCCGATCAGGTTATCATTAGCTTCGTGTACGGGATGAGGATGTACTGAAGACAAACTTTATATGAAAGTATGGACACTATGAGTTCTTGGTGATGCCTTTCGGTGTGACCAATACCATATCAGTGTTCATGGGACTCATGAACATGATCTTCCAGCCTTACCTCAATTAGTTTATCATGGTCTTCATTAATGACATCCTGGTGTACTCAACGTTTGAGGAGGAGCACGCCACACACCTGTGGATAGTCCTGGATACACTTCGAGAGCATTATCTTAATGGGAAGCTCTCAAATTTCAAGTTCTAGATTTGGGAGGTCCACTTTCTGAGACATTTTATATCGGAGGCTGGAGTTGCGGTGAATCCAATGAAGATAGAGGTGGTGCTTTCTTGGGAGCCACCCAGGAGCATTACTGAGGTATGGAGTTTATTGGGTTTGGATGGGTACTATCGGAGGTTTGTGCCTGGATTTTCTAGAGTAGAATAACCCTTATCAGATTTGATGAAGAAGGGATAACCCTTCGTGTGGATAGAGAAGTGCGAGCAGGGTTTCCATGAGCTAATGAAAAGACCAAAAAGTGCCCCCATCTTTAGACTACCAGAGGAGGGCATTAGGTGTGTAGTTTTCTACGATGCATCAAGGACCGGACTAGGTTTTGTTTTGATGTATGATCAAGCATTGATCACCTATGGTTTGTGGCAGTTGAGACAGAACAATAAGAACTACGTGACCTATGACCTGGAGCTAGCATAAGTGGTATTTTCTTTAAAGATATGGCATCACTACTTGTTGGGTGAGCGGTTTACCGTCCACTCCAATCACAAAAGTCTCAGGTATATCTTCTCACAGAAGGACCTAAACTTGATCCAGCGGCGATGGATATAGTTCCTCCAGGACTATTACTTTGAGATAGTCTATACTCCTAGGAAAGGAATGTGGTAGCATACGCACTTAGCAGGAGATCTAGGTTGCAGTTGTTGAGTGAGGCATCAGAGCAGTTGGCTATAATGCATATATCCTTCATGGATGATGATGGATAAGCTTACCTTCAGTTGATTATTGTAACTACCCCAATCTTATAGTGAGTTAGGTAGGCACATCTTGTGGATGTTGACTACAAGTCCCAACATACTCATTTATCCTCGGGAAAATCTCTTGATGGATTTTCGATAGGTATGGAGCACATCTTCCTTTTTAGAGGGTGCATTGTTGTGTCGGTGGTGTTGTGTGAGGAGGTTATAAGGGAGTTCTACACCTCCCCTTTATTGGTGCATCTAGGAGTGGAAAAGATCTACCAGGATCTCTGAAATTAGTACTAGTGGTCGGGGATAAAGAAAGTGGTGGCAGAGTTTGTTTCATGGTGCCTCACTTGTCATTAAGTGAAGGCAGAGCACTAGGTTCCAGCAGGATTGACCCATCCACTTGAGATACTGGAGTGGAAGTGGGATGGTATCTCGATGGACTTTGTGATAGTATTACCATGCACATCCAGGGGCCATGATATTGTCTAGGTTATTGTTGACCGACTCACCAAGTCGGCCCACTTTCTATCCATCCGAGAGCAGGTATTGGTAGAGGTCTTGTGATGCCTCTATGTACATCAGATATTTTGACTCCATGGGGTCTCATCGACAATAGTCTCAGATCAAGACACACACTTTAAATCTTGGTTGTGTAAGGGATTACAGGAGAATTTTGGGACTCATATTCGCTTGAGAAAAGCTTTTCACCCTTAGACGGATGGTCAAACAGAGAGGACTATTCAGGTTTTAGAGGACATGCTTCATGCTTGTATCTTGGAATTAGGATGCAGTTAGAAGGATCACCAACCACTGGTGTAGTTCACGTACAACAATAGATACCACTCCACCATTGGTAAGGCACTATTTGAGGCGCTTTATGAGCGACCATGCTGATCACCTTTATGTTGGATAGACCTAGGGGAGTCAGCACTCATAGATCCAGAGTTGGTACGAGCTACCACTGATAAAGTGCAGGTCATCTAGGAGCAGATGAGGACTGCACAGATCAGGAAAAAATCTTATGACAATAGGAGATGAAGGACCTTGGAGTTCGAGGATAGACAACATGTGTTCCTTTGGGTCTCACCTCGATGGGGATTGTGGATATTTGGCTGGGGCGGCAAGTTGTCTTTGAGATTCATTGGCCCTTTTCAAATTCTAAGCAGATTTGGTGAGGTGGAATATCACCTATCTCTCCCCCCACAGTTTCACTGGGTACATGATGTCTTCCATGTGTCGTGGTTGAGGAGGTACATGCATGATACATCGCACATCATTGAATGGAATGATATGGACATCGATGATGGGGTGACATTCGCAGAGTTCCTAATAGAGATTTAGGATCGACGGGAGTGGATCCTTCATGGATGGTCGATTCCTCTGGTGCACATTTGATGGAAGTATGGGAATCTCCAAGAGAGCACTTGAGAGTGGGAGGCTCATATCCATGCTCAATACCCCCATTTGTTTGTTTATCCCTTGTTTTGGATTATGGGGATGTGAAACTCTAAAGGTGGGGTAATGTAATGTCCCAGAATTCCATGTATTTTTTTAATTATATAGAATTATTTTGAGACTAGACACTCAGAAGGAACTTGATTCTGAGTCCTGGTAAGCCCGAAATAAATGTTTGAACCTTTCTTAAGATAATTAAAATTGAGCACATGCGCAGTTTTGGAAACTTCTAAACGGGTGTCTAGATTAAAAATCGGATGGCACCATTGTGTATGGAATGACGACATTACCTAAGAATGGGCCTAACCTTTAATGGCACAGGTTGAGGTAAAAAGTCAGTTTTCAGACGTTTTGAGGGAAAATAAAATAAACATAAAAACTTTATTTTATTCAAAATTGTTTCGCTACAACGCAGCGACAAGCCGACTATTTAATTCCATAAATAAAACCGCGTAATGCTGCTGCAATGAAAAGTAACAAAAACATTGTTTCATAAATGAAACAACGTAACAATGGTGACTCAACGTAACAGAAATGCAGGAATGCATTTTCCCCATTTAATGGGATAACAGGAGTTGGAGATCAAAGTTGGATCTTGAAAAATCACTCTGAATCTCTATATAATCACCATTGATGAACAATGAATGATGATCACCAACAACTTTGAGTACTCTCCCTCCTTTTCAAGAGATCTCTCCCTCGATGATGGATCAAGGACTTTAACGGACGGATCACCTACAACGATGAATCCTTCCTCTGATCGAACCTATTCTCCAGGTAGGTATTGTTATTGATTTCGTTCTTCCCCATTCTTTGACTAAACAACAAATGTGGGTCAACCCACGAACAAGTTTACCCATGGATCTTTGTTCTTGTAGGAGGGTCTTTATAATGTTTGATTCTAGGGTATTAATTCATGTATTTTATTTGCTTTGTTTGATCCTTCTAATGGGAGTGGATCGATGTCGTAAGGAACAATGGTGGAGGTTCATTCCTTAAATTTGTTATGTGATTCCTCCTTCCTTTTTACTTCGTGTTCTTTGTAGGGTTATGAACAACGGATCGTTGTGCACTTGTTTATCAGCACAAATATCACAAAACATATATCCACCATTGTGACGACCCAGCAAAGGTGCGACGATGATGGCGGCGAATTGCGGAGGCATACGACGGTGCGCTAGTGGAGCATCGGCGGCACGCCGCAGTGGAGGAGGTTGCGGCCAGTGGGTCGTGGTAATGCGGGATCACGGCGTTGGTGGGGCTCTATGTCAGGTGAAGAAGGGTCGAGGCCGGTGGGCCATGGCAGTGCGGAGGTGGGTTGCAGGTGGTACACCGTAGAACTGAGCAGGTGGTGCACCGCGATGGAGAGAAGGGGGCCCGCAACATCTATTGTGGGCGATGGAGCAGGCCACCGGCGGTGGATCAGCGGTGGCGCATGTGAATGCGAAAGCCATGATGCATCACATGTCTGGAAATTCACAATCTCTTGGGACCACGGTGACCCACAGGGTGGAGGGGGGACATGGCGCACCAGCCGCGTCTTGGCCAGGCAGGTCGACATGCTCACAGCGGGCCAAGTAGGAGGCGGGTCAACCCAGTGGCCCGGACCCATAGCCAGCGTGCCAAACCCACAGCTAGTGGGCCAAACCCATGGTCCATTCGGTCCGGGCTAGACCCAGGTTAGACCCGGACCGGATCGGGTTGGGTCGGACCGGACTCAAACCCTACTATACCCTTTTTCAGTAAAATGCGCATAACTTCGAAACTGTACGTATGATTGACAATTTATTTGTGGCGTTGGGACCCTAGAAATGAGATGGTACTTTTAGTACACACTAAGTGGACTTTTGTGGAAGTTTATATGTGACTGATGGCTTGAATATTAGAGTCTCCCGAAATCAAGCGCACTACGAGCGGGAATCCTGTGACTGGCTGTATCGAGAAGACTATGATGAGTGGGTCTAAGTGATCCAGTTGGCCCAAGAGACGAGCAAGACTAAGTGATCTAGCTGTATGAGGAGACGATTAGGTCTAAGTGATCCAGCTAGCCTAGGAGACGAGCGGGACTAAGTGATCTAGTTGGCCCAGGAGACGAGTGGGTCTAAGTGATCTAGATGGCCCAGGAGACGAGTGGATCTAAGTGATCCAACTGACCCAAGAGATGAGCGGGTCTAAGTGATCCAACTAACTCATGTGAAGAGAGGGTCTAGGTGATCCAGCAACCTGAAGCACTCATCAGGGATAAGTGCTTCAACTGTACAAAGTGTTAAGTGTTACGACTGTTAGTCTTGCTTTCCTTCTTTTAGATTATACATGTGTGAGTTGTCCCTTTATTTGTGTTTATATTTTTCTTGTTATTCTTTCTTTGTGGTTTTGGGTCCTTACTGAGTATTGTGTTACTCACCCATGCATGGGCTCCGTCTACATGTGTTGTGTCTTGTGAAGACGAGCGACGTCTTAACAGAGACATTGGTGGTCTAGGACTAGGCGGTGCCCAGTGAGGTTAGATAGGTGAGGCGTACTTCTACAGCTTCCAGCAGCTACTCTTCACCTACCCTTCAGGTAGGGTTTTCATCGGATGGATTTTTTAGAGGCCTTTGTACTTTCTTGTTTTCATCTTGTCTTTGTTGGGATTGTATTATGGCCCCTTTACTTTCATCTTGTACTTTATACTCTCAATGGTTGTCTTAGTGGAATACATGTTTTCCCTTTCAGCTTCGTGGGTTGGGGTTGTGAGTTTTCGTGTGTACAGGTACTCAGCAAATACCTCCCACTTGTAGGTTATTGTCTTTGGCGCTAGTCACCACCAGCCCCTAGCCTTTGTGAGGTAGGCTTGGGTAGTCATGGCATGGGACCCAAGGGATGAGTAGTGACACTAGTTCGTCACTAATAAACCTATCAACACCCCCATAAGTCCCATCAAACTATTTGATCAATAATAAACATCCCCACATTGTATCATAATCTATAATGGGCATACAAGAATCAAAGGGGCTTAAGAGGGTATCACACCTTTTATGAAAACTCATTTTTTATAAAATTTCAAATGGGCCATCTCTTTTCAAAAAATGATTTGAATTCCAATCCATTTTATCATTTATAAAATCCACCCCAATATACTCTTCAGAACAAATTTATCCAAACACCTTTTAAACTCAAATGGGAATTTACACTACCCTTTAAATGACCATTGAAAAACATTCAAAGACACAATAAGTTTCAAAATATAATCCACATGGGAAAAAACACCCTTTTTAAATAATCCATCTCATTTGGAAATCTAAAAATCTATAAAAACCCCAAAACGTTGATGTAAAAAATAACTAAGGCTAAAAAAATTGGTTTTGAATATAAATCACAAGGGTTAACTGACCACTTTAAAAATAAAACAACATTTTCCAACATTTTTAACACTTTCAAATCACCCAAACTCTTGGTTTGAAATCCAATTTACACAAGAATAATTTTTAAAACATCAAGTTGGTGATTACCACTGATTTTAAAACCAAAAGTATTCTTTTATAAAACCATTTAGGTATTTTTTTTCAAACACTTTTCATTGAATATCATTCCGTAAAAATGGATAAAACCACTTGGAAAAGAATATTTATCCCTCATGAGAACTCATATAGGAATAAGTATAATAAGGAAACACTTTCAAAACAACAATCATTTAAAGATAAAGAAAATATAAAGTAGAAAGAAAGAGAAAGGGAACATGGTATATAAGAAATGTAGTAAAAATAAGATGATGTAGAAAGGACTCATAAAGACACATCAAATCTAACCAAAGTATATTCGTAAATAAAACATAATTTGTTTATAAATATGATGATCCATGGAATGAATTAAGAGTAATATAAAAAGTTAATGGAAATGTTCAAGCAATTGTACATCAACATCTCATTCGCCATTGAAATCTCACAAATGTCGTCATGTGCCAAGTTCATTAAGGAACTCATTTATAATAAAAATAAATTAGAAGATATAGGAGTGAATTTTATAAGAGAGGATTTTCTAGTTATTGTTCAATGAAATATTCCACTAAAACTTCAAGATCCATTTAGCTTTTTATTCAATGCAATATCAATGCTTGAACTTTCTAGAATTCCCTTTTTGATTTATAGGGGCTATTCGGCCTATGATGCTAAATATTTTCAAGAAAATCAATCCAAATAAAATAGATGTTATTATTTAACTATAGGACCAGTCCATCGAGTATGTCATTGGAATTTAGGATGATGTCTTGGTCTATGTAGGAAAATTAATCATTCCCTTTAATATTATCATTCTAGAAATTGTGGAAGAATGATAATTACTAATAATCATTGGATGGAATTTCATATCCATGGGGAAGTTGTTAATTAATTTGAATATAGTTTGATCACTAACATTTTTTTAACAACTTAGATCGATCTACTCTAGATCACTGAACACTTTTCATAGTTACTGTATTTTTTTTAATATGCACTTTAGGTGTTCACTTCTCACAAACATGTTAGAGAAATGTTTTGTATAATAAAAATGCATTTGGAAGCCTTAAAAACTAGATACATGCTTCAAAAAATCTTTCAAACTACCAAGAAGCTTCAACACTCAATGGAAGGTTTTCTTCCGATTCGTGTTTGCTAAAAAAATGAAAAACTCACTTAGAAAGTGCACTTAATCAACTAACAAGAACCTCGTGGTAGAATTTCATCGTGAATGATAAGTGAAGACCTTAAAAACCATGATCAAAAAAGCATTGTTGGCAATCCATTTAGCCACACCTTAGACATGAAACTAGAGAAGAACAAGAAAAACATATACTTAATGGGAATAGGAAAATTGAACAGAGTTCATAAAATCCCATCAAAAAATCGAACTGTAAACATCTGAATGAATTCATCTTCATATTTGAGTTTTTAGGACCTTACAGATCTAGAGCATTCATCATCATCATCAAACTAGTATTGTGACCCACAACTTCATATATGTGGTGCGAGTGAGGGATACAGAAAAATAAGGGAGAGGATACCTTAGCTTGGAGGTGGTTCAGCGGCAGTGGTAGGGTTCGATGGCAGCGGAGCGGTCGAAAGTGGTGGTGGCGGTGTGTGTTTAAATGTAATTGTACCCCCAAGAAGCTAATATATATATATATTTATAACATTTAGGAAGACTTTTATCAGCACTTTTTTAGCGCTGATAAAGATATAAATAAGGTTTGATGGGTGTTTTACCCTTTGGGGAGGTTATGGTCTACATTTCTGACCTGTGTGTGTGGTGTGTGTGTGTGTGTTTAATGTAATTGTACCCCCAAACACCTAATATATATATGAAGACAGATCTGGCCATGGATTTGGTAACCTGGATCCATGACCCCACAAAATTTTATTAAAAATTAAAGGAAATCATACATACATACCATGGTCTGTAAACCCACATTCTTGTAAGACCCGAATGCTAACAACATAAAAGTCCAAAGCCCAAAACATGAAATCCATACAACCATGATGATAGACAACAGTTTCCAACCACAAAGATCCTGCACACCCGACCGCATTGATGCGGTAAACTGACAATACTCCACCTGAGAGCATTAGAAGAATGAAGTGCCAATCATTTGAGGATATCGCCTTGCCCTTCAGCATTATAGCTCTCGAGATCATGCTCATCCCCAATGCCCATCATCGAAGATGTCAGCCAACATGTAATCAATGAGAGCTCTCATCGTCGGTTCCCCATACCACTAACAACTCATGATTCCCAAGAACATCGCAACATCAACATCCCATACCACCGATAGTCATCTGCAACCTGCACAATCGGCCCAAGGGCCCAAAAAGACAGCCTGAGATCGTCCCAAGCTCAATCTAAAAAACATCCCCATAAATGTCGGCCACCCACTCACCGTGCATGCCAGCCTGTTCCATCTGGGTCCCGCGCCAGTCTGTTTGTTGCCTTATCGCCCAAGTCATCCCGTGATTTTCCATCTCTATCCTGTTTGACCGCAACCCGAGGTCGTGCCCATGTCTCGCTTTGAACCCTAATAATGACGTCGGAGACCGTCCCATGTCCACCAGACGTCTCCCGTAAAACCGAGATCTGCCAACCTACAATGTCATTTGATGTCAGACCCAGCATCGCACCACCAGAGCCACGAACCGGTTTGATGCCTCTTGTCCTGCTTCCTTGTCGCCTCGCCGACACTCCCCAGCACCACCTCGCTGAGTGGCAGGCCTTCGTCACCCCACTGGGATCCCAGATCCCGGGGTCCCAAACCCAAAAAACCACCGAGATCCCAGATCTGCCTGGCTGCTCCATCAACCACCGCAACCAGAGTCCCCGTCGTTGATGAGCACCTCGCAACCCATTGTGACCGCCATCACCAGCAACCCAGATCTGTCGTTCTATTCTGTCATGCGCCACCTCCAGTAAATATATATATATATATATATAGTTTTAATTATAATATATATATATATATATATATATTTAAATAATTATAAAATTATATTGTTATTAATATATATAATTAATATATTTATTATAATTTTATAATTATTTAAATATATCTATATTTATTAATAATTATAATTATAAATATTTGTATTTATTTATAAATATATTTATTTAATTATATATATTGATAACATTATAAGAATAATAAATATATTTTTTATAATTTTATAATTATTTAAATAATTGTGGATTTATTTATAATTATAACTATAAATAAATATTTATTTATTTTTACTTACAAATTATAATAAATATATATATTTATTTATAGTTATAATTATATATATATAATAACAAAATTATAACAAATATATTTATTATATTTATAATTTTATAAATATATATAATTAAAATATTTATTATAATTTTATAATTATTTAAATATATCTCTATTTATTTAGAATTATAATTATAAATATTTGCATTTATTTATAAATATTTGTATATATTTATAAATATATTTATTTAATTATATATATTTATAACTTTATAAGTATAATAAATATATTTATTATTATTTTATAAAAAAAATCTGAAGGTTGAGACTCGAAGCTTCTTCTATTAAATAAAAAGCATGGAAAGAGGAGAGGAACAAACAGAGCATCAAAGTTTGACAGACAAAAACCATCAGAAATCAATTAGAATGTGATCTTGTACTCATGTTATGATGTGAAACATGACCACCTCAACCTCGTGGGTGTCGTCCCCTTCTCCATGTTTTGGCTTGTGTCCACGACCCACCTCTATCATCCGAGGGATAATTTTATAATTATTTACATATATATATATATAATTATACATATAAATAAATATATTTATAAATATTTGTATATGGAAGTGAGGGCGTCATCCAAAAAGTCGTGGCCGAGGACATGGTGGCGATGGGCGTGGCCAGTCTACCAGGTCTTTCTCCAAGGAGCTCACTCTAATGCATGTTAAATTCAAGGAAAAGTACTATGTGATTTTCAATCAAAAGAATTCGCAGTCAGAATGACATCCTGGATTATGGAGATTGTTATGATTTGAAGCTTTCTTTTTTGGATGAGGGATCCTTTGTTTGACCTCATCTTTTCTCTTTCATGTTTGCTCTTTATTTTTCAATAAATTTAGTAGGAGCAGGTTAGCCTGACACCTGGACCTTCCTAGTGTATATATATATATATATATATATATATATAATTATGATAGATGTATCTATTGTAATTTTATAATTATTTAAATATAAATATATTTAGTTATACTTATAATTATAAATAAATATTTTTAAAAATTATTTATATATAATAAAAAATTTTAATTATAAATATAATAAACATATTTATAGTAATTTTATAAGTATTTATGATATATATTAGGTGATTTGGGGTACAATTACATTAAACACAAGCATACTCGCAAATTTGGCAGAAGGGTTTTTTTAGTTTATGGGGGTAGGGTTCTTTTTATTTGGGGAAAGGGGGTGGGCTAGCGCCAATTGAAGTGGCGCTTTAATGGGTTTTTTTTTCACCTCCTCCCAAAACCATCCTTTATTATATATATATAATTTTATATATTGATGTTAAATATATTTATAATTATATATATATATATATATATATATTTAAAAATATGTGTATATATAAACATATTTTGATAATTATATTTGTATAAATATATTTATATTTATTTATAATTATATTTAGAAATGTATTTATATAGTTATAAATATATATTTATTTATAAATAAATTTATAATATTTTTAAACATATAATAAATTATAAATAAATATTTATAAATATGAATTTATTTTTATATCTTTAAATATATATATATATATATATAATAAATACAATTACAAATCTATCTCTATAAATAAATATTTTTAATTATATAATATAAATATTTATTATGAATATAATAAATAAATTATAAATATAAAATATAATAAATATATAATTTTAAATATAATAAATACATGATAAATATAAAATAAATATTTATTAATTTCCTATTATATATTAATTATATTAATAATTATTAATATAATAAATATAAAATATAATAAATTTAAAATTATAAATATAATAAATATATAATCTTAAATATAATAAATATATATTTATAAATATAATAAATATAAAATTATATATATATATATATAATTATAAATATGTATATATTTATAATTATATTTATTTATAATTGTTAATATATAATTACATATTTATATATGTATTTAAATATATATATTTATAATTATATTTATTTATAAATTTATATTTATATAAATAAATTTAATATATATATATATATAATAAATATATAATCATACATATAATAAATATGTATATAATATATAAATAACAAATATAATTACAAATTTATCTCTACAAATATGTATTTATAATTATTTAATATAAATATATATATACATATATATTTATAAATATGTATATATTTATAGTTATTTTTATTTATAATTGTAAATATATATTTATATTTATATTTATATTTATTTGTAATTGTTAATATATAAATATGCATATATTTATTTATATATATAATTATAAGTGTATAAAATTAATTATAAATCAATATTTTTATAATTATAAATATATTTACAGAATTTTAAATATGTATTTATAAATTTAATTTTAAATAAATATAAATAATTATAATTATAAATATAATAAATATATATTTATTATATTTATTATATTTATTATATTTATTATATTTATATATTTATTATAGTTATTATATGTATATTTATTATATTTATGATTATATATTTTTTATATAAATATTTATTATATTTATGATTATATATTTGTTATATATATGAAATATGTGTATAAATATAAATTTATTTATATAAATATATATTTAAAATTATTAATAAATATAATTATAAGTATATATATAGTTATATATATAATTATATAATTATATATTAACAATTAAAAATAGATATAATTATATATATATATAGCTATATATATAAATATATAATTATATATTAACAATTAAAAATAGATATAATTATAAATATATACATATTATAAATATATATATAATTATAATTATTTATAGTTATAGAGATATATTTTTAATTATATTTATTATATATATATATATAAATTCATATTTATAAATATATATTTGATAAGGTGCATGAAGAAGGCAATCTTATATATCACAATACTGGTGCTGAGGGTGTGCAATCTGATCACCCTGACCCTTTGAGTCGGGTGAAGACAGAGGTTTATGATGACATTTTACAGCATCCTGGTAAAAAGAATTCGTGGTCAGACATTGTTGAAGGTTGTGAGAAAATTGTAGGGCAAGGCAGTTTGGTTGATCAAGATGCTCAAACATCCAATGGGATTGGTACTAGGCTTGTGACTGATAAGCATTCATCACCTGTCATGCAAATAATGGAGCTGGTTGAACGTGATATTGCGGTGCAAGTTACAACGACTGATGCTTCGAAATGCCATTAATGACTCTATGGAGAACCCTCTTAACCTTTTTGAACCGGAAGGGGATTGACAGCAAATGAAGACTTGGAAACATGGTCGGCATCCGAATAGTTGTGGACGAGGACGTGGTGATTGGGCTGAATGTGGTTGTGGCTAGTCTGCTAGGTCTTCTTCCAAGGGTCTTACTCAAGAGCAGATAAAACTCAGAGAAAAGTACTATGTGCTTTTCAATCAGCAGAATTCACAGTCTGAATGGGAGTCTGCTGATGACATTGTGGATCTGGACTATAGGGATGATCCTGATTCCACCTTTTTGTAGTTTTTTTGTTGGGGTTTTATTCTTTTTTTGTTCATGTCCTCCCCCCCCCTTTATGTACTATATTTTATTTTTCAATAAATTTTGGTAGGAGCGAGTTTGCATGCCTTCTGAACCCTTTTGATATTTGCAGTTATATATAAATATATATTTACAATTATAAATAAATATAATTATATATATACATGTTTTTAAATATATATATATATATATAATTTTAAATATATATATATATAATTATAAATAGATTTTACATTAATATATAAAATTATATATATATTTATTTATAATTATATATATATATAATAAAGGATGGTTTTGGAAGGGTGTGGCAAAAAAACCATCAAAGCGCCAATTGAATTGGCACTAGCCCACCCCCTTTCCCCAAATAAAAAGAACCCTACCCCCATAAACTAAAAAAAACTCTTTCGGCCAAATTTGATCATGCGCACCACACATACAGGTCGGAGAGGTAGGTCATAATCCACTCAAGGGATAACCCACCCATCAAGTCTTATTTATTCATTACATAACCCGAACGCTCAATAGACATGAACTCATTACATGGTCCAAAGACCCACAAACTGGACTGAAGGCCTAGTGCAGTATCATGCATGCGTCACTATTTGTCTGTGTTGCCTGCGTCACCACCTACCTCACTCACGAAAATTCGTTCCCACCTAGATTTGAACCCAGATCTGATGCAGGATTATAGAGAGCCTTTACCACTTTGGTAAGCCCCAAACTATGATAAATATTTATGATAACGTAATAGATTCATGGATATAACATGAATGAATCATGTACCTAGTAAATTATAGATTATAAAAAAATGAGTCATCGCATGTATGGACAACATGAATAATAATATAGGTTTAATGTATAAATGAACATTCATGATGAATACATAACATATATGCACGTCAATTATACTTACACATCAATATATTTATTGATCAAATTCATTGAAAACATATATTTATTTATATATATATATATATATTTATAATTATAATTAAATATATATATATTTAAAAAGTATTTATATATAATTATAAATATATAATTATAAATATAATGAATATATTTATTATTTAATAAAATTTATTATAATATTATAATTATTTAAATATATATTTATTCAATTATAATCTTATTAATACTTTTTTTAAAAGATTATATTTATATATATTTGAATTATTAAAAAATATATATTAATTATAAACATGAATTTTAATTCAATGTATATAAATAAAAATTATTTTTTAATATAAATATAATAATTTTATATAAATTAAAAATATTTTTTATTAAAAACTTTTTATCAACGCTAATAATAACACTGATAAATCTATCTTTTATCAGCACTTTTAGATAGTGTTGATAAAGATCCCCCTTTTATCAGTGCGTTTTTTTAGCACTGATAAAAGTCGGCGTTGCCCTTACGTCATTTCGTGGTAGTGAAAAATAGTTTAAAAATAATTAAAAATTAATATCAGATAATAATTTGTTAATTAGTATTGAGCAATAGACATTAATAACAATTTCGTGATTTGAAAAATTTGAAAATTTGAAAATAGGACTTGTACTTTAAATAGTCATAACTTTTGATTCGGGTGTCCTTTTGGTCTCGATCACATATCAAATCAAAATTTGCGAAGAGATCTGCATTGTGGTGACCTGGAGGGACTCGAGCTACTATTTTTTTCAAGGTTAAAAAAGGTTTGAAAGGCCTCTAAAATTAGGTTTTTGTTGGGATACCTTAATTTTTTAATATTCGATGGGATTTCACTTTTGTTTAAGAGGGTATTCTTGTCTTTTTTTGATGGAGACTGGATTTATTTATAGAGATTACATTCATATGGATATTATAGTGTTGAAATTTTAATTCTTTTCATATTATAGTGTTATTTATTAATAAATATATACATATTTTTCCCCACGGTCGCAGCCTAGTGGTTGTGTCCTGTGGTGGTGGCGTTTAGGGAGGTCTCGGTTTTGAGTCTCCCCTAGTGCAATTAGCTAGGTTTTACTTTGTTTATCATCTCTCCCGACCGATATAATAAATAAATATATACATATTTACATTTAAAACATTTAATTGTACAAATAAATCTTCTTAAATATATATAACATATATCAATAAAAAATAAATATTCATTTTATTTAAAATAAAAAATTGTCCATTTTATTTATGATATAAAAATTTATGAATATGTATATACCTATACAAATGTATAAATAATGTTATCTATAAATATATGTTTGTGTGTGTGTCTGTATTAACAAATATATATATATATAATCATGTATATATTCTAATAAATGTAAATAAATACTATCATATAATATATGTAAATAAATATCTGTATTTACATTTATATATAGGCACATACACAAATCTATCTATTAACTATACTAAATCACGACCATCTCCCTCCATGTGTCACCACCCCCTTCATTCTCAAACCATTTCGCATTCGTGTCCATTTCTCTGGTTATATCGACCCCATACTCGCCCCAAATACCTCTTCCGCGTTCGACATCCTCTTTCTTCCAGATCCCTCAATCTTCTACCTCCTCCTTCGCTGTATGATGCATCGGCCTCCACCTCCGCCTCCTCCTCAGCCCAAATCTCTCTTCTGCATTCTAAATCATCTACATTCCAGATCCCTCAAGCTTTTTCCTCCTCCACTGCATCGGCCTCCTCCTCTGACTCCTCCTCCACTACATCGGCCTCCGCCTCGGCCTCCTCCTCCGACTCTACCTCCTTCACCTTGGTCTCCACCTCCACTTCCACCTCTTACACAGTATGATTCATCTCCCTCCTTCAAATATTTTCCTCTAACTCAAATCGTCCTCCTCCATTCACAATGGTTAGGTCTCTACCTACATCTCCTCAGCATCCACCTCCTCCAGCCTCCACCTCTACCTCTGCATCCTCCTCCACCACTTCCTCCTCCCTCGCCATTGCCTCCTCCTCCGGCCCATCCTCCTCCTCCGACCTAGCCTCCTCCTTCGGTTATGCCTCCTCTGCCTCCAATTACCTCCATCGTGATCTTCTTCCAATTTCTCATACATATCTCTTTCATCTCCCATCCAGTTTCTCCCTTACAATACCTTGTGGTTTTCTTCGTCCAATCATAACCGCAAAACCCTAGGTGAATTTCTTCCTGTGGATTCTATGATGTTTTCATGGAGTCAATTGAAGAGAAGAACGAGGCCTTCATGGACGAGGATTTCGTGATAGAAGTGATGGTATCAACTACAAAGCAAGCATTGGAAAACCCACAAGATGTTCTCGTAGTGATCAAACATCATTCCACCGTTGTAGTTTTCTTATCCTTCCACTGTGAATGGTAACTTTAGAGAGGCCAAGAACGAAATTCCAGGAGGTGGTGATGGTTTCCTGAAAATTTCTCCTATTGATGTTTGGATTTTTAAAGAGTTCACAGTTGTCCTAGACACTAACACGGAGGATGGGTGTGGCAGTTTTTCTATAGAAACAGTCGAGATGGAGAAAGCTAGTGTCCAAACCACGGTGAGATGGGTTTCTTCCAAAAGGTAGGTTATGAAAATAATCAAGTATTCTGCTTGAAACGTCATAGATTAGAAAACATCACTGTCTCTTTTTCTTCATCGACAACTTAGGAGCTCTAGATTCCTAAGGAAGTAGGAACTGGCCTGGGTTTAGCCTAGGGGATAAACTGTTGGAGTGTGATTATTGAAAGGAATAAGAAATCCACCCTTTCATCTCAACAGGATCTGCATAAAATGACATCCCAAATTTTTCAGACTCTAGGGAAGGCCAGTATTTCAGGGCCTATAGGGGTTTCTTCGGTAGACTCGAATCATGTTTTTCCTACCATTTATGTGAATCATTGTCCTTAAACTGAGGGGATTGTTTCTATGAAATAATGGAACATATATGCATGGTCTTCTCGAATGAAGGTTTCTTCACCATCGCCCGCCAATAATGATATCCTGACAACCTCGGTTGAAGCTCTTAGT
Organism: Viscum album; assembly: GCA_963277665.1. Lineage (NCBI taxonomy): Eukaryota > Viridiplantae > Streptophyta > Magnoliopsida > Santalales > Viscaceae > Viscum > Viscum album. Next base: position 225,018,787 of record OY728157.1, read on the forward strand.
GAAATCTGTTAGTGTTAGGGAAGGTGCAGAGCCTGAGATCCCACTTCATCCAATTTTCAGGCTGATACCAAGTCTTATTGTAGTGTTTTAGCTACTAGAAAGACTAATGTTGTCTTTTAAATTCTTATTTTTTTATTAATTTGTTTTAACTACATATAAATGTGTTTCTACATCTAAATGTGTTTCACATTTTAATTTGATCTTAATATTTTTAATTATTACAAATATATACGTTGATACTGAATATATTTATAAATATTTTAATTTTTTTGTCAATAAATTATTTTTTCCCTGTAATTTATTTCATTTCCCCCTGTATATCATTTTTTTCACTGCATTTCCCTGTATTTTATTTCATTTTTTCACCGCATTCCTGTATATTGTTTCTTCCACTACATTTTCACCCACATTTCCCTATATATTATTACTCTATTTTTGAATCTTTATATTTTTTTACTGTATTTCCCTTATCATGGTGTCATTAAGCAGAAGTGTTTTTTTTTGAAGCAGAACAAATGCCACTTATCCATATAGAAGCAACCCTCCTTTGCCTCCGCCTCTGCCTCCTCCAGTGTCAGGTTTATTTAATTTTTTTGTAGATTAATTCATTTCATAACATTTACACACAACTAAATATAATTTGTCAATAGGATCCACTGTCACTGATTTCAATTCTTCTGCTTCAATGTTATTTTCATGTCTTTCCACCTCAGATATTACATCTTAGAGACATATAATATCAAATGATAACATCTATCAATTGATGGATTTTGAAGGTATGACTCTCATTTAATTTTATTATTAATTTTTTTAATGTATTTCTTTAGAACGATGGAATTGACAAACAGTTCTTCCACTAGAACTATCATTAGTAGCATTACCCTATCACTGCTTACACATTTGGTCTCATTGATTTTACTTCTACATTTTATTTGATTTAGTTTCAAACCAGCCAAGCTAACAAAGATGAACAATTCATCATCTTGCACATCAAACACATTTTATATCAAACACATTGTATGAAATCCATTTTATTTCAATTCATCTACTTCATCGTTATCTGCTTGTCTTTAAACCTCATATATTACATCATAGAGATATAATATCAAATGGTCGCATCCATAAATTGCTGGATTATGAAGGTATTACTCTCATTTTATTTTAGTATTAATTTCTTCAATTGTTCATCAGGAATCAAGAAATTTATGTTATTTTAAATATTTCTAATTCATGTTTATTTTTTACAAAATTGTTGTTCTAAATTGTTTTCTTTTCTGATATTATGTGAATTTTTTCCTACAATTTCATGTATTTGATTCTTCTTTCATTTGAGATGTATTTTGCTGAGAATTCTTTAGCAGGCTCTCTTACTAGAGTGAACAACAATGATATGGTGTGAATTTATTCTATTTTGTAAATTATGTGGGGTTTCACTTTTCAGCATACAATTTTTTTGTGCTCTAATTACTTCTCACACCAATTGATCATTGAGAAAAAGAATTTTTAGGTATGATTACTAATTTGTAATTCATGTTTTTTTTAATTAGTTCCTCAAAACTGACATCAATTTCACTATGATATGAATTTCTTTTTATTGGTATTCACTTTTACACCTAAACATCCATTAGCTATACTATAATGTGTCCCTCCCATGGGCACGTGTCTCCTCCATATATCTTCTCTGCTACGTGTCAACCTCCCCTTCCACTCCGCTCTCCCTCCCCACTATACCCTCCTTCCCCACCCCCGAATCTCCTTCCCCAACCCCATCTCCTCCCCATCCCTCTCATCTCCCACCCTATTCCATCCTCCTTCCCGCATCCCCGCCTCCGCCTCACTGTCATCGCTTCTGCCTCGCCATCTATGCTTCCTTCTCACCGTTGTTGTCTCTTCCTACGATTGCACATGTGCCTCGCCACCTCCCCCCCCCCTCCTCCTCGTTGTCATCTCCTCTTGACCGGGTTTTCATTATGTCTCACCCCTGCATTTAACATTACATATTGCATATTTGTTTGATCTTCATATTCATGTTAATTGTATGGTATAATACCATACATACGTGGTATAATACATTTTATTCTCCATCTGTATATGTGTTAATAAAACCCCATATAATAATTGTATATGTGTTTTATATTGCATTCCTTTTGTATATGTGTTCGAATCCATTTTCATTGTTTATTTATGCTCCATTTTCCAGTCTTGTCGGCTTGCAATCACAATTATAGAAACATGATTAGCATAATATTCTCTCACTTGTTATGTGTTTCTATTCACTTTCATTATATTGAACTGGCTATTGGTGGCTATGTGAATTATATATCTTCCTAATTATGTGGGAAGGCAATGTATATGTGTTTTAACTGTATATATGTTTTAACTGTTATTAACTGTATATATGTTTTAACTGTTATTGACTTAAAATTCCAGTTTATCTCTTAAGAAGGTTAGCAAGACCCATATTGGGGACATTTATGGATCTCTATATGTTATTGCAACCCCATACCATGTAACATGGGACTCCTATTTCCTAAGTCAGGTGCATACTCACGAGTTTGATTGGGAAAGCAAAGCAGTGCTTGAATATGTGGGTTTTCATTTTATTTATTTTTTAAATACTTCCATCTTCTGATTTTTTTTTTAATTATGTTTCTTAAGGTCTCATTCTCTCTGGAATCAGGTGAAACAAAGGGGGGTTTCAATATTTCTCATAGAAGAAGGGATGCTCGGAACTGTTAAAGTATTGTTGGATGTCCTCCCTTTATTTTAAAATATTGGATGGGGCGAGGATGCGAATATTGGATTCTTTGAGTGGGTGCTACATATGACACTCTGCCTACACTTATTCTCAAATTTGGGATATCAACTTACAATGATGCATATAGAGGTTCGGCGGTCCAGATCTCTTGAGTACTAGAGTGGGTGCTACATATGAACTGATGCTATATTTTCTCCCATTTTGGTGCTATGTTTTCATATTAAAGTCCTTCAACTTGATTGCAGAACTCTTCCCTTCATTCACATTCAATTTTTTGGGGGTAAGAAATCATTATTTCTGAAGGCGGGACATGAGGATTATTTCCCTAGACAAGCGGTGTTGATGACACTCTGCTATATTTCACTTTTGAAAATCTAGATCAAGAATTGAATCTATCTTTGTAATTATTTGCTATTTGTTGGGCAGTTTTGTGGTTGTGATCAAAGCCATTTGTGATATTGCATTTTCACTGATTATACTGTGCATCCGTTTGTGATATTGCATTTTTACTGATTATATTATTCATTTTTTATTGATGGGGCTAGCTGGAAATGATTATAAATGTTAATATTAGACCAATATTGAAAGTCTGAACTTTGAAATTTCATATTCTATCATTATTTTGTGAATTTTGAAATGTCATTATTGCTAAAATGCAAGTTGAATTTCATTAAATGTTCAGACTGTAATCAACATTTCTGTACAGGTGATTGTTCGGTGTAATCAATAAGACAAATATAATGTTTCATGCCCACAATATGAATGGTGAATCATGCGCACAATATGAATGGTGAATGAGAATATCGTACTCCAACAAATATAATGTTTTCTAAAATACTGACAAATATATCAGCACAAATTTCCAATCTAATATGCTAATATTAAAGGGAAACATGCAGTAATATGTTGGCCTTATGCTAATGTAACGAAAAAATCATTTTTTATTTGTTGTAAACCAATTTATATTAGTCATATGATCGTTTTCTATTTGTGTGTTCTAATTGAATTATCATATATATCACAGTTGAATGATTTTCTCATAGTTATGAGAGACCATTTACAAGGCATATTGTAATGTTTTAGGATCTTAGCTCTGTAAAGGAGGTGATAGAGTTGGGTCAAAACATTTGATGAAAACATTGGGCTTAGGTACTCTTATAATAAAATTTTGATGTCAAGGCAAACATTAATCATAGAGTTAAATACTCCACTATTTTGGGCAATGAGTCTGTATCGAGCAGTTTAGGTACGGGGTTAGCACTCCCTTAGATCCCGATGAGGTGTGGGTCCTCCATACTATAGTCGGAGTCGATACTCCCCCACATGATGGGGTGCAGGACCTTCACCTATAGAAGTCAATAATCCTCCAGATGATAGGGTGTTAGTCCTCCATGCTTAATGCATACCTTGATTTAATTTATATACACTTGTACACATAAATTCACATCTATAGTTTTATTGAATGGTTCCAGCTACATTCTTCGCAATCACACACTTCTATGCATACTTTATTCATACAATGATTTTATTTATATACACCTGTGCACATAAATTCGCATCTATAGTTATATGGAATGCTTCCACCTACATTTGTCATCACCAATATTCACTTTATTTCCATGTGTTACGTGTAGCCCACTCACTTTATTTCTTCTTTCAATTTCCTCCCACTCTCCCAACGAGTGACACAAATTTCATATATCATTAGCATAATTTTCCGAGCGTGTGTATGAAAATTCGTAATCAAATGATCATGTCGTGCAAATGCACGGGTTGAGTATTAGTGTACATATAAATATAAACACACACACAAACATATTTTATAAATAGATTTAAAAATAATTATACAAATATATATACTTATATATAAATATAAATACGAACACCCGCACACAAATCTAAATATAAATACACACAAACGAACACACTAGGATACATATTTTATAAATGTATTTAAAATAATTATATATAAATATATGGATAAGAGTTAGGAATAACATTCCCCGCCGTCGTTCCCTACTCCGGCACGGGCGGCGTCTCGGTCTCCCTCTGAAGCGACGCCAGGATGTCCTCCAGCAGCCCCCGGTTTCGTCGGTAATAAGAAGAATCAGAAAGAGGCCGCAGAAACCGATCCTCATCGGCGGTGGAGCTACTGAAATCGGGTGGAGGCGAGTGGGAGCTCCGAAACTGTTGACGTGGCTGCATCCGTGAAAGAAGAAACTGGGGGCGCACGGCTGCTGCTTCACGGACGGCGGTGGTTCCCGGCAGCCTCGACGGCGCCGCCAATCCCAGGTCTCCGACGCGATAGGCGGCGGGGCAGGGGTGGGTGTGCCGGCCTTCGTAGGTCGTGACGACCACCGTCGAATCGTGCGACGCTCGCTCCACCCGTTTCTTCACTGAGCACGCCGCCGTGGTGCAACGGTAGTAGCTCCTGCAAATATGGAGGACGAGGATGCAGGCGACATGACGGCTAATCATTGCTTCCAATCATTTAATGATGTGTTAGTTACCTGGGGAAGGGACTGTTCTTCACGGTTTTTTGGCCGTACTTCCTCCATCGGTACCCGTCGTCCAGGTTATCCACCTCGCTCCGCGTCAAGAACGCAAACCTCGCCTCCCTCTTTCGGTTCTGATTCTTCTCCTTCTTCTTCCCCTTAGCCCTGATCGACGGAACACACGCGCCGCCACCAACATACAAAAATGTTACGTACTCAAAAACCAGGTACGGCGGATCAGAAAGAGATCTCACGGTCGTTCAGCGCTCTCGACGGCCGTCTCCTCCGCGGCTCCGTCGGCACCCTGCGCCGGACCTTCTTCGGCGGCCAACTCGAGCAAAAACGACGACATGGTCGGGGAGTTGGGAGACGCCGGCGCGTTAACCACCGCCGACGTGGAGGCCGGCAGCTGCGTAGAAACAAGCGGCGACGAAGACGACGACCGGAACACGTCTGACAACGGGCCGGTCGCTTTCCTGGAGAAGCCCCGGAGGCCGGCGCCGCCGCGAAAGTACCCGTCTCCGCCGGCGTGGCCGGACGGAAAATCCAAGCAGTCGTCGGAAAAAGGGCATCCATTATTATCAGGTGCGAACAGAGTCATCATCTCCATCACCGCCGTGGCATGTGGGTTTGTCTGCCGCTTATCATCAGTCGAGAGAGAAGGAGACGGTAGCCGTGGCTGTCGGGCTCAGCTGCATGGCTGGGGAGAGTTTTGACCCCGGCGGATCCACTGACACGTGTCGGTTCTTGGTTTCCGTACGTCAGTATTCGTCGACGTCTGGTTGGTGTGGGCATTAATGGGGTCGCGGGGATGGACGGCAGGCAGCTTCTGGAATTTGACGGGGAATCACCGGTTCGGATTCCGGCGTGTGAACGAGCTCCGGTTTTGTCCACGTGGCGGGGCATCGGGTTTCGTCCACGTGGCGGGTCATCGTGATTTTTAATTTTAAAAATAAGTGTGCACACGGCCCACGATCCCTTTTCCACATCTTTGGCTGCTTCACGCCAATGTATATTTTTTCCCGTTTTTATTCAGTGGGAATTATATATATATATATAATTGTTAACAAATCATTTTTTTTACTTATTTATTTTAAATATCATGTTATAAGATTTTAATTAAAAATCTTTGTTAAATTTTTTGTCGATAAAATTATTAGTAATATATTGATATGTAAAATATTTATTGATTATCAATTTTATTATTTATTATTAATTAATAGTATATTATTATATTGTTAATATAATTAATAGCATTGTAGCTAATATTTATTGTATAATAATGTAAATAAAATAATTTGTATTTAGAAAAATATTTACTAATATTCTTATAAGATTTTAATTATAAATCTTTGTTAAATTTGTTGTTGATATGATTATTAATAATTTTTTAATACGTAAATTATTTATTAATTATCAATTGTATTCTTTATTATTAATTACTAATATATTAATATGGTATTAATATAATTTTTAGCATTATAGGTAATATTTATTGTATAATAATGTCAATAAAATAAATTATATTTAGAAAAAAATATTACCAGTTAATAATTATATTATTCTTAATATATTATGATGTATTATTCATTAATTACTTACATAAGAAATAAAATAATATTTATTATTAATATTATTAATATTCCTTGAATTGAAAATAATAATATTATTAATATTTAATAATTCATTTAAGAAGATTGTTTATTATATTAATACTTCGTATTATTATCCATAAATATGTATAATAAACAATCATCTTAAATTAATTATTAAATATTAATAATATTTATTGCGTTCAAAATAATTATAATAATATTATTTAATAATAATTTTAAGAAGTATAGTAATGAGTTTCATGTCCACCCACCTACAGGCCATGTACTAAATAAATAAAACTTGATGAGTGGGTTATTCTCTTGGGGGGCTATGACCTGCCTTTCCAGCTGTGTGTGTGGTGTGTGCGTGTTTTTGAATGTAATTGTACCCCATGCACCTAATATATTCATATATTAGCATGTTTTTAAATAATATATAAATAATGATTTAAAAACATATAACACGTATCAATCTAATTTACGTTGGTGATCTGAATGCTCATCTATGTCAAAACTAGATGTATATAAAATGCGTCCACTTCGTTTCTGTCTATATTTATGCTCCAGCATACGCTGCTCCTATGTATCATCCCTAACACCAACCTCCACATCATCTTGTGTGACAGATGGTGGATCTACAGTCTCGCCGCCTGTACCTTGTCCTACATCTAAGGATAGTGGTTGCTGGCTGAAACTCTCTCCAACATATAAACAAGATGGCTACTGTGCAGCGGATATCTGCGGATCAGAGATTAATAAAAAATGCAACACAGACCAATCAACGTCTATCTCTGCAACAAAATCTGATATGCTAACAGATCCTGTCTGTGCCTGTGCCTATGGGTGTGGCTCATATGCAATAGGAGCTAAAGAGGCATCTGACTGATCATGATGAACACCCTCCTCATGTGCCACATCTACATCCATAACAAGGTTGTCACCCCTGACACATCTATATCGGGCTCAACATCACCTGACACATCAAAGAAATTCTCATGATAAATCTCATACATGGGAGGAAGCAAACCTGTCAAAGCTCTATGAAAATATGCCTAGCTAAATGCAACTCCCTCTATCAGACTAGAGATGTAAAGGAGATGAATGATACATGCATCCTATGAAAACAAATTATGCAGTTAAGTATTGTTAATAAAAAACTGTTCAATAGTGGAAGAAAGAATGATTACCAAGTCATGATAACTCCGTCCGTGTCGCGTAAGAAATCTCACTGGGGACATGCAATATCAGGGTGCATAATTCAGCTGATCGAAAAAATGCATACGTTTGCGTCGACCCCTCGTAATCAGGACTCATGTCGTCTGTCCCACATCTGAATATATCCTGTATGATATTCCCTCCAGTCAAAGTCTCTGTTCCCTAACATCTTCAAGGAATGAAGTGAAAGTAACTGACTTGGCGGTGCAAGAATGGGATGATAGAAGCCGAACTGCCTCATAACCCTATCAGTTTGATGTCACTCAACAATATGAAAATGAATAATAGGAATGACGCATGAGCCAACATCAAACATCATCGTACAATATGGTGGGTGACTCTCGATAATAGTCTTAGTATATGACATCCATGAAATCTGAAAAAAATGAATAATCAATTAATAAATATACACATGTACTGTACAAAAATAATGATTTAACTATACAATTAATAACCACTTATGTCGTCTGGTCGAAGACTGTCCAACATAAGTCTGTAAACATAAACATCATGTCTGACTGTATCTAAATGTCGACGTGTCTGACTCCACCTATAAATAACATTTTCATATTTATATTTCATAATAGAAAGTTATACATTTGATTTTGACATTAGAAGGAAGGAATAACATACCATCGTCCACGCGAAAACTCTGCTACAGTATCAACAAGAAATAACGTGTGTGCATATGGAGCTAAGCAAAGGATGTACTCCCATATCCGCATCTATATTAAGAATAACACATCCTATGATCTGCATCTTATCGATGCGACATGCTCTGCATAGTGCCTAGTATGTATATGTGAGACATGCAGACCCCCAACAACACCGCACTATCTGGTCCAAGTCCTCCAATACAGACAAATACATCAAATGTAGAAATATAGTCGAATGATCAACGAATATCGTGCCAACAATCAACCTCAAAATGTATGCACGCGCAAATCGTAATACAGTGATCTCGTCGGCATCATCAACTAGACGAGCGAAGTGCTTGTCTATCGATGGCATGCGTAATCTACCACTGATGACAGACCTACCATCACCGTGGACCTCAATGCCCAATAATTTGTGAACTAGCTCAAACCAATTTGCACCCACTTGACCCGTCACAACTGCACCGTAGATGTGGAGGCCCAACATAATGGACACATGCTGGAGTGTAATAATCACCCCCTCTATAAAATGGAATGCAAGTGTCTCTGGAGTCCATCTCTCTACAAGCGCAACATTGAGCTGATGATCGATAAATGTAAAGTTGCACGTTGCTACGTTGTAGAACCCAACACGATGAAGATGGGGGACGATGACGGGAGGTGGTGCAGCATGATGGAAATGATGAGATCTCCATACACTCAAAGCAGACACTAGATGTCCCTTTTTGAAACCAGTTGTGGAACAAGCCTATCCTGGAATGTGTGCAATGAAGGACCTTCCATCAGTACATTTGATATCATTGTTACTTTTGTATAGTTAATTTAATAAAATTTGTAAACTATTTTTAAAAAAACTACAACAAGAAAAATGAGTTAGACAAAGCATTATGATGAAAATGAGGTAAACAAATATATGTGACTGATGTTGTTGGCTTAGTCTATCAATTTCTTGTTTTAACGATCTCCAATCATGTTTAATTTATTTATAAATATATTTATATATATCATCTGTGATGAAAACCCCACATAAAACATGTGGCTTCATGATATATTCAATTGACCGTGTGATTTGTAGGACAGTTTTGAAGATAATTCATTTAGAGGCAAAACAACTTTTTTTTTTAAAAATTTCATTGTCTATATTTTTTTAATGTTAAAAGTATCACAAAATTCTTTCTGATTGAATCAAGAAATGAAATAAACCAGAGTTGAAACATATCAGAAACGAAGCAAGTTAGAAATAAAAGGATAAATTAATGAAACATCTGCATATGAAAAAATATACACATTCATGATAAAATACGTAGTCTCGATCATGGATGATGGGAAGTGGAGCTCTATCCTGCCACTTGGGGACATCTCTTACGAGTATGCCCTTCTGCGTAACAAATGCTGCATCATAGTCCCCCTCCTCATTACTAAGGCCATTCCATCTCATTTATGATACAATTAGACTTTGGTCGTCCCTAGGGGCACATCATGGTAATATCAAGCCAATAATTGAAAAAAATCTAAAAATGAAAAAAAATCATAAACGAAAAAGCCAAAATACGAAACTTGGAAATATCAGAGACGACAGGGAGCTGATCAGCATACAAGGTAATAGAATTAAAGTCACCAACATGCATCCAATGTGTACTATAACAGTTAACCAAAGTGCTCATGTCATACACCGGGTCAATATAGGGTTCCCATGACATGTTCACTAATGCACAAGCCGCAACAACAGGCGCACAAGGATATCTCAATGCTTGGAAGTTACCATAATCACAATACCTATTTTCCAACATTACCACCAACACTCGACCACCATTTCCTGTAACCTGGTCATGACACTCTCTTAACCAAAAGCAACTATGTACCCAATCAAAGGTTAGAACACACAATACTGATGCGTCATGCAATATTTAATCAATGACACTGGAAACTTTGGAAATGCTGACCAACATGCATTCCATTTTTCATCCTATGATAGGCCTGTTGGGGCCATTCAACAAAGTACTTTACACATCTATAAAATGTCTCATGTACTAACCTTATGATATATAATTTATAAATACCCTTGAAGACCCCATTTATGCACTCCACTATATTAGTGGTCATATGTCCATATCTCCTGCCACCATTATATGCTAATGACCATTTTTCCTTTGAAATCCACATCATTTAATCATACACATCTTGATTATCCCTTTGAATTTCTTCAAGACGTTGATCAGACCTTTCTTGTTGGGGCCCGTATACTGAAACCATAAGAGAATAATGTAAAGGATATTAAATTTACTTTCCAAAAAAATAAGTTCAGAAAAACATACCCAACTTGATGATTGCCTTCTTTATTGTCTGATCTCTGAAATGATTATTCACATTACTTACAATATATCTAATGCGATATCGATGATAAGAATTTGGTTCTCTCCATGACCCCATCACTATTAACGACCACTATAATCACTCAATGGTGATTAGATATCAGACACACTCCCAGGTTTTGTGTGACATGAATATGTATACATGCGAAAAACCAATTCTAGGATTAAAAAATTTCCTTTTCAATAATAGCGAATACAAGTGGTAGAGGAGAAATATTACCATCCTATTTTGCAGTAATAAGTAGAACACCTGTATACTTTCCATAAAAAAGTTTCATCGACTTGAATGAATTGCTTATAATATGAGAAAACAGTAATACATGGCCTGAATTCCCAAAAAATCAAATAGAAATTCACCATTGATTGATTAACTCGATGACCTAGGGAGGCATACTCAAAAGTGTCCAAATGATAAATAATCTGATTATTGAGAGACAACAATCCCATAAGCTATGGAAACATTGAATATGATTCATCCCAATCACCATAAACTATCACAATTTCCTTTTGTTTTTCATTCTAAGCTTTGTCGTAGGATATCTTATATTTAAACAACTGTTGTATTCGTTCCTGAACAAGGGACATAGGAACATCCTGATTTGTTTGTATCATCTCTATAATAACATTTGATATAAACTCTGTATCAAGTGAAGAGTGATCCTATGATAAGCTTGGATGTACACAAGTGTGTGGACCTTCTAATTTGGTTATCTTCTAACATGAATTTTTTTATCATATATTGTCTGTATTCAAAATTTACATTCTAGCATGTATTTGTCACATCAAATGAGATATTTTACCTTCTCTGAATCATCAACCACAAATGAAAAATATCACTCTATGTGGTATTGTTTTAACATATTTTTCAAGAAAACTTTACTTTCAAACTCCTTCCTGACATACATGGTGTTATCAGTTGATGCAGATCTATTCCCTATAATTAATGGGAATTCAGTAGCTGGTGTAATGACATCCCAATAAAAATGTTGTGCATGTGGCATTCCTTCGACTAAGGAAGTCAATAGTGTAGGATGATTACCACTAAATAGTGGATGCCTATCTATTTGAGAAATCTCAGAAGGTTCAATTCCCACATCACCCTCACCCACATCATCTCTTGATGCCTCACCAGATACTTCCTCATCAGATAAACCGTCATTCAGTAAATTAGGAGTACACACAAGGATGTCCCCTACATTTCCTTCCAAATACTGATCATCTTATTCATAATTTGTATCTATTACATGAGTAATATGAGAAAGAAATTAATGAGAGCTTTTTGAAGGATCAACTTCTATAGAGCACACAAAACATGGCTCTATAGTAGTAGGTTTCACCTCATCAATATCAGAAATCACCATATATAATTCCATTAGACCATTACTTCACTGTTTCCTGAATAACAATGATGCATCAATTTATTCCTTATCCTTGAATAGAGGATACTCAGTGTGCTATAAACATTCAAGATATTAAAGATGTCGATGTGTAATTGAAGTAATTGATTGACCAACCCTTAGTTTTAACTGACTATGAATCTTCATGTGAACTTCATCAAATGTCACACAATAATGAAGATTTTACACTCTTCCATGTGGAAAACTATATCTAAAACCTTTCTCAGTATAAATTACCTCACCGTTGCAATATATTTGCACATACATGATTACCTAGAAAAAAATAATTAATAAAATATTATATACCACATCATGAAATTTTTAAAATTTTAAAATTGGTTATGATTAAATATTTGACTTGATATTGATACTTTTTCTATGGACTAGTTTATCATTATTTGATAAACTAACCAAAACCTAGATGGAATCCTAGTGCCTCTATTATCTCAGATTTTAGAAACCACCAGTCTCCTCTCAGGCATGGTGTAAAATTCCATCTTCAAACAACAACACTTCTTATCAAACACCCTTTTATTACAATGTTACTTACATTCAAGTGAGGGGGTCTAGGGGTTTGAGATACGAAACATTTTTTAAGAGGAAACATAGGTCCTTACATACTTAGAGAGGGGTATGAAACACATGTCATCAATGAGAAAAAAAATGAAATTATTACAAATTATAAAACAAAAAAACATGACAAACAGTTTTAATCATACATTGCCCGGTCATCTCAAGGTCATCCAATTATTAAAAATTAAATAATCAGATACAAAAAAATACAACATGCAAATTCAATCATATATTATACGATCATCTAAAGATCAGTCAACAATCTAGATTTCTAACATGTTTGTTTGAGATATTTATTATGTTCTAAATCTTGTAACTTTACTTATAACTATATCTAATAAATAATAAATATAATATAATATATATATATATATATATCTATTTATATTCATACTTTCACAAATATTTGTCACTGTTACATGTGAAAAACTATAACTAAAACCTTGAATGATATAAATAACCTCACTACTGAAGTATATTGACGGTTATATGATTACCAAAGAAAATTTTAATAAAACATTATATATTTTTATACCACATAATCAAATGTTTCACACATTTTAATTACTTATGAATAAATAACCATGACTTGATCTTGATATTTTTCTATGGATTATTTTATCATTATTTGATAAACTAACCAAAACTAGGGGTGAATTCCTGGACTCTCTATTATCACATATTTCAGCAACCATCAGTCTTCTTTGAAATAACAGTGCCTCTTATCAAACACCTCTTATCAAACACCTCTTTTCAAATGCCTTTTTTATTACAAAGTTACTCACATTCAAGTGAGGGGGTCTAGGGTTTTGAAATACATAATTTTTTTTAGGTGGACACGCAAGTACTTACATACTTAGAGAGGGATGATTCATAGTTCACCAATGAGGAAAAGAAAATACAATTATTCCAAATTATATAACTAAATACACAAAAAGACATGCAATTTCAATTATGCATTGGTTGGTCATCTCAAGATTAGTCATCACACAATACTCTTAACATGTTTTTTGGTAAACTTATTATGTTCTACATATTATATAACTTTATCTATAACTAGATCTAATATATAAACCTACTTTCCAAAATTTAAACTTTTCAATATGTGTATGTATATATATATATTTAAGTAGATTCACTTAATTTACCTATGTGTATCAAATATTATAAATTAAATTTATTTTAATTTAGATATAATATTCAATAATATATACATATAAATATATTTAAATAATATAACATAAATATATACAAATTTAAATATATTCAACTTTATTTATTAATTTTTAAAATATAATTACATATAATTTTATAAACTATAGTTTTATAAATATAAGTATTATTAATTTATACATCAATACTAAATATATTATCAATAATAAATTTTATTAAATTTAATCAATAAAATTAATATAATTTACACTTACATAATAACCATTAAAATACAGTAAACTTATGTTATTTTCAATTTTATAAAATTATATATGTATATATATAATTTATATCATATTTTTGTTGGGTATGTATTATATCAATGATACTCTATAATTTATTATGATTTTGATGCTCACAAATACCCTTGTTTTTTTACTAATGATTTTACTTTAAGTGTATTTTAGGGAATTAATATTGTTTATAATATTTATTCTAAAATTATTTTCAAGCTTTTAATTCACAAAAGATATTTGTTATAGTGTTCAGAACATGTTTTTATACATTTTGTAAACACTATTCATACCATATATAGATAAGCGTAGCGTAAGGAATAAACCCTATGCTTTGTACAACGCGTATGGATCATGAACCTTACGTTTTTATTCAACCTTACGCTTGAAAAAGAAAGTATGGTTTCTCAACCCTACGTTCAAAACAATATATATGGTTAATCAAACCTACGTTATTAAAAAAGGATAGTTCAAGAACCTTATGTTCTAAAGGAACCTTATGTTCTAAAGGAACCTTACGTTCTAAGGGAACCTTACGTTTATCAATAGAAGAAAGTATGGTTAAATAAACCTATGTAAGTAATGAACCTTACGTTTTAGAGAGAAACATATGGATCATCAACCTTACTTTTATGACCAACCTTACATGTTCAACCTTATGTTCGGGAGATGAACACTACGTAGTTGAAACCTACGTTTGGTATTTTTTCGCCTTATTAAGGAACCCTACATTTGAATTTTTAACGTCAGAGATTTAATCCGCAATATTTTGTGCAATTTCTACAACAGTATTGATGGTATTTTAGGCTATTTCAAAGCTCATTTTTTGACTGATTTAAAGATCGTTATATTTGATTCAAAGAACCATATTCAATGGAGAAAATAACTCCTATTATTAAGAGAAGTTACGAATCATCTATTTTCTTTGAATTTGAATTTTTACGGTTTATTAGGCATCTTTTGTGGATCTGGAATTCTGAAGCATGATATTTTCTTTATATATTCTACAAATGTATCATTTTTTAACAATGATATTTTTTGCAAGGAACAAATTTTCATATACAATCACACTCTGGTGAAAATATTTTTAAAGTTCTATAGCCAACGAACAACTCTGATAGAGGACTACATTTTGGAGATATACATGTTATATCTCATTCTTCTGTAAGCTTGTTACTACTCTGTTTTGTTTCTACTTTTTAATTGAAGATCATTGTGCAACTGGGATCGCTTTAGACTCGTTCTCTCTTGAATACTATTATTTCTGAAGAATAATATCCATCTACTATCAATTTTTGTTGCTTAAATTGTGAAGTTAAACCTGTTATCAACAAATAAAACTCTTTTGATTTATTGGAGTTTCAACTGCTCGCACTCAGTTGTGGTGAAGTATCAGCTTATCGGTCTAAGTTGTGGATTTTAGGTTCTCTATTAAAGAACCAGAAGGCTATGTTTTGTTTATCCTTATTGTAAAAGTGTCAACTGCCGGTACTCAGTTGTGAAATTTTGGTCTTATGATAAGAGGACCATACTAGTGAAATTCACCAAGATCATAGAGAGAGAATTTGGTGGAGTGGACTAGGGGATCTTTGTGCCTAGAACCACTATAAAAGGTTGTGTTTTTTATCACTATTTATCCATTGCTTATATTTCATACAGACGATACACTTCACATCCACACAAATTTTAGAGGGAATCAAAAGTTATAATTGTAGAAGATTTTTGAAAAGACACAATTCACCACCTCTTGTGTAACTTTGTATCATTCCGACCTAACAATTGGTATAAAAGGTGAGATTTTGGATAAAGATATAGAAATATAAAAGTATAAGGTCTATAAAAAAATAGAAATGGATGATTCTAGAGAAGGAATGTCTATGGTATGTGCTCTATACTTTAATGGTGAAAACTACGGGTGCTGGAAATCAAGGATTATAATATATATGAAGAATATTAGATTCAGTGTCTACTAAAAAATTATTACTCCATATGAGATTCCGGAAAAACTAGAAACTTGGTATGTGAAAACAGAAGCCGAATATGATATGAATTCAAAAGAAATGAATTCTATTATTTGTGGTCTTGGACCAAATGAATTTAATCGAGTATCACAATGTACTACTTCTTATGAGATATGGAAAACCATTATAGTTTACTATGAAGGAACAAACAATTTTAGGCATATGAGGTAAGATACTACTAAATTGAAATTTTAAACCTATAAAATTTTTGATGGAGAAAGCATCACACAAATGAATGGAAGGATTAAAAAAATTCAACAATATTACAACCTCAAGAGAACCCATCAAACAATCTAATCAAGCTTTGAAAGTACTTATAGTACTACCTTCTAAATGGAAAACATATCGAATACTATTCTCCAATCATCACCTGTTAAGGATTTGACAATGAAAGAGATAATCGGGACACTGATGATGTATGAAGTACAAATACAAGACAAATTTGAAAATCATAAAATTATATCAAAAAAGGAAAATACTACTCTAAAAGTGATATCTTGAAGCATAAAAGAAAAAAAAAGAAAAAAGGATGAAAATTTAGATTCTTCAGATTCTAAAATGGAACTGGCTTAGATAGCTATAAAATTCAGAAAATTATACAAAAATAAAAGAGGTTTCAGAAAACATTTTAAGAGACACGAGAAAGAACAAAGAGAAGTTCGATGATATGAATGTAAGAAATTAGGTAATATTAGTATAGATTGTCCTTAGTCGAAAGATGAAAAGAAAAGATAGAAAATAGATATCAAAAGAAAACTAATTTTGAGACTAAAGGAAAAAAGAGAAATGAAAGTTACATGGAGTGTATCTAAAGACTCCAACAACTCTTCAAAGTATAATTCAAAAAAAGAGCAATCAAATTTAAAATCCAACATGTTGTAGGATCACAATAGTGTATGTAGATGCTCAATCACAAGAGGGGGGGGGGGGGTGAATTGTAAGTTTGAAAACTTTTGTTTTTAACCTTAAGGAAAACTATGTTTAACAAAGTTAAACAAGGTAGATTCACAAACCCTCTTTTAGTTCTATGATACAAACTTTCTTAGAGTCTGGAAATATGAATCCATAAAAGAAATTTAAGATTTTTTTTAAAGAAAGATTTTATCTTAAATCATATATAATCTTATTTATCAGAGTAAGTAAAGCACAAAAAAGTATAAGAAAATTATACTTTCTTTCATTATCAAAATAAAATAGAAATAAAACTTAAAACAAAAAAGTAACAAGTAGGAAATATTTTAACCCAAAGAGTAGGGTATACAATAACCTTGGATAAAGGTCCCTTGATTTATACTTTCAAGAAATTCTGTCTTACCCACACCTGGATAATCCCTCGATAAGAATATCGGAGTCTATATTACTATCCCCACAAGCCCTCAAACTTTAAGTTAGTTAGCACCTCTGTATTTCTATCCCCGGAATCCCTCAATTGTACTCAGCAATAATTAGAGTCACACGAAGCAAGTTGAACAAGATGTTCACAGTTGAACAATATGTTCATGAAATGGACAAGGAACAAGAGTCTTTCTATCTATAGAAATCACTTCACAGCATCACAATATGTAATCTATATATCGATGATGAGCTCATTCAAATGAGATCCTATTTATAATTCAACGGTCGACTTCCTCCTCTAATGGTCATATTTTTCCTTGAATCTCAGAGGGACCTGTACACATGTCACTCAACCAATAATTAGTTAGAAACAAATTTTATGGCATCATTTCATAATAAAAACATGTGTAAGGAAAATGAAGTGGCTTAACCAAATATGAAAATCCATAATCTAGAGAAAAATAGAATCTAGAATCTAAATGTATAAACAATAGGATTCTAGAAAACATGGATAATCAGATTCTATTTTAAAAAGAATTCAGAGTCTGAATTTTAGAGAATCTGGAGTTTGAATTTTAGAGAATTCGAAGTCGGAATTTTAGAGAATTCAGAGTATGGATTTCAGAGAATTCAGAGTCTGAATTTTAGAGAATTAGGAGTCTGAATTTTAGAGAATTCAGAGTCTGAATTTCAGAGAATTCAGAGTCTGAATTTCAGAGAATTCAGAGTCTGAATTTCAGAGAATTCAGAGTCTGAATTTCAGAGAATTCAGAGTTTGAATTTCAGAGAATTTGGAGTCTGAATTTCAGAGAATTGAGAGTCTGAATTTTTAGAGAATTCAGAGTCTGAATTTCAGAAAATTCAGAGTCTATAAATAGAAGAATCTATATAAAAGGACTTATACTATTCCAAGGTTTTAGATAAGAATATTAATTGACTTAGTAATAAAATGAGTTTGGTTTTGAGTGGTCATAAAATGAGACAATGAAAACCAGGGTAAGGATAAAAATTTTCCTTAGAGAAAGGAAATTTTCCTTAGGGAAAGATAATTTTCCTTAAGATAAGGTGTTTGTGATTTTCAAAACATAGAGAAATGAAAAATTCATAAAGAAACCTTATTAACACAACTCATGTGCTTTATGTCCAAAGAAGAAGAAGGAAAGGTAAAAGGACATTGGAACAAAAATGCAATATGGTATATGGACAGTGGTTGTTTGATACATATGAGTGGAGATCCATCAAACTTTCATATGCTGAATCAAATGGATGGATGTCTTGTCACTTTTGGTGACAATGCCAAAGGAAAAATAGTTGGAGTCAGAACTGTTGGAGATCCAATGACTATCTCAATCAACAAAGTACTATATGTACAAGGTATAAAACACAATCTGATAAGTATTTCTCAGCTCTGTGATGATGGTTTTTATGTTGATTTTTCTAACAATTCCTGCTCAGTTTTCAAAGATAAATTGCTTAAATTTAGAGCACCTAGAAATAAAAAATTTTATACTTTGGACATAAATTCCTTGTGTAAACAAAATGTGAATTGTTTAACTACAAATAAAAATGAGTCATGAATATGGCATAAGAGACTTGGTCATTATAATATCTATGTTTTACATAAATTGTCTAAGAAATAGTTAGTTTCTGATTTTTCCAGTCTTAAATTTGATAATGATAAAATCTGTGATGCATGTCAAATTGACTAATAGTAAAAATCTTCTTTCAAGTCGATTAATAAAATTACTACATTTAAACCTTTAGAACTTATACATATTGATTTTTCTGGACCATTAAGAGTAGAAAGTTTGGTTGAAAAATTATATTTCTATGTTTTAGTTGATGATTATTCTAGATTTACTTGGGTTTATTTTCTAAAATTTATAAGTGAAGTTTTCATTATTTTTGATTTTTTTGTAAAATTATTCAAAATAAAAAAGGTTTTAAAATAATTTCATTAAGAAGTGATCATGGTGGAGAATTTGAGAATCAAGAATTTAATTCTTTTTTCTCAAATTTAGGTATTAAACATACCTTCTCTGCACCAAGAACACCTCAACAAAATGAGAATGTTGAAAGGAGAAATCAAACTATTCAAGAAAAGGCAAGGACTATGATAAATGAATACAATCTTCCTACCTATTTTTGGGCATAAGATGTAAGTACATCCTACTACATTATGAATAGAGTTTTAATTCGGTATATTTTAAAAAATACACCCTATGAACTATGGAATAACAAAAAGCCAAAAGTAAAATACTTTAAAGTTTTTGAATTCAAGGTGTATATCTTGAACACCAAGGATAATCTTGATAATATCGATCCAAAATCTAATAAAGGAATATTTTTAGGATATTCTGCTACATTTAAATCTTATAGAGTGTTTAATATAAAGTCAAGAATTAGTTCATGTAAAGTTTGATGAAACTAATCTTTTCATTAAAGAAAAAGATCAAACTGACGAAGTCACTAATTCTCATGACAATATGAGACTTGAAACCCTTAAAGATGATTTTGAAAATAATATTAATAAAATTCAGTCCAATTCAGAAGAACATGATACTACAGAACCTGAAAGTGTCATGCCTAGATAGTCTATATCCTTAAAGAACCATCCTTTAGAAACTGTTATAGGAGACCTAGACACAAATATTAGAACTAGAAGAAATATAGAAAACCTAGCTGAATTCTCTGCCTTTATATCCTAGTTAGAACCTAAGACTATAGAGGAAGCCTTAAATGGTGAGATCTGGATGCTAGCTATGCAATAAGAGCTAAATCAATTTAAGAGGAATGAAGTTTGGGAACTATTAGAGAGACCAACCAATTATCCAGTTATAGGAACCAAGTGGGTCTTTAGAAATAAATAGGATGATCAAGGGATCATTACTAGAAATAAATATAGATTAGTAGATAAAGTTTATATTCAGAAAGAAGGTATATATTATGATGATACCTTTTCTCATATAGCTATATTAGAATCTATAAGAATACTTTTAGCCTATGCATCTCATATAAATTTTAAATTATATCAAATGGATGTTAAATATTCCTTTTAAATGGTTATTTAATGGAGGAAGTTTATATTGAACAACCATCTAGTTTTGAAAATCCCCTTAAAACAAATTATATTTTTAAACTTACTAAAGCTCTACATGGCCTTAAATAAGCACCTAGATCCTGGTATGAAATATTGAGTTCTTTTCTTTTAAAAAATGGATTTACCGTTGGATTGGTATATCTAACACTTTTTAAGAAAATCGTTTGTTCTAATATTTTATTAGTTCAAATTTATGTTGATGATGTTATTTTTGGTTCAACTAATAAAAATATTTGTAATGATTTTTCAAAATTAATGAAAATAGAATTTGAAATGAGTATGATGGGAGAACTAAATTTCTTCTTAGGATTTAAAATTTATCAAAAAGATTATAGAAATGTTTTAAATCAAAGTAAATATATTATTGATTTATTGAAAAAATTTGGACTTAAAAAAACAAGACATATACAACTCCTATGTGTACCAATATAAAACTTGATTTGGATAAAGCTAGAAAATCAGTGGAAAACAATTTATATAGAGGTATGATTGGTAGTTTGTTATATCTTACTGCTAGCAAACCAGACATTATGTTTTATGTGTGATTTTGTGCTATATTTCAATCAAATCCAAAAGAATCCCATCTTACTACTGTTAAAATAAATTTTAGATATTTAAAAGGAACTATTTTTTAATATCTTTACCCCAAAACTTTTTATTTTAATTTAATATCATATTTAGATGCTGATTTTGGAGGTTTTAGGTTAGATAAAAAAAAATACCTTAGGAAATTTTCACTTTTTAAGAAAATATTTAGTTTCATGGTCGAGTAAGAAACAATACTCAGTTTCCCTATCAACAGCCAAGGCCGAATATGTATCTACTGGTAGTTGCTGTGCACACGTATTGTGGATGAAAAACACTCTACTAGACTTTGGATTAAATTTTAATAGTATACCTATTTTATGTGATAATACTAGTGCTATAAATATTTCAAAAAAAAAAAAATATCCTATAAGTCATTCTAGGACTAAGTGCATTGATATAAGACATCATTTTCTAAGAGATCATGTTCTTAAAAATGATATATCTTTAGAATTTGTTAATACTGAATATCAATTAGCTGATATTTTCACTAAACCACTTCCCACTGAAAGTTTTGATTTTATTAAGGGGGATTTAGGTTTATTTAATTGTAATTAAGTTATTATTAGTTTATTTTGATCAATCTTTTTTACTATCAAAATTAGTATTTTTATTGTTTTCTTAAATAAATATTTTATCATTTTTAGAATCATGTGTTTTTAAAAATTTTAATGATTACCCTACATAACTGGAATGGGAAACCAATCTATGCCATCATCTATCAGAAAACCTTTGATTAACCTTACATTTTTTTTCAAAACGTTTTGCCTATAAAAACCTTCATCTTCCTCTTAAACCCTAGAATATGAAAACCTTCAAACTTTAGATTCTCAGAAATGGAGATGACTAAGAAAACCGATGAGGGAGAACCCAGTGAACTGAAGTGTCAATGAGTTCCATAAAGAAATATTCTTCAAAGAAAGGCTGTAGATTTTGAGTGGTTGTATGAGGCAAATATTTTTCTTAAGAAAGATCTATAATTTCAAATTTTGGAATTTTTATTAGATGAGGTAAATATAGATTTTTTTTATGAGTAGAACTGAAAAATTTCTATAGTAGTGATCAATTTAGTTTTGATGAAATAAAAGATACTGTATTTATGAGAATAGAAGACACGGAGTTTTCAATTTCTTCAGTTGAAATAGATCAGATTCTAAAATTTCCTCATGAAGGCATATTCCACTTTGATCTTAGATCAATTGGAAATCAAGATTATAAGTCTGCAGATATAATTTCCTTTCTGTTCGGATCGAAAAATATAAGATTTTTATTTTTTGTTAAGGATCATGAGGAAGATTTGAAAGTTTTAGTTAAGTTTATTCAAACTACAATTGATCCAAGAGCAGCTAGAATTGAGAAATTTCTTTATCCATATATGTACATAATGTTTTTGTTTATTAGTGATATCAAGTTAAAATTTCCTAGATACATGTTGAGATATCTGAATTATTATTTCCAAGCAGAAGCTCGAATGTATTTTTATCCTTATGGAAGTACACTTTCCCTAATTATGTTCGGGAAGGACTTGATTCATCTTTTTGATTCAAGAGTGAAATTTCATCATAGTAATGTCCTGAATGCTGGTACTCTAAGGAAGTTTGTTTTTTATTAGAGTACTATGAAAGGAAATATTATGCCAGTTAGTGCAGATGACCAACAAAAGTCTGGATCTTTTGATCAAGGGGATCAAAGTGCTATAAGAAATGAAGGAATTGGTGAATCCAAGATTGAAGGTGGATCTAAGTATGCTAAGAGAAAATTAATATTTGATGGTGAAACAAATAAAGAAGAAGAAGAAGAAGTTGTAGATGAACTTGTTATGAAAATAAGGAATAGATAAGAACCACCACATTAAGAGATGGTGTTAGGATCGGGATAAGCTACCCGTTTGATTCATTTGGAAGAACCAGTACATGAATAGGATCAATAAGATGAAAGTTAGGTTCAAGAGCTTCAGGATGTTCCTCAACCATTTGATCAGATTCAAGATGAATCTCTTCAAGAAGAAGCAATTTAGGAAGATGATGCTCAAGAAGAACAACAAATTCCAAGATCAATAACTAAGGCTACATATTTTATTAAGCATCAGGCTATATCATCCATTGACCAGTCTTTGGAGAGACCTCAGTATATCTCTGGAGAAAGAACAAAAGTTCTTTATAATATTTCTTATTCTAGTGAAAATTTTGTTACAAATTCTTCTACTAATCCCTTAACCATTGTGGCTATTAATCAGTCCAAGAATCTAGATGAATGGACCTATAATTATTTAACTAATCAAATTTAGGATCTTTTTATTGAGTTAAATAAGTTTCAGGAAGAGAATTCTATTCTTAGACAGGATATGGAGGCCTCAAGAAAACCATTTTATGATTTGAAAAATTCATCATCCCTAAGGATAGAGTTTGAGTCTGTTCAGACTCATCTTTAAGAAATTAAACAAAATTTTGAGTCAAATAAAGATTTTGATGCTTTTAAAAGGGAAATTCTTGATGAGATTGGAAAGAAAAATTCTGAATATATTTCAAAAAAAGATTTTTTAGACCTGAAATAGTATTTGGGAAGCCAGTTTGAGTCCATCAAGGGAAGTTTTAGTCATGAAAATGCTTCTACCTCTGTCCCTTCAACCTCACTAGATCTGATTAGAAGATTTTAAGTAATTACATCTGTTATAATTGACATAAATGATAGGTTTCAGAACTTTCAGTGTAATAGTGCCCAGTTTTCAGTCTTATTGGACAACCAAATATTTCTTATTGAGAAACTAAACTCAAGTGAACTCGGTATCGGGCTTCTAATCAATAGGTCAAGTGATTAGTTAGTTTAGTTTATGCAGAAAGATGAGAGTCTTCATGAATTTTTGAAATTCAATTTAGTTGAAAATATGCATGTAAGTCAGGATTCTATAATTTTGATAAGGAAGTTGGGATATAATCATTTAGAAAGGTTATAGGTACATATGGAAGAACTAAAAGACGGGTTTCAAGCTGTTTTGGTCCCTATGTAATAAGTACAAAAAACAGACCCTGACCAAACCCTTTTACCTTACACCAGACCAGATGTCTAACCTTTTCCTTAGCCAAACTATCTATTGTATTTTTATAGTTATTATCAATGAAATTTCATTATTCTTATTTTCTATGCTTCATTTGATATTCTTTTATGTTTATCTCTATTGCCATAATCCGTATCTTGTTTAACCAAACAATACATTATAACATTAATTTACTATTATGTGAAAAAGTAAAAGTGTTTTAATCTTTTTTTCTACACTTTTTTTGATATCCCAAAAAGGGGGAGAAAATTAGATGAACAGAATATTTTATTTTATCGAAATAATACCATGAAATCAAAATTTTAAATATTTTCTCTAAGTATGTTTACAAAATTTAATATTGTGTTAATAATTTTATGATTTTTGTGATTATCAAAAAGGGGGAGATTGTTGGGTATGTATTATCTAATAATACTATATAATTTATTATGATTTTGATGCTCACAAATACTCTTGTTTATTTTACTAATGATTTTACTTTAAGTACATTTTAGGGAATTAATATTCTTTATAATATTTATTTTGAAATTATTTTCAAGATTTTAATTAGAAAAAAACATTTGTTAAAGTGTTTGAGACACATTTTTATACATTCTAGAAACACTATTCATACCCTAGGTAGATTAGCGTAACTTAAGGAATAAAACCTATGCTTTGTACAACACATATGGATCGTGAACCTTATGTTTGTATTCATCCTTATACTGGAAAAAGAAAGTATGGTTTTTCAACCCTACATCTAGAAAATTACGTATGGTTAACCAATCTTATGTTATTGGAAAAGTATGGTTCAAGAACCTTACATTCTAAAGAAACCTTACGTTTTTCAAGATAAGAAAGTATGGTTAAAGAACCCTATGTAAGTAATGAACCTTATGTTTTATAGAGAAACATATGGATCATCAACCTTACTTTTATAATCAACCATACATGTTCAAACTTACATCCGGGAGATGAAAATTACGTAGTTGAACCCTACATTTGGTATTTTTTCACCTTATGAAGGAACCCTACATTTGAATTTTCAATGTTAGATATTTAATCCATGATATTTTGCATAATTTTTGGAACGGTCTTAATGGTATTTTAGGCTATTTCAAAGCTCATTTATCGACTGATTTAAAGCTCATTATATTTGAGTCAAAGAACCATATTTAATAGAGAAAATAACTCCTATTCTTAAGAGAAGTTATGACTCCCCTGTTTTGTTCGAATTTGAATTTCTACGGTTTATCAGGAATATTTTGTGGATATAGAATTCTAAAGTTGGATATTTTCTTTATATATTCTACTGATGTATTGTTTTTTAAAAACATTTTTTTTGCAAGGAACATATTTTCATATACAATCATACTCTAGTGAAAATATTTTTATAGTGATACAACAAATGAACAACTCTAATAGAGGACTACACTTTGAAGATATACATGTTATATCTTGTTCTTTTGTAAGCTTGCTGCTACTCTATTTTGTTGCTGCTTTTAAATTTAAGATCTTTATGCAACCAGGATTGCTTCAGACCCATTCTCTCTTGAAGAATATTATTTATAAAGAAGAATATCCATCTACTGTTAATTGATGCTACTGCAATTGTAAATTTCAACCTGTTATCAAAAAATCAAACTCTTGATTTATTGGAGTTTCAACTTCTCATACTCAGTTGTGATGGAGTATCAAATTCTCGGTCTAAGCTGTGTATTTTTAGTTCTCTATTAAAGAACTAGAAGGATCTTTTTTGTTTAGCCTTACTATAAAGATGTCAACTGCCTGCACTCAGTTGTGAAATTTAGGTCTTATGATAAGAGGACCATACTAGTGAAATTCACCATGCTCATAGAGAGAGCATTTGGTAAAGTGGACTAGGGGATCTTTTTGCCCTGAACCACTATAAAAGGTTTTGTTCTTTACTAATGTTTATCTGATAATTATATTTTATACATAATAAAACACTGCATATCCACACAAATTGTAGAGGGAATCAAATGTCAGAATTGTGAAAGATTTTTTAAAAGACACAATTCACCCCCCCTCTTGTGTTACTTTGTATTATTCTGACCTAACAATTTCCACTTTCCAAAATTTAAGTAATTAATTTTATACTTTATTATATGGAATAATAATTATTTATACTTAATATAATTTAAAATTATTTTTTATAGTAAAGTTTTTTTATACTGTTAACAAAAATAATATTATATATATATAAATAAATTTAAATATTATACTTAATATAACTTGTATTTTTTAAAAAATATATTTTTTTATAAAATATGTAGCTAATTATCTATATGTATGGAATATTATAATTTGTTAATTTAAATATAATATATATTATATACATATAAATCTATTCAAATCTAACTACTCACCATTTAAATTAAAAATATATACATTTTTTTAAAACAATAATATTTCCCTAAATATAAATTATATTTTATACATAACATTTTAATTATATAAAAAACATATTTAAATTTTCTAAATCTTTCAATTTCAATTAAATAATACAAAAAACAATAACTCATTTAGAAATTAAATCATAAAAAGCCAATAATTTGTACATCCATACATTCATACATGCATACATATGAAATAAATAAATCATACAAAGAAAATAAATAAAAACAATTGCACAATTAAAATTTTAAATATAAATTTTACCAACTTAAAATCCAGAAATATATGTTGAGAAATAAATGTAGCAGAGCTTCGCAACAAATTATACAACAGAACGATTGAAAATAGAGTGGGGGAGGCACTATATTTATAAATTTTCCTCAGTAGGAGACATGAACCCCATTCACGACTCCTTTGAAAAAATTCCAAAGGAAGTGTGAACGAGGTTCATGCTTCCTTAGTGGTAGAGAGAGAAGCGTGAACCCTGTTCATGCTTCTACGAACCCCCATTTTAAAATAATCAATAAACTATCCCATTTTTTTAAAAAAAATTAAAAACCCATTAAAAAAACTCATTTAGTAATTATATATATGTTGATATATCATATAAAAATTATTGGATATTTTTTGTTACTGTTAATAGAAATTTTCATCTCGTTACTTGCATCAGAAGATGTTGCTTATTTATATTTATTTTTTCTTTTATTTGGTCAAATATATTTACTGTATTTTTTATTCCTTTTTTTCCAGTTACATTTTATTTTATTGTACCATGAACTAAAAATATCTGGCATCGGGATGGAACAAATGTATGTGAACCTCATTCAATAATAATAATAATAATAATAATAATAATATTACTTTTTTAAATAGGCTGAGGTATGGATTTTTTTATTAAGGAAATCAATACATTTTTTAAACGGGTTTAGATTTAACCTATTACACGACTTGTAGACCAAAAGCCACCAAATCCAATGATATACATAGTCCAATCACATACATTGTCGAAAGGTCTCATGACTCTTAGGCTTTAAAACTAACCTTAAGGCCCTAGCCCATGAGCACAAGATCCGACTTGAAGGCCCATAACCCACCCAATCTACACCCAACCAACCTTTCCTATTCTTATCTAACCCTACACCTATTCCTAGCCTGTTCCACACGTGCCCCACCCTCCCTAGCCCGTTCTGACTGCACCCAACCCCACCCAAATCCACTCCATCTTCATCCCATGCTACTCCAATACATCCGCCTCCATATGCAACTATGATTCTAATCCCAACCGACTGGGTGCAGTGCCACAGTTGAGTACCACTCAACTGTAGTGTTGACCAAAACAATAACAAAAAAAAACAACAACCACAACACGTGAGTCCTGGATATATTTAGGCTGCACTAGTAACATGATATTTATGATCATTAAAAATCACTAAACCCTTTTCACAAACATCACATGAATCCCTTTCATAATTTTGATTAGTTGGATTTTGTATGAGAGTTTTTAACCACCATTAAAAATACTTACACACACACACATTTATATTTTAATATTTCTAGTTTCCAGTGACGTTCACAAATGCTTAATCACGACCTTCATAAATACTTATATATATATATATATATTATTTTTAGTATTAGGGATTGTTAATGGCGATTGTTATTATCTTGGATATTCTTTAAGAAAAATAAAAATAATAACATTAATATTAAAACTGGACAATGATAGGGAGAAATGAAAATAAAATAATGCACGCACTCGAGGAGGATAAAACCCAAGACTTTTCCCAAAACACCACTAGGGTGAACCCACTAGGCTAATCCCCATGGGACTACTTATAGTACTAATACTAGTAATATAAAAATGATTAAAAAATAATAATTTGGGAAAAAAATATTATATATCAAAAAATCATGAATTTTTTTTACACTGTCCCTAGTACATATGACAATTAGACCTATACACAACACTATAAAATAACCCAAAAAGTAAATTTAATTCATCCAACACATACACCTCCCTATTATTCCATCATGTCATTGATACGCTAGGAAGGCGCCATTAATTCCTTCTAATTAATACCTATTTAGAATTTATTTTTCTTAAACAACCTACTACCTACCTACAAATGTAGTATAGGCAACAAAATTTAAGGTCAAACCCACAAAGACTTAGAAAAGTTCAAATTGAATAATTAATACCTAAAAAATACTTGAATGAATTGAAAACTAATTAAATACTATATGCTAGAAGAACTGAGGATGGTGAATTAAATTAGGGATTTTCATGCTTAGGGCCATGAAATAACAAAGTAGATAATTGATGCATGATAATAAAAAAGTTTTCAAAATTGAGTCCCAGTGAATCCCTTAGTCTGGGTAGATACTCTCCACAGTCAAAGGTCACCTTTTCTCAATGGTCATGGTACTTTGGATCACTAAAAGGTGGATGAACTGAAGCCTTATTTAAACATATAATGAAAAAACCCAATGGTCACGGTGGAAGTCTCACACTCTAGAACTCACACTAAATCACCCTAAACACTTAATAAAATGGTCATGTTCAATCAAATGAAATATATTTTAAATCCATTACCTCCCCCTCTAACATAATGGTCATGCATTAGAAAATTAAAAGAATAGATAAAGAAGTGAGGCATAGACATGAGAACCCAACATGAAAACCATATAAAGAAACTTAATTTATTAATCAATACCCTTTACATTCAAACCCCAACACAAGAACCTCCCCTCTCTTACTAGTTGTGAGAGGTTGAATATAAAATAAAAGGGAAAAAACCATAATGACTCCACAATATCCTCTTATGGAAAGTATCTAAAGAAGATCCCCAAAATTTGACACCTTCAAGTGTGCACACTAACCCTTTATTTATAGGAAATTCCTATCAGATATGTATATTCCATATCTTCCCTTAAAACCACATTAATCCCAATATCTCTTAAATCAGTCATATCTACTTTTGAAAAATATTTTCATTATACATGTGTGAAAATTCTTCACATATTTTGTTTTGAAATAAATATTTATTTTTTATCCAATAGAGAGGGACTCCTGAAGAATCCATATCATTATATCTTTTTTATATTCATACTTCCACTTTATGCAGATAAACATCATCTGTAAAACCCAAACACTTTTTATGTGTATTTTCTCCTTCATTTTAGAAATATGAATTTTCCTCTTTAGATACAACTAAGATGCATGTGTAGTGCCACTGTTATCCATTGTGGAAACACCAAGAATCATAATGAAAAAAATGGTTTGGAGATGAAGAAAATAAAGAACAAAAGAAAAAGAATATAATTAACAAAAGGGAAAAATATTTATTTGTTTTGTGAAAAAATCCCTATGTCTATAAAGAGAAAAAAATATCACTATGTATCCGGAGAACAATTTCAAGGTGATTTTATAGAGTATCACACACAAAAACCTTAGCTCGAATGATCTCATAAAGAATACAATGTAACTGTGCCACTAACTTCATAATAAGTCTATTATGCTATAATGATCGGTGGATGGAAGTATGTGGAGACATAATACCTTTTTCTCAAAATTATGAGATTACATAGTAACCATATCAAAGTCCCTACTGTTATAATGTCAGTATCACCTGGTCAGCTCTACTAAAGTACTATCAGAGTTGTGGTAAGGTGTGTAGTTTGGGCTACTAATATTTACTCCAACCTTATCTAATGGATTTGTAACACCCCAAGCTTCTACGGTACGCTTCTCTTTGAATAATGTGATAGCGTGTGTTGTACGCAACACCGAGTTCTAACACACCATAACTAATCAAACTAGCCGTTATGAATAGTAACACCTAATTTTTGAAATTATATATATTTTATATTTGAAAATGGACTTCATTTTTGGATTCGGAATATCGAATTTAGCCTAAGGTGAAATTTTGGTACATTTCGGATAACTTTCATATTTTGATGAATAGTGAAAATTACTAAATTTTAATTAAAAACAACTTTTTTAACCAAAATAATTAATAGTGATAAATTATGAATTTGAGTGGTTTTAAAGTATATTTAGAATATATTTTTACCATTTAATATAATGTTGGTCATTGGACATAATTTTACAATTAAACCGAACATAAACAAGTGTCAATCTTTTGATAGTTATTATCTCTTAAAAACACGCTTTTTGTTTTGACAGCGGGAATTAATTTTAAATTAATTTCTGCCACTTCTGTGTTTTGAATTTAGAAAAATGGATTCCATATTTGGAATCAGGATTTACAAATTATGTAAATAGGTAACTTTTATTTTTACACATTTTGAATAATTACTGCGGTAAATATTTTATTTACCATGGTTAAAGGGTAAATCCGGTAAATAAGGGTTAAAAAATAATATTATAATAATACAAAATTATCCTAAAACGTGTCCTAACCTTATTGGTGGACACATACCCGACCATGAGCATCCTTGGGTCAATTTGGGGACCCCTTGGAGCCACTTGTATGTGGTAGGGACACTTTATATTAATAAAGTTAGAATAAAAATAAAAATGGCATAAGCTTACATCTTTTAGAAGAACAATTTTTACATAGGGTTATACATGTTGGATTTTCGATTATAAATATTCATTAGAAATCTAAAAAGATTTCCTACATGATGATATCTTATTTATAATTTTTAGACATCAAATAAGTTAAATTATTAATGACACAATAATGATGCAATGTTTACCTCATTAATAAATCATTGAAATAAATAATATTATAATGATTAAAATATTATCTAAAACCTGTCCAATTCTTATTGGTTGATGTTATTTAGAATATTAGTCATCTTATCTTCGACCTCAATGATTTTTGGACCATTATAAACCGAATATAATTATATTATAAAGTAATACTTTCACTCTTTCCTAAAGAGCCCCTCCTCTCCCTTATAAAAGGAGACCACTTCTACTCATTCCTCACACCTCTCAAGCCACTTGGCTCGTCCAAACTCTGCCCAACTAAGCTCCCCACATCCCTCTCCTACTCCTTGAAGTTTCCCCTTAGGCAGAAAGCATTTCAACAAGTCCTTTGGTTCCAACCAAAGTGAGTTACCTAAATTAAAGGTAACGATTTCTCTTAAATTATTTTCATTTATTTTGCTTCTTCAACCCCCAAACTCTTTTTATTTCCTTTATTTTGTAACAACACCAGTATCCTCAATATACTAGGATGTTGTTATAAGAAGTATTCAAACTACACATACACACAACTCCATCTAATGGATGATGAACATAATGTTTCTGTGGATGGCAAACTAACGCCTCACGAAACGATGATTATTCAAATACATCTTACCGCCTCTCATGGTGGCCATTATGATGGCACTGTAATTAAATATGATATTAATGATATATATTATATATATAAGCTTCTGTAATTCCATTTTATTTCATACCATTATTCGTTTCATGTTGTATATACATACGATAATTTCATTTGAGGAAGTGCGGACTACCGCCCCCTTAAAATGATATGACTCGTTCATACCACACATGGAACGTATAAAGGATGGTGTTAATGAACTTAAGTAACATATATAAAATATTATATTATACTGGAATAGTAATATACCTATGTATCATTTGGATTCGATTCTTTTAAAATAAAAATTAAATGGAAATAGCGTTCGTGCGTGCGTACGGACTACCGTCTCCACGAACGCGATGAGATTCATTCTCCATCGTATCCATTCAAGTATAATTATCATTTAATGATTTAAAAATGATGTTTAAGGACTTGATATCATTCTGTATATGAATAATATACAACAAACATGACTTATGTAACAAAACATATAAAGAAAATGAGTAAGTTAACACCCGAAACGGCGATAATACTAAGATATTATTATCAAATCAATATTAAAAGATCATATATGATATCATATTAATGTATATGATTCTTGTATAATTTAGTAACAATTATTTCACTATTATACAGGAGGTTAACCTACCCCAACCAAGGAAAAGTTTAAGGTAAGGGTTATTTCACAATCTCTTCATTATCCGAGGTTGTTTATATGTAATAATCTACTGGGATCTCTTTATCATCCACATCCATGTTTCTTAAAAATGTATTTCAAAACATTTTTACTATTTACAAGAATATGGGTTAAAGTCATTTATACCCTTTTTTGACTTTTTATAAGAGGTTTATAAAGGAATCTTTCCGTCGTTTTCAAAACAAGGTCCTTTTTAACCTTTTCGACAGAATTGAGGTAAGAATGTTTTTTTTTAACTTATACGGCGGGTGCGGTTATTTTACGCCGTTATAAAATCTTCAAAGCATTCCTTACAAGATTATAAGAATATTTTCAAAGAAAATGTTTTATTTTATATGGATCTTAAATGATTTCAAAATAAAAGGAGATATTTCTTTAAAAAGAATTTTGATTTCATCTATGTCAACATCCTTTGATGGATTTTAAGATTATTTGAAGTTGATACAAAACTTCTATATTGTATTGAAGGTTTTATGATATGTTTGACTGTGGATGTGCTATTTTTATACCATTCATAGTTTATTGTGAAAGTATTGACATTTCGTATGCTAGTTTTAATACGAATGTTTATGTTATGTTTAAACCTTTTCATATGGGAATGCATTGGACTTAATAAGTGACGGGTGGAGCCCGATATAGCTCCTCGATGCATCGGTAGGTCTCATGAGACAAACTAGTGTCTTGGAACAAGGCCTTGACAAAATCTTATTTGTAGTCTTGGCATGAGGCCTTGGCTATGTGGTTATGATAGTCTGACATTATGCATTCCAACATTATAAAAGTGGTTATTGATATTGCATGTGATTATTCGATTAGTAGAATATCCATGTGAATAAGTAAATGGCATTATTTCATTTTACTTTTGCCATACTATGTTGAAGTTCAATTTTAAAAGGCTTTTGTTTTAGTAATTCATTGCCTTAAATGTTTATGATTATTTTGAATGTTCCGCTATATTGTTATCCTTACTGGGCATTTGAGCTCACCCCTTTTCTATGTTTTATTTTTCCCAGGTAGTGAAGAAGTAAATTATGAATGGCTTGCAGGGATATTATGAGGGGTTAATAGTGTGGATATGAAGACTTTGTTGTTGTAGTAGTTTTTCACTTTGAAATGTAATGTAAAACTTTATGATTATATCTAGTGTTTCCAAGGCTACTAAACCAATCGGTCTTTCGGGATTTGATCTTTCTTGTGATCATGCCAATGTTACGAAGTAATGCACCGACTCTGGGTAGCTGGGGTCGGGGCGTTACAGTTGGTATCAGAGGAAGTTTAGTACAAACCTTGGAAACTAGATTAAGATAAACTCTGATTAGAGCACGTAGACCTAAGATGAACTTTGAGGATTAGTATAGAAGAACTTCCTAGAATTTTGGTATTGTAGAGATTTTGTGAGTTTTTCAAGCAATACATCCCTGTTTGGATACGAGCAGGTAGAGGCGGCTCTGGCACAGATGTACCTAGGGGTAAAACCCGAAAACACCGCTTTGAGCTAGACTCGAACGGGAACTGGTGCACGACAACGGGCCTTGCTGCACTCTTGGTTACGACACTCCCGGGGGATATGCTTAGGATAACTCTCACTATCTTTACAAATCATTATGAAGGGTTTATGAGTATATACTTCCTCAAAGAAAACATTTTTATGATTATGGATTATATCCATAAATAGTTCAATTTATGTTAAGTGTTTTATAAGTATGGGATTATGTATTTTGATTCATAAACTGATCTAGTTTATGCCATTGTTTAGAAATGGCGCCTAGTGGAAGAAATGGAAACCGTATCAATGCACACACTCCATGTAGGGATTGCCCTCCTGCTCAAGATAATTATAGTGGGGCTGGTGATGCAACTGGTGCTGATCAGCTAATCACCGTACTGAGACAACTTACTCAGGTTATGAATAATAACCTTACCCGTATGGAGCACCCTGATCCGCAGCGTGGAGGATCAATGTTAGATCGATTCATGAGACAACAACCACCAACGTTCAATGGGAGTACAAATCCCTTAGTAGCTGAGCAATGGATATTTTCCCTAGAGAAAATATTTCAGGCTTTGGGGAGTAGTGAAAGGGAAAAAGTCACCATGGCAGTTTACCGCCTCACTGGAGATGCTGATCAATGGTGGTCATTGATTCAAAACATGAAGGAAGATGATGAAGTATCAAACATGGAATGGAGGGAGTTCAAAGATCTGTTTTTAGAAAAATACTTTCCTCGCGACCATCGAGCAGATATGGAAAGACAATTTCTGAGTCTGAGACAAAAGGAGGATGAGAATGTCACAAAGTATGAGGCTAACTTTACAAGGTTAGCGAGGTATACTGGAGATTATATCTGCAACCGAAGAAGTAAGATTGATCGTTTCTTTGATGGGTTAAAACCATTTCTCCGTCGAGCATTAGTCTCACAATCCTTTTCGTCGTACGAAGACATTGTCTCATGTGCTATCAAGACCGAAAAAGAATTCTCTAAGTCTTATGACTTTAAAGCGAATCAAGAGAAGAAGAGACCTTCTGATCAATCTGGGAATGGAAATAAGGGGAATAAGGGAAAGGTTGAATATCCATCTTGTGGTAAATGCGGGAAGAAACATCCTGGTACTTGCTTGAAGGGAATGGGAGTCTGTTACAAGTGTGGTGAAAAAGGCCACCAAGCTCATGATTGCAAGGGGAAGAAGGAAGCTACCAACGTTCAGTGCTACAATTGCAGGGAGATGGGGCATTATGCAAATGCATGTCCTAAGCGTCAGGAGAACTTACCTCAGAAAAGGCCAAGGGATCAAGGCCAGGCTTATGCTATCACTACTGCTGAGGTAGAAACTCCGAAAGACGTGGTGGCAGGTAATTTAATGGTTTCCTCAAGTTTAGCAAATGCATTATTTGATTCTGGATCATCGCATTGTTTCATATCTTCCCAGTTTGCTAAGAAAATTAGATATTTCCAATTTGATTTAATAAGGGAGTTGTCAGTTAAAACTCCTAAGGGAAGTATCGTTGCAACAAAGTTTTGTGAATCAGTCCCCATTAGAGCACATAAATTTTCTTTATCTGCTGATCTCATCGTCATACCTATGATTGAGTTTGATATAATCCTCGGTATGGACTGGCTTTCGGACTATGATGCGAAGATTTATTGTAAGAAGAAAGAGGTTACAATTCTTGATGATAATGATAAGGAACACCTTATTTTTAGAGCAGAATCGTCACCACCTAATTCTTATTTAGATCCACCCCCAGTAGTTCAACTTAATTCAATTATTGGGGAGGAAGAGAATGAAATAACTGTCGGTGAGGAAAGGAATGTTCAAATAGAGGATGTACCTGTTGTGAAAGAATTTGTAGATGTATTTCCGGAAGATTTACCTGGACATCCTCCAGAACGAGAAGTTGAGTTTTCCATTGATTTGATTCCTGGATCAAGGCCTATATCGAAGACCCCTTATAGAATGGCCACTGTAGAGTTAGTCGAACTAAAGAAACAACTAGAGGAATTGAGTAATAAGGGATTTATTCGCCCTAGTGTTTCTCCATGGGGAGCCCCTGTTCTTTTTGTTAAAAAGAAAGATGGATCTATGAGGTTATGTATCGACTACAGGGAGATCAATGCTATAACGATAAAGAACAAGTATCCCCTACCTCGTATTGATGATTTATTTGACCAACTGCATGGAGCTCAATACTTTTCAAAGATTGACCTTCGATCTGGATACCATCAGTTGTGTGTGAAGAAGGAAGACATTCTGAAGACAGCATTTCGAACCAGGTACGGGCATTACGAGTTTACTGTAATGCCATTTGGATTGACTAATGCACCCTCTGTATTCATGGATCTGATGAATAGAGTTTTCAAGGAGTATCTCGATGAATTTGTGGTGGTATTTATTGATGATATCTTGGTATACTCCAAAACCTACGAAGATCATGAAAATCACTTGCGCATTATCTTGAAGACTCTGAGGAGGCATGAATTATATGGGAAGTTTAGCAAGTGTGAATTCTGGCTTCAGGAGATTTCTTTTCTTGGCCATATTGTCTCAAAAGATGGAATCTCTGTTGATCCTTCTAAGACCAAAGCAATCCAAGAATGGCCAGCACCTACGAGTATAACTGAGGTACGTAGTTTTATTGGCTTGGCAGGTTATTATCGACGTTTCGTCCAGAATTTTGCCCGATTGGCTAACCCATTAACGAAGCTCACACGTAAAGGGGTTAAATTTGTTTGGACAAAAGAGTGTGAAGAATGTTTCGAAGAACTGAAGAGAAGATTAGTCAATGCTCCTATATTGACTCTACCATCGGGGAATGATGGGTTCGTTATTTATAGTGATGCATCGAAGAAAGGACTTGGCTGTGTCCTTATGCAGAATGATAGAGTTATTGCCTATGCATCACGACAGTTAAAAATTCATGAACAAAACTATCCTACTCATGATCTCGAGTTAGCAGCAGTGATCTTTGCTTTGAAGATATGGAGGCACTACCTCTATGGTGAAAAATGTGAGATTTATACTGATCACAAGAGTTTGAAGTATATTTTCTCACAAAAAGAACTCAACATGAGGCAAAGGAGATGGCTTGAATTACTCAAGGATTATGATTGTACGATACACTACCACCCAGGGAAGGCAAACAAGGTGGCAGATGCTTTGAGTAGAAAAGACCATGGAGTTTTGAACAATATGAGAATTGAAAGGGATCCAATTTTTATGGATCTAGTGAAGATGGACATGGGAATAACCAGGGAAGGTGAAACATCAATTCTTTTTCAAATGGTTGCCAAACCATCTTTACTAGAAAGGATTAAGAGTTCTCAGACCGATGATGAAGAATTCCAAAAGAAGATTAAAGATGTGAATGATGGGAGATTGAGAGACTTTGTGTATGAAGATGGAATTTTGAAATTCGGGAAGAGACTTTGTGTTCCCAATATACCTGATCTAAAAAGGGAATTGCTGGATGATTCTCATAGTTCCAATTTCTCTATACACCCTGGGAGCACCAAAATGTATAGAGATTTGAAGGAACATTTTTGGTGGGACAACATGAAGAGGGAGATTGCTGATTTTGTGTCAAGATGTATGGTTTGTCAACAAGTGAAATCTGGAAGGCAACAGCCTGGAGGAGTCATGCAACCTCTTCCCATACCGGAGTGGAAATGGGACAATGTTACGATGGACTTTGTCATGGGGCTACCGAAGACTCCTAGAAGGAACGATGCAATATGGGTTATTGTTGATCGTCTTACCAAGTCAGCACATTTTCTTGCTATAAGAGAAGATCTACCCCTGGAACGTCTAGCAAGACTATACATTAATGAAGTTGTGAGACTTCATGGAGTACCCCTATCGATTGTTTCTGATCATGATCCCCGTTTTACTTCAAGATTCTGGAAAAGTCTTCAGAAATCCCTGGATACTGAACTTCATTTGAGCACTGCTTACCACCCTCAGACAGACGGACAATCAGAACGGACTATTCAGACCTTAGAAGACATGTTGAGATCTTGCTCACTTGATTTTCAGGGTATGTGGGATCAATATTTACCACTAGTAGAATTTTCCTATAACAATAGCTTCCATTCGAGTATTCAGATGGCACCATATGAAGCGTTATACGGAAAGAGATGTCGTACACCAACCTGTTGGGATGACGTTGGTGAAAGAAAACTTGTAGGCCCAGAACTGGTGGAGGAAACGGTGGAAAAGGTGAAGGTAATCCAAAATCACATTAAAGCAGCTCAAAGTAGGCAGAAGAGCTATGCCGATAATCGAAGGAAGGATTTGGAATTTCAAGTCGGTGATCATGTTTTCCTAAAGGTATCTCCGTGGAAGGGAGTCATACGTTTTGGTAAGAAAGGTAAATTGAGTCCCAGGTACATCGGACCTTTCGAAATTCTAGAACGAATTGGGGCTGTAGCTTACCGTTTGGCAATGCCGCCAAGTCTCTCCAAAGTTCACGATGTGTTCCACGTATCTCTGTTGAGAAAATACATGCCTGACCCAACGCATGTACTCACCTATGAGGAATTAGAACTGGAACCCGATCTGTCTTATTGCGAAGAGCCCGTCAGGATTCTTGATACAAGAGAACAAGTACTGAGAAACCGGACGACGCGTCTGGTAAAAGTTTTGTGGAGAAATCATAAGATGGAAGAGGCAACGTGGGAACCCGAGGA
Organism: Viscum album; assembly: GCA_963277665.1. NCBI lineage: Eukaryota > Viridiplantae > Streptophyta > Magnoliopsida > Santalales > Viscaceae > Viscum > Viscum album. The sequence goes on from OY728157.1 coordinate 225,058,010, forward strand.
ACTTATGATGAAGAACCACCTGAGTCTTTTTATGCAGTAATACCCTAGAAATTGCGAGGACGCAATTATTTGAAGGAGGGGAGAATGTAACACCCCAAGCTTCTACGGTACGCTTCTCTTTGAATAATGTGATAGCGTGTGTTGTACGCAACACCGAGTTCTAACACACCATAACTAATCAAACTAGCCGTTATGAATAGTAACACCTAATTTTTGAAATTATATATATTTTATATTTGAAAATGGACTTCATTTTTGGATTCGGAATATCGAATTTAGCCTAAGGTGAAATTTTGGTACATTTCGGATAACTTTCATATTTTGATGAATAGTGAAAATTACTAAATTTTAATTAAAAACAACTTTTTTAACCAAAATAATTAATAGTGATAAATTATGAATTTGAGTGGCTTTAAAGTATATTTAGAATATATTTTTACCATTTAATATAATGTTGGTCATTGGACATAATTTTACAATTAAACCGAACATAAACAAGTGTCAATCTTTTGATAGTTATTATCTCTTAAAAACACGCTTTTTGTTTTGACAGCGGGAATTAATTTTAAATTAATTTCTGCCACTTCTGTGTTTTGAATTTAGAAAAATGGATTCCATATTTGGAATCAGGATTTCCAAATTATGTAAATAGGTAACTTTTATTTTTACACATTTTGAATAATTACTGCGGTAAATATTTTATTTACCATGGTTAAAGGGTAAATCCGGTAAATAAGGGTTAAAAAATAATATTATAATAATACAAAATTATCCTAAAACGTGTTCTAACCTTATTGGTGGACACATACCCGACCATGAGCATCCTTGGGTCAATTTGGGGACCCCTTGGAGCCACTTGTATGTGGTAGGGACACTTTATATTAATAAAGTTAGAATAAAAATAAAAATGGCATAAGCTTACATCTTTTAGAAGAACAATTTTTACATAGGGTTATACATGTTGGATTTTCGATTATAAATATTCATTAGAAAGCTAAAAAGATTTCCTACATGATGATATCTTATTTATAATTTTTAGACATCAAATAAGTTAAATTATTAATGACACAATAATGATGCAATGTTTACCTCATTAATAAATCATTGAAATAAATAATATTATAATGATTAAAATATTATCTAAAACCTGTCCAATTCTTATTGGTTGATGTTATTTAGAATATTAGTCATCTTATATTCGACCTCAATGATTTTTGGACCATTATAAACCGAATATAATTATATTATAAAGTAATACTTTCACTCTTTCCTAAAGAGCCCCTCCTCTCCCTTATAAAAGGAGACCACTTCTACTCATTCCTCACACCTCTCAAGCCACTTGGCTCGTCCAAACTCTGCCCAACTAAGCTCACCACATCCCTCTCCTACTCCTTGAAGTTTCCCCTTAGGCAGAAAGCATTTCAACAAGTCCTTTGGTTCCAACCAAAGTGAGTTACCTAAATTAAAGGTAACGATTTCTCTTAAATTATTTTCATTTATTTTGCTTCTTCAACCCCCAAACTCTTTTTATTTCCTTTCTTTTGTAACAACACCAGTATCCTCAATATACTAGGATGTTGTTATAAGAAGGATTAAAACTACACATACACACAACTCCATCTAATGGATGATGAACATAATGTTTCTGTGGATGGCAAACTAACGCCTCACGAAACGATGATTGTTCAAATACATCTTACCGCCTCTCATGGTGGCCATTATGATGGCACTGTAATTAAATATGATATTAATGATATATATTATATATATAAGCTTCTGTAATTCCATTTTATTTCATACCATTATTCGTTTCATGTTGTATATACATACGATAATTTCATTTGAGGAAGTGCGGACTACCGCCCCCTTAAAATGATATGACTCGTTCATACCACACATGGAACGTATAAAGGATGGTGTTAATGAACTTAAGTAACATATATAAAATATTATATTATACTGGAATAGTAATATACCTATGTATCATTTGGATTCGATTCTTTTAAAATAAAAATTAAATGGAAATAGCGTTCGTGCGTACGTACGGACTACCGTCTCCACGAACGCGATGAGATTCATTCTCCATCGTATCCATTCAAGTATAATTATCATTTAATGATTTAAAAATGATGTTTAAGGACTTGATATCATTCTGTATATGAATAATATACAACAAACATGACTTATGTAACAAAACATATAAAGAAAATGAGTAAGTTAACACCCGAAACGGCGATAATACTAAGATATTATTATCAAATCAATATTAAAAGATCATATATGATATCATATTAATGTATATGATTCTTGTATAATTTAGTAACAATTATTTCACTATTATACAGGAGGTTAACCTACCCCAACCAAGGAAAAGTACAAGGTAAGGGTTATTTCACAATCTCTTCATTATCCGAGGTTGTTTATATGTAATAATCTACTGGGATCTCTTTATCATCCACATCCATGTTTCTTAAAAATGTATTTCAAAACATTTTTACTATTTACAAGAATATGGGTTAAAGTCATTTATACCCTTTTTTGACTTTTTATAAGAGGTTTATAAAGGAATCTTTCCGTCGTTTTTAAAACAAGGTCCTTTTTAACCTTTTCGACAGAATTGAGGTAAGAATGTTTTTTTTAACTTATACGGCGGGTGCGGTTATTTTACGCCGTTATAAAATCTTCAAAGTATTCCTTACAAGATTATAAGAATATTTTCAAAGAAAATGTTTTATTTTATATGGATCTTAAATGATTTCAAAATAAAAGGAGATATTTCTTTAAAAAGAATTTTGATTTCATCTATGTCAACATCCTTTGATGGATTTTAAGATTATTTGAAGTTGATACAAAACTTCTATATTGTATTGAAGGTTTTATGATATGTTTGATTGTGGATGTGCTATTTTTATACCATTCATAGTTTATTGTGAAATTATTGACATTTCGTATGCTAGTTTTAATACGAATGTTTATGTTATGTTTAAACCTTTTCATATGGGAATGCATTGGACTTAATAAGTGACGGGTGGAGCCCGCTATAGCTCCTCGATGCATCGGTAGGTCTCATGAGACAAACTAGTGTCTTGGCACAAGGCCTTGACAAAATCTTATTTGTAGTCTTGGCACGAGGCCTTGGCTATGTGGTTATGATAGTCTGGCATTATGCATTCCAACATTATGAAAGTGGTTATTGATATTGCATGTGATTATTCGATTTGTAGAATATCCATGTGAATAAGTAAATGGCATTATTTCATTTTACTTTTTCCATACTATGTTGAAGTTCAATTTTAAAAGGCTTTTGTTTTAGTAATTCATTGCCTTAAATGTTTATGATTATTTTGAATGTTCCGCTATATTGTTATCCTTACTGGGCATTTGAGCTCACCCCTTTTCTATGTTTTATTTTTCCCAGGTAGTGAAGAAGTAAATTATGAATGACTTGCAGGGATATTATGAGGGGTTAATAGTGTGGATATGAAGACTTTGTTGTTGTAGTAGTTTTTCACTTTGAAATGTAATGTAAAACTTTATGATTATATCTAGTGTTTCCAAGGCTACTAAACCAATCGGTCTTTCGGGATTTGATCTTTCTTGTGATCATGCCAATGTTACGAAGTAATGCACCGACTCTGGGTAGCTGGGGTCGGGGCGTTACAGGATTAGGATACACCATTCCAAAATTATATTCCATGAAAGTGTAGCTCAAGCATGTGCATGGAATTAGTCATCTGAACCTGCATATCTATTTTAAATATCAACACCATGTCGTAGGCTCACTCCTTTTTCCATTTCACGCAACTCAACTCTTTATTTCTTCACATGCACACAACACAAGCAACGCCACAACATTTTCCTAGGTGTTTATATTATCGTTTTACACTCTCAATATCCCTATCGACCACAAAATGTCTCAACACGATGTAACAAAATATCATGGTTGTTTCATCATACCCACTTCTTCCAACATGGAAAAAATATTGTTTTAGTGGCCATTTTAGTATCGAGTAATCCTTGTGATCCATGAGTATAGAAGCCATGGTGTTGTTGTGACCATTTCAGTCAGTTTTTCATATAGGGCCTTACCTTCTTTATTATGTGTTTAAAGGGAATCATGCGAGATCACTGTGAAATTTTGAGTAAATTTTAGGCTTTTAAAGTGGATCTATAGCTCAAACTCAATCTCAGTCGTGGATTCAATTTAATTCTCCTGGTATCTTGCATGGTTGTGGAAATGAGTAGATAACGAGGCTTGATAGTGATGGGTGTGTCTGAGGTGGGTGACATATGAGTGGAATAAGGTTTTGTTTATTTCTATAAGTGCACAGTGCCCGTGAGATTGATTCATCCCACATTGAATATTTTTGAGGTTGAGATTATCTTATATAAATAATCTTTCACCTTGAACAACTTGTGGTAAGTTGGATGGGAACTGAGGGACTCCTATCATCGTTTTGGGATTTAATTACCTAGGAGAACTTCCCTCCTTGCGCCGCATAGATATTCAACCCATGTACCGCATGAACACTCTGTTTGATCTATTCTCTAGCTATCCCTCCATTATCTCTCCTTATATCCCTAGGCAATAAAAAGTCCCCTTTTTTTCTAAAAAATAAAAACGACTTAGTAAAAATTACTCAAACATAAACATTCATTTTTCCTAATAAAATTTCTTCCAAAATCCAAATATTTTTTTTCTCAAAATGTTACTTAATAATATAAATTCCCACAAAGTGAATATTCAAATAATATTTTTGAAAAAACAATTAAAAATTAAAAATTCATTATTTTAAATTTAAAAATTTGTATGCATAAAATGAAGTCATCAAATACCCATACACTTGAACTCATGATTTTCCTTAAGCATTGAATCTCAAAATCAACCACAAAGAGAACACAGGATACCAAAATTCAAATTCCAAAGAAATGAAACCAAATAATTGTTAATGGGGAGTCCTAATTTTAAGTGTCACATAAGAATTATCAATTCAACTTCACATTTTTCAAATAAACTAATAAACCATATATTTTACTTTTTTCCCATTGAAAATTGATGGGTTTTATCCTTCCTTCTATATAAGAATCACAACAAATTATTATCAATCATGCTAATCATGAATTACCTCAAAATGAATCTTTTCTCTCATCATTCAAGGAAACAATTTGAATTAGATTTTTGCTAATACCTTGAATAAACACACCAACCATAGTCATGAAAAGAACCTAAATTATCCAATTTGTAAAGAAAAAGGCTACAAATAATCATGAGGGATTAACATTTAAGGAACAAACAACTCTAAGGATTAAGGCTGGTAGGTATTGATGTGAAATATTTTTAAGTAAAAAATGGAGGTTAATATCTTAAGAACAATTCATGATATTTAAAATTAAAATGTAATGAAATCTACCCTTCAAAGTTAAAACATACACTTTAAAATATCAATATGAAGTCTATGAAATAATTAAAACTCAATGAAATATGTACACCCTCCTATTTTTTTTTCCTTTTTATACATTATTTTATTTTTTATTATTTTTGAAAGTTGTACTTGAGTCAAATCTCACATCCATCACCCAAACACAAATGAAAAATATTTTTTCAAGAAATGATGATTTTTGATCCTACAAAGTCACAACCCATGATTTTAATTTTTTAAAGGATCATAATCAATACAGTACAATGAATTAAGGTTATAAAACTTTTCCAAATACCTAATGAAACACCCCCACACTTATTCCTTTCAATATTGCACATCCCTTTATCCACCATGAACAACCTATCCACCACATTTTAATTTTTTAATATCATAAAAAATACAAGAGTAGGGTAAGAAAGGATAAAAATATCCTATATTTTATATATTCATTATTATATGTTATTCGTGGATTCTACATGCTTAAATAAGGATAAAATTCAAGGTGGGTTTAAGTATAAAGGGATAAATTAATAAAAATTTCTAAATCACATTAAATTAGACCTTTTCATTCATATTTTTTATAATAATCCAACAAATATCTAGTACAAAGCATGTATGAGGTTCACTAAATAAATATAATCACGAAAATATTGGAAAAATTGATTTAGAATCCTCTTGAGAATGAGAAATATATAAAAAATTGGTAAATCACTCATGGCATGTGTAATAATAACAAGGTAATAAACATGAACTTCAGAAATTAAAAGCATGAAAATGGTAGGTAAATTTCATCTAAAAGAATCAACTAGCCTCCCAAAAATCACGATTCATCAAATTAACACCCTATGTATATCTCTAATCACTCAATTACCCACCTTACTGATTCAATCTCATTAACATTGAATTATAAAACATGGAATCATGGGATTACTAAGTAAATCATGTCTCTCAGATCAGTATGTTTAGATAAAATCCAAATATAGGGAATTCAATTTTCTTTAAAAAAAAATATTTCAAATAAAAAAATGATTGGAGAAAAATATAGTGAATTGAATGTGATCCCCTTTTCTCATGAATCTCTTTCTCATTCTTTTCTTACTACTTATTCCACTTTGTGCCTTCATGATAGACCTAAAAAATAAAAAACCAAGTGAAAGAAAAAATTCCATTCCATTAATTTCAAAAGAGATAAGGTGAATTGAAACTAAATCATAATATATTAGTAAACTAAGTCTTAAGAAAAAGCAAAATTTCTAGACAGAAATTGAAAAAATCGGGTTACCTCCCAGAAGATGCTCTTGGTTATTTTCATTTATCTTGACCTTACCTCTCTATATCAAGTAATTATAGTGACTTATAGATATAACTATATTATATTGAATTAATTTTGACTTTTTTTTTCATGTCCAATGTAGGTCTTATCTTTATCCTCTTTGAAAACTTTTCAAAAATTTGAGAATGGGTAAACCATGTAGTGGATAGAATTGGAGATTGGGAAAGAATCTCCTTTTCTATATAATATTAGTTACTTTATTTAATTGTAAATATATACAAGGAACCATATCCTAAAGGACCTAATAGTTTAGTAGTATTAAAAAACTAGATGCATACTTGAATTTCACCTTACATTTTAAAACTTAAAATACAACATAGTATTTTCTATGAGAACACCATTATTACCTTTATATTATCCCTACAAATAAATCATAACACACATCCTAAAATCCTATAGAAAAGAAACAAAATAGATCTTAGATGATTAGTAAGGGTATGAATACAACAGAAGTTAATAATACATGAATAATATGGTAAGAATAAATGATAATAAAATTATTCCATATAAGTAATCACATGAGATATGAACTTATCCATGAATATCATAACAATTAAAATAATCACATGGATATTAATAACTGATTTTATAATGATGGGATATATAATGCTGGACATCTGAAACTTACCGTTTAGGCCTTTTACCAAGAAATATTACATAAATAGGTAATGCCTCAACCAAATACCCAATCTAGCTTGTCTCATGAGACCTACTGATGCATTCGAGATATGTGTAATTATAATACCCACCCATTACTTAAAAAATTCTAATTCATTCTCATATTAATAAACAAAAAACTTAATCAATACAACTTAAAAATAAATAACTAACCATATTGGAAGAAGTAACATATAAAATATCAATACTTTCCCCTGTAAAACTAATCATAAAACATCTAGAGAAACATGGTGGATGGTATCATCATATTATAACACCAATGAAGCATAAGATTAAACAAAATATGTTGACATAGATGAAAATATTTTAAAAAGGTAATTGAAAAATTTCTTGAGGAAAAAACACTTTTTGCTTTGAAATAAATTATTTAAAATATAAAAATTTACCAAATATTAAAGAAAATTGTTTCTTTTAAAATAAATTTTTAAACTTGGAAACGAAGCTTCAAAACAATGAGTGTTTAGGATGATAAAATTTTTCATTCATTCCATATAAGTTAAAATGAAAATCATTCCTTTCACACTTTTGTAAAAGGTCAAAAAGTACCTTGTTCACAAAATGACTAGAATATTTCTTTTAAAACATTTTACAAAAATTCAACCATGGTTAAAAATAAATTTTATAAATCATTGTAGAATGTCAAAAATATCCTTTTAGTCATTTTAAGGAAAATATAGTCCTAGAAGAGAAAGATTCCCGACCAAGTAGAAAAATAAAGCTGATTTTACTTTAAAACATTATTTCAATATCTTGAGTACTTCAATAGAGTAAAATTAAAGGAAAAATTTAAATTTCTAGAAATAACCAGAGGAGAATAAAATATATTGGGTTTAATATAGAAAGATCAAATAATTCCCCTAAGAGAGACTTAAACATAAACAATATCGAATAATGATGAGATTGTGAAATAAACCCTCAACTTAGGACCAACTTCCTTAATATGTGTTATAAACTCATATATAATATATATTATTTACTTGTAATCTTATATCACATATTTATTGATAATTCTTTGTTAAAATTACTATTTCGAGTAATAGCTGTTTTGTTTTTCATGTATGTTTTGGTTTGATAGTTTCTATCCTTGTACTTTTATCATAGTTAAATCACATCTAAAATGTTAATCATAGTATAAATATAATATATATTCATTATATACATATTTATATTCATACATAAAATTTATAGATAGAAAAATAAATTACACCGTTCATGGAGATGATAGGTCGTACGTATGCATTAACGATGTTTTCATTTTTCGATGGATGGAAGAAAAGAAAGGTAAATAGTAATTAACCTTTCCAGAACCATTATTATATCATATATATCATATATTTTTATTTAATATATCCTTATTATCACACATTATAAAATAAAATGAAAAACGTATCACATCACTTTGCAGAAGTCTGCACGTATGCACGAGCGACGTTATCGTCTTCCAAAAGATTAGATGGTAAGAAGGTATATGTGATATTATAATTCCAGAATTATAATTATTACATAAATATTATATATATATATATATTAAATACATCATTATATTTAGTCATGTGAGGTGGTTATAGAAAATGAATTATATTGGTTCCTGAGGTGGTAGTCCGCCTTACAGACAATCCACAATTTTGTTTCCCATTTGTTGGAAGAGTAGATATATATAGGTTATAAAATTAAAATAATAAAATTTAAGTATATGTAATATAATTATGTCATTATTTCATCATGTTTTAAGAATATTTTAAGGATATAGAAGAATAAAGGAAACAAAAATGCACGATTAAAAAATATACCTCTTCTTTGAGAGACCAATTTGTGTTTGCACCAAAAGCCATCCTAGAAGGGGTTTATGATAAAATAAGGGACTATAGATAATGGTGATGGATTAAAAGAAGTTATTTGGTAAGATATTTTCTGAAACAAATGTCTCTTGAAGTGTGGAGAGGTGAAGAGAGGGGGTGCCCTTTTATAATTTAGGTGAGTGGAACACTTGTAATTTTTTTAAAGCTTTCAAATAATTTCATGTCATTTCAATGGAAAAAAGATCCAAAATGGACCATTAATAAACCTTAGATAATTTAAGGTCTAAATATAACCATATAATATAAATTAGAAAAGTTTTTAGGTCATTTTAACCCTTATCTTTTAAGTTCAACCGCATTGGTAAACCTGTTTTAACCTTAACAGTGGTAACTAAATTTATTATTTTTATTATTAATTATGACCTAAAATTAAGTTGAAAGTATTAAATAATATTAATTCTTATTATTAAAAATATATAATATATTTTATTAAATTAAATTAACATAATTTGTAGAATTTAATTTAAAATTAAACCCACAATCATGTTGAAAAATAGTTTTTCAAGTATAAAAATTTTTTATATTAAGATTCAGCACAAAAATGATTCTAATGAACTAAATTGGATTAATAATTATATAATTTAACTAATTTTACTTTTAAAATATTTTTTAAAAAATGGAACTTTTTAAATTCCTTAAACAAAAAGACAACTTTAATAAAAATCGGTATTTTCACTATTCATTGAAAAATTAATCTTTTTAGAAAATTCTCAAAAATCCACTCTAATATAATTTTGAAAATTTGATTTAAAAAATGAAGTAAATTTTTTTAAATAAATTTTCTATAATTGGAAGAAATTAATTTTAAAATTAGTGTGCAAAACTTGATGAAGCCGTTATTAGGAAAAAAAATACATTTATAAACATAAATATGAATTTATTCTTATCCCATGCCTATAAAAATATAAGATAAATGATAAAAAAATTGAAATATAAATTTTATTGAAATAATTCACCAATAGTGATTAATTTAATTTATTAATATAAAAACTCTTTGTGCGCATAAAGACATCTTTTCAGAAAAAACATTTTTTTTACTTCCAAATGATTTTTATTTTAATTTATAATCAATTCACTACGGGAAAAATGAGCAATTGCGACGGGTTATTTGCGACGGGATTTAATCCCGTCGCAAATAGTCATGTTAAAAAAGTATTTGCGACGGGGGTACATACCCGTCGCAAATAAGGAGGCTTTTGCGACGGGATTGCTTTCCCCGTCGCAAATAGTTTTCCCGCGATGCGCGCCAAATCGCGGGAAACGTATTTGCGACGGGGAAATATTCCCGTCGCAAATAACAGGCGGCGGTAAATGGTATTTGCGACGGGAATATTCCCCCGTCGCAAATACTATGTCGGCAGAGGGTTATTTGCGACGGGTCCCGTCGCAAATAACTAATTACCGGTTGACCGTAATAAATGTTGGCGAAGGTATTTGCGACGGGTCCCGTCGCAAATAATACTATTTGCGACGGGAATCCCGTCGCAAATGGACCCGTCGCAACTAATCTAACCTATAAATACCCCCATCCGTTTTTTTCATTTCATTCTCATTCCTTATCTTCTCTCTCTCTCAGAATCATATTTCTAGAGTTTAGTTTTTCTCCAGTTTAAGTTTTTTCTCCGGAGCTGATATTAAAGTTTTGAAGAACGATCAGAACAGATCAATTTTCAAGGTATTTATCTTCATTTTAATTTTTTATTTATTTTTAATTTTTTATTAGTTTTTATTATTATTAATTAGTTGTAATTTAATTATGTTTACATTGTTTTATTACTTAATAAATTTAAATTATTAGTATTGTTTATATGGTAATTAGGAATAATTAGTAATAATTTTTAATAATTAAGAATAAATATTAATAACTAGTAATAAATACCAATAATTAGGAATAAGAACATTATTACATTATTAGTTTATTTTATTATTAATATTAAAATAATATAATTTTTTATATATATACAGTTCTTTTTTCATCTGTGTGTTTGCTGTCTTCACATGTATTATTTGTATGTGGAGATAGAAAACGCACAGATGAAAAAAGAACTGTATATAAATTAGAAAATTATATTATTTTAATATTAATAATAAAATATATTAATAATGTTATTATTTGTAATTATTGGTAATTATTTCTAATTATTGATAATTATTCATTTTATTACTAATAATTATCAATAATTAAGAATAATTAGTAATAATTACCAATAATTAACAATAATTAGTATTAATTACCTATAATTAGTATTAATTACCTATAATTAGTATTAATTACCATTAATTAGTATTAATTACCAATAATTAGTATTAATTACCAATAATTCGTAATAATTAGGAATAATTAACAATAATTACTAATAATTAGGAATAATTAACAATAATTACGAATAATTAACAATAATTAGTAATAATTAGGAATAATTAGGAATAATTAGTAATAATTAAGAATAATTAGGAATAATTAGTATTAATTAGGAATAATTAGTAATAATTACCAATAATTAGGAATAATTAGGAATAATTAGTATTAATTACAAATAATTAGTATTAATTAGGAATAATTAGTATTAATTACAAATAATTAGTATTAATTACAAATAATTAGTCTTAATTACCAATAATTAGTATTAATTACCAATAATTAGTATTAATTACCAATAATTCGTAATAATTAGTATTAATTACCAATAATTCGTAATAATTAGGAATAATTAACAATAATTAGTAATAATTAGGAATAATTAACAATAATTAGGAATAATTAGTAATAATTAGGAATAATTAGGAATAATTAGTAATAATTAGGAATAATTAGTAATAATTAGGAATAATTAGGAATAATTAGTATTAATTAGGAATAATTAGTATTAATTACCAATAATTAGTATTAATTACCAATAATTAGTAATAATTACCAATAATTAGTTTTAATTACAAATAATTCGTATTAATTACAAATAATTAGTATTAATTAGGAATAATTAGTATTAATTACCAATAATTAGTATTAATTACCAATAATTAGTATTAATTACCAATAATTAGTATTAATTACCAATAATTAGTATTAATTACCAATAATTAGTATTAATTACCAATAATTAGTAATAATTAGGAATAATTAACAATAATTAGTAATAATTAGGAATAATTACGAATAATTAGTATTAATTAGGAATAATTAGTAATAATTACCAATAATTAGTATTAATTACCAATAATTAGTATTAATTACCAATAATTAGTATTAATTACCAATAATTAGTAATAATTAGGAATAATTAACAATAATTAGTAATAATTAGGAATAATTAACAATAATTAGTAATAATTAGGACTAATTAACAATAATTAGGAATAATTAGTATTAATTAGGAATAATTAGTATTAATTACGAATAATTAGTAATAATTACCAATAATTAGTAATAATTACCAATAATTAGTAATAATTACCAATAATTAGTATTAATTAGGAATAATTAACAATAATTAGTAATAATTAGGAATAATTAACAATAATTAGTAATAATTAGGAATAATTAACAATAATTAGTAATAATTAGGAATAATTAACAATAATTAGTAATAATTAGTATTAATTAGGAATAATTAGTAATAATTACCAATAATTAGTATTAATTAGGAATAATTAGTAATAATTACCAATAATTAGTATTAATTACCAATAATTAGTATTAAATACCAATAATTAGTATTAATTACCAATAATTAGTAATAATTAGGAATAATTAATAATAATTAGTAATAATTAGGAATAATTAACAATAATTAGTAATAATTAGGACTAATTAACAATAATTAGGAATAATTAGTATTAATTAGGAATAATTAGTATTAATTAGGAATAATTAGTATTAATTACGAATAATTAGTAATAATTACCAATAATTAGTAATAATTACCAATAATTAGTAATAATTACCAATAATTAGTAATAATTACCAATAATTAGTATTAATTACCAATAATTAGCATTAATTACCAATAATTAGCATTAATTACCAATAATTAGCAATAATTACCAATAATTAGCAATAATTACCAATAATTAGCAATAATTACCAATAATTAGTATTAATTACTAATAATTAGTAATAATTACGAATAATTAGAAATAATTACGAATAATTAGAAATAATTACCAATAATTAGCAATAATTAGCAATAATTAGCAATAATTAGAAATAATTAGCAATAATTAGAAATAATTAGCAATAATTAGAAATAATTAGCAATAATTAGTAATAATTAGCAATAATTAGGAATAATTAGTAATAATTAGGAATAATTAGGAATAAGTAGGATTAATTAGGAATAAGTAGGATTAATTAGGAATAATTAGGATTAATTAGGAATAATTAGTAATAATTGCCAATAATGACCAATAATTGCCAATAATTACCAATAATTGCAAATAATTAGAGTACATTTCAGATTTTGAGGAGTCATGTAGAGCACACCGACCAGAGTACATTTCATCCCATGTATGGGATGGATTATGTGCGCACTGGTTGAGTGGTGCCTTTCAGAGGAGATCATCGGTGGGGAGGCAGAATCGGGGGAGGCAGGAGGTGACTCATCGAGCTGGGAGTCGTTCTTTCAGTACTCATAGACAGCATCTGGTACGTACATTATTTATAAATATTTTATATAACTATAAATATTAACAGTTTATTTTTTATTCTTATAGGCTGTCGAGCACCCCGATATTACAGAGTACGACGTATATCGGAGGATGTATAGTGATCCTGCTACTGGGGAGCTCAGAGGTGATCGTCAGCATCACATCGTGGTCAGTATTATTTGTTTTCAAGTTTAAAAATTAACTGCATATAATATATTCACAATTTTAATTTTAAATTGCAACTGTAGGAGTCATATGAGGCCGCAGCGGCACAGGCCCGGCCTGAGAGTCAGGCCGAGTCATCAGATCAGACCACTGCCCGTCAGTTTGATGAGGCGGCATGGATGCAGGCCACCCAGTATGCCTTCGAGAAGGGCCGGGTAGTTGGTATCGGCTCTCGACTGACTCCCGGAGATTATTATGGCAGTGCTGCGATGTCGGCGTCCAGCTCGAGGGGAGCTCGTGCATCTTCTTCTACACAGTATGAGGAGCAGTTGCGATCTCAGACTGCACAGATAGAGAGTCTCCGACAGGAGCAGGAGCAGATACGTCAGCAGCATGAGGAGGAGCGTCGACGCCAGCAGCAGCTGTACGAGGAGCAGACGAGTCGGTGGCAGCAGCAGCATCAGGAGCAGATGGAGTACATGCGCCGACTCACTCATGCTTTAGGGATGGAGTTTCCTCCACCACCATCTGCAGATCCCCCACCTCCCCCCCCTCCTACAGATTAGAGTTTGTATTTCTGTTATAAAATTTGTGAAATCAAAATATTTTTTTTTTCTATTCGTAGTTTCTGTCTCATTATAAAATATTAATAATATTATATTTTTAAATAACAATATTAATATGAATAATAATAATATTTATATTTTATAATATTAAATTTTATATATATATTAAAATTTTATATATATATTAAAATTTTATAATATTATAATTTAATTATTTTTTTGTAATACTTGAATTATTTTAATATTTGAATGTAAAATAATTCTATTATTTTTATATTAATTAAAATAACTTATTAATATTTTTTTTATTTATGAATTATAATTATAATATTATTATATTAATTAAATTATTTATTAGTATTCTATTATTTTTATTTTTGAATTATAATTCTACTATTATTATATTAATTAAAATAATTTATTATTTTCATTTGTAAATTATAATTCTATTATTATATTAATTAAAATAATTTATTAATAATTTTTTTTTATTTTTTTTATAGTATTTGCGACGGGATACTATGCCCGTCGCAAATACTAGTATTATTAATATTTTTTTATTTTTTTTTAAAAAGAGTATTTGCGACGGGACCCGTCGCAAATACTATTCACAGTAATTGCGACGGGTCCCGGTTCCCGTCGCAAATACTAGTATTATTATTTTTTTTATTTTTAAAAAAAAAACGTTATTGCGACGGGCCCGTCGCAAAAACAATTTGCGACGGGAACCGTCGCAAAAGGTATTTGCGACGGGCCCGTCGCAATAACTGTTTAAAAAGTTTTTTACAAAAAACGGAATACTATTTGCGACGGGGAGAATGCCCGTCGCAAAAAAGGGCTTTAGCGACGGTCCCGTCGCAAATAAGTTTAGTTGCGACGGCGTTTTCCGCAACGGGCTATTTGCGACGGGACCCCGTCGCAAATGGCTATTTGCGACGGGATCCCGTCGCAAATAGCCCGTCGCAAATACCTGGTTTTCCAGTAGTGATTAATACATGTATAAACCATATAATTTTCATAATTTAGTTAGTACTATTCATAACCACTAATTTAACAGAATACTATATTATGGTTCATTTAGAAATGATGGTGTTTAACGTAAGCTATCAAAGAAATTAAATATATTTGAAAAAAAATATTTCATAAAGTATCGGATGTTACATTCTACTCCCCTGAAAATAATTTTTCCCTAAAAATTCCATCATTTTGATATAAAAAATTGAGGATACTTCTACCTCATCACATCCTCGGGTTCCCATGGAGATTCCTCAAATTTCTAATTCATCTAGAGAACTTTAACTAGGTGAGTAGTTTAATTCCATAGAACTTTATCTCTACGATCCAAGATTTCTACTAATTTTCTTCATAGTAATGATCATGATCTAGTGGTATGACCTTTAAGTTTATTAAAAGTGAAGGATGGGGTATGTACTTCCTTAGGATAGATACATAGAACACATCATGAATTTGAGAGAGGTTCTATGGAAGTTCCAAGAAATAGGCTACCATCCCTACTCAATAAATAATTTTAAAGGGACCAATATACCTAGGGATAAAATTTCCTTTCTTCCTAGATATCATAACCATATTCCATGGAGAAATTCATAAAAACACATTCTTACGAACTTCGAACTCCAAATCTCATTGGCGATTATCAGTATAAATTTTTTATCGACTGTAATCATCATTAATGTGTCATTGAATGATTTTTTTACTTTCAATACCATTTCATCATCTAGTTCAGGTTCCAATAAATTTATTTCTCCAACTTTATCCAAGTACATTAGAGTTCTACACTTATTTACATAGAGGGATTTATAAGGAACTATATGAATGATCGAGTGAAAAGTATTATTATAAGAAAAATCGAGTTAAGGAAGGTGTTGATCCTAACAACCTTTGAATTCCATATAAAAAGTCCTCAACATATCCTCTAGGGTTTTAATTTTATCTTAGAATTTCTATCTATCTAAGGATAATAAACTGTATTGAAACTTAACTTTTTTATCTAGAGTATGCTGAAGACTTCACCAGAGCTTCAAGGTAAACCATGAATCCCAATAAGATAAAATATAATGTGGTACTATATGAAACCACACCACTTTATTAATGTATATTTTGGAAATATGATCAAGAGGGAAATATTCTTTGATCGTAATGAAGTGTGTTGACTATAAAAGAGATTGAATTAAACCTAAATAACATTATGCTCTTTAAAAGTTTTGGGGAGTCCAATGATAAAATACATGGGGATGTTTTCCCATTGCCATTCTGGTATGGGTAATGGTTGTGAATTCCCCTAAAACTTCTGTCTCTAAACCTTAACTTATTGATATACCAAGAATCAAGATACATACTAAAAAATAACTCTCTTCATGTCATCCCACAAGAAACACTCTTTTAGATATCTATACATCTTCGTACTTTTGAAATAAATAGAGAATGATAAACTATGATGATCATCCAATATCTCCTTCAAATCTGGCATGGATGGAACACATACACAGTTCCCAAAAATTTTCATCACATCAAAACCAAGATTGAACTCAATAACATTTATTACCTTCTTCTATAGCTCTGCATATTCCTTCTATGCCACTTTAATCTTTACTTGGATAGATGTTTGAACACTCATTTAAACAAGATAATATTTCTCCCCTTCCATCAAGATTTCAATATCCATCCTTTTCAAATCCATAAATATTAGATCTTTTTTGATCCACATCATAGATAAGATGGCATGGTCATTTCAACTTAGAGCATCAACCACCTTATTCAAATTCCCAGGGTGGTAATGTATCGAGAAATAATAACATTTGATCAAATAAAATTATATTCTTTGGAACATATTTAAATATTTCTTTGTAAATATACACTTCAAGATTTTATGATCAGTATATATATCACACCCTTCACCATAAAAATAATGTCTCTATATCTTCAATGCAAAAATTACTACTGCTAACTCTAAATAATGATTTGGGTAATTTTTTTCATGAATTTTTTATTGGAAAGAGGAATATTCCATAACTATGTCATTCTATATGAGGAAAAATTCTATTCCATTATTTGATGGGTCACTATAAATCATGAACCCTTATCCATTGCAAGTTAGTGTAAGCACAAGCGTTTTGGCCAAACTTCTATTCATTTCTTTTAAACCTTATTTACATTCTTCTATCCATATGAACTTAACCCCCTTTATATTCAAATTGGCGAGTGGATTAAATAGTCATAATAAATCTCTCACAAAGATTCAGTAGTATCCAGCCAACCCAAGAAAACTATGGATTTCAATTACCGTGGTTGGTATCAAACATTTATATATAACTTCCATCTTTGAAGGATCCACTAATATACCCTCACTTTAGATTATATAACCCAATAATGAATCTCTTTGAATCCAAAATTCACACTTGGTAATTTTTCATGAAACCTCTCCTTCCTCATAATCTTCAACACATTTTTTAAATCTTCTTCATTATCTTCATTTCTCTTAGAATATATAAGAATATAATATATAAATACTACCAAAAAATGATCAAGGTAATATCTAAAGACTCTATTCATTAAATCCATATAGATAGCAGGAGAATTGGTGAGTCCAAATGGAGTTACTATAGATTCATAGCGAATGTACCTTATATGGAAGGCAGTCTTGGGTATATCATCCCTCTATATCCTTAGCTAATGATTCCTAGATCAAAAATCAATATTTAAAAAATTTAGACCTCCTTGTAATTGATCAAATAGATCATCAATACGGGGTATAAGATACTTTTTCTCAATTGTGATCTTGTTAAGTTCTCGATAATCAATGAAAAGATACATTTATCCATATTTATTCTTAACAAAAAGAATAGGTGTACCTCATTTTGAATCACTAGGACAAATGAATCCATCATCTAGGTTCTCCTAGAATTTCTTCTTCAATTATTACAACTCAATTAGAGCCATTCTATATGTATTATTTGAAATGGGCATTGAACCAAGTATGAGTTCTATTGGAAACTAAACTTCAAATTTTGGGGGGAAGAATAGAAAAGTCCTTATGAAACACAACATTATTGTAAAGACCTGGAAATTTCAAGGAAATTTTTTTCTTAAGTACTTTGGGATTTTACGAGTTTGTGACTTCTGACGACACTTGATTCCGAGGCCCGGTGTGCTTGGAATCAATTTTCGAAGTTTAGCTCGGGTAAGTTCAGTAAATGAACGAGCGGGTTTTTTTATCTTTTGAACCGGTGCTCGAAATTGAAATCCGAGGGCACCAATGAATTCGAAACACCAGTAATTGCTTAAGGGGACCTTTACCATAGTTGCGTTTGTGTGGGAGGAGAAGTTAAAAATTGTGGATTAAATAAGAAGTGAATAAAAATGTGGAAATTTTTTTATTCTATATCTAAGTGGTTATATCCTACATGGGGGAGTTGGGGTGGCCCCTAACTACCCATGTGAGGATATTTGTGAGGTGGGGCCCACACGAGCCCCAACCCTTCACATTCCCTAAAACTTCTTAAACCTCCCCCTTTAAACTTGTTAACTTCTCTTTAATGAGGACTCTTCCTCTCCCTCTCTCACTCCATTAAAACTTCCCAACCTATCACTTAATTAATTAGACAACTCATGGTTTAATTAATTAAGTGAATTGGAATTTTGTAAATTTGAATGCATGGCATGATTTAATAAAATAAGGAGAAGCCTTATTTTATTTTTGGTTGGCTTGTTGTGTTGATATTTTGGGGAGAGAGCTCTAGATTTTTGAAGAACGCTTCATATCCTTTGTTGAAGAACGCCAACTCTCCGACGAAGAACTTCGACTCGGCGACCCCGAATTCTCCATCCTCTTCTTCCTCCGCGACAAGGGAGGAGACACCGACGCGGGAACTCGCCAACGACATCACGCCTTGTCTTCTTCTCTCTATGATAAAAAGGGGAGACACCGCTTCCTCCTCGGATGCTCTCCGTTGACGTCTACGAATCCTTATCTCGTGACGCCGTCAACCGCGACGGTGACGTTCGACATCGATTATCAAGGTAGGGGTATATTCTGGAAAGTGGATGTTTACGTACCCCGTACTCATTGGAAATCGTTGTTTAAATATGGATTATTGTTATCATTTTACGCGGAGGGTGCGGGACGAACGAACACGGCCCGAAAACCCTCAGTTGTTCTCGTTTAATTATTTTGGAATCGGTAATCGAAGGCGGAGGAGGCACGATACTGTCGCGCCGTGCCGGGAATGCGACAAAGGAGGCACGACGCCGTCATGCCGTGCCGGGAACGTGACAAAGGAGGCCGACGCCATCATGCCGTTTGTGTGGGAGGAACCGCGACACGCTACATGGGCCGCTTCGGTGGAAGAACCGGCCGGCCCGTCGACTGGCCGGGTAAAGAGAAGCCGCGATGCAAGGAGGGTGTCGCGCTAGAAGAAAACCGGACAGCCCGTCGGCTGGCCGGGAAGAACCGGATCACGGTGTCAGGAGGGCACCACGCAGAAGAATAATGGTGGCCCGCCCGTGCGGGCCGCGTGCGCAGAATACCGGCCGGTTTGTGGAAGGGTGGCACCGCCTGGCGCTGCCGGTGCGGAAAACCGGGGGGGGGTCGCCCCCCTGGAACCCGCTCAGCTTCGGCTGAGCCGCTCAGCCAGCCGATCGAGCCCACCGGGCCGCACGCCCTACCGGGCCGTGTGCCCAGCCGGGCCACACCAGGCTGCGCCGAGTCGGTCCACGCTGGACCGGGCCGAGCCGGGCCGCTCCAGGCCAGGCCGGGCCATGCCACTTCGGACCGGGCCACGCCACTTTGGGCTGGGCCGTGCCACTTCGGGCCGGGCCACGTCCCTTTGGGCTGAGTTGAGTATTTTTCTTCAGACCGGTCCAACACCCCTACTGGGTCAGACCCGTCAAACTGGGTCAACCCGACCCGTCGGCCCACTAGGCTAAACGGGTTGGGCCTATTAATCACTTAAACGGGAATAACTTAAAGACCGCGCGTCCGATCGACGCGCCGTCTGCGGCACTAGGACCCTTTCGACGAGACGGTTCTTTTGAGATACTGTAGTGAGTTTTAGACGACTAAGGATATTGACCGGGTTAGAAACGAGTGTATTTCTAACCGGGCCCCTGGAACGGAAAAGCCAATATCTCTCAGAACGGACGCCCGATTGACGCGCCATCTGTCACATAGAGTTCCTATTGACGTGACGAAACTTTGTGATACATAAACTCTGGACTTCGTGAAAGTTGATGTATCGACCCCTTGGCTCGTGGAGTGGACCCTCCCGGAATCGAGCGTGCTGTGTGCGGGAACCCTAGAGCTGGCTGTGACTGCGACGACGATGACAACTGTACTTGGATCCTACGTGGGTTCGACAACGAGGACGACTGTACTAGGATCCTCCATGGGTTCGACAACGATGGTGACTGCACTTGGATCCTACGTGGATTCGGCAGCGATGATTACTGTTCTTGGATCCTACGTGGGTTTGGTAGTGACGACTTCTGTACTTGGATCCTACGTGGGTTCGGCAGGGGAGATGATTCAGAGGCTACAACTATCATCTCTACCCCTCTTCGTGAGTGT
Source organism: Viscum album (assembly GCA_963277665.1). Classification (NCBI taxonomy): domain Eukaryota; kingdom Viridiplantae; phylum Streptophyta; class Magnoliopsida; order Santalales; family Viscaceae; genus Viscum; species Viscum album. The sequence goes on from OY728157.1 coordinate 225,079,261, forward strand.
ATACCTATGTGAGATGAATCTTGACATTCAGCCATTATCATTGATATGATTGACTTGCTTTCCTATGTGGACTGGGTTGTGCTTTCCTGTGTGGACTGGGTTGTACTTGGGCTCGTGAGTTGGAGCCAGACTGGAATTGATGACTTAGGTATATGTATGAGCATATACCTAAGTAGAGTTGGTTGATACTTTGTGCTTGTATCTTTCCTTTGTGGTTTATCCTTTGTGGATTCTGGGAGACCTTTGGGGTTCTTGGGGTCCCTACTGAGTATCGTATACTCACCCCTGCACGGGCTATGCCTGCCACGACCCGACCTCAGGTCCCGTGCCGTGACTACCCCAAGCCCGCCTTCCATAGGCCAGGGGCTGGCGACTAGCACCAAAGGCGTAAATCCCGATAAAGGGAAGGCATTGCCTTTATATAAGGAAACCGACACCACAGACTGAAGTAAACACTAAGTAAACTGAGTACAAAAGTAAGTGCTGGAAAGTAAATGGGCCAGTATACAAACCCATCTGAAAGTACAGTACAAGTGAGATAAGAAAGTACAACAGCTGAAAAGTAAAGCAACAACCACCAAGACGTCCTCCGGAACTCCCACCTGAAGGGTGAGTACAGATAGTCTCGTCAGCTCCTCGGGTCCGGCCGTCCACTCCGTGTACGTCCCGCCTGATAGTCCACCTCTGGGTACCATCCCGCTCCACAAGCCTCAACCACGATCAGTGTTGTCTGTCGTCTGCAACCAACACAACGTAGTGTGGGCATAGCCCGTGCAGGGGTGAGTATACGATACTCAGTAGGGACCCCGAGACTCCCGAAGGCCTTCGAAAATCCACAAAGGATAAACCACAAAGGAAAGAAACAAATATGAAGTATCAACCATCACTACTTAGGTACATGCCCATACATATACCTAAGTCATCAATTCCAGTACGACTCCAACTTCCGAGCCCAAGTTCAACCCAGTCCACACAGGAAAGTACAATCCAATCCACACAAGAAATCAAGTCAATCATACCGTATATAATGATTGAAAGTCAAGACTAAGCTCACACAGGTATACTATTCACGAAGAGGGGTGGAGATGATTAGATGTAGCCTCTGAATCATCTCCTCTGCCGAACCCACGTAGGATCCAAGTACAGAAGTCGTCGCTGCCGAACCCACGTAGGATCCAAGTACAGTAACCATCACTGCCGAAACCACGTTGGATCCAAGTACAGTCTTCATCGCTGCCCAACCCACGGAGGATCCAAGTACAGTCGTCCTCACTACCGAACCCACGTAGGATCCAAGTACAGTCACCATCGTCGTCGCAGTCACAGCCAGCTCTAGGGTTCCCGCACACAGCATGCTCAATTCCGGGAGGGTCCACTCCACAAGCCAAGGGGTTCGATACATCAACTGTCACGAAGTCCAGAGTTTATGTATCACAAAGTTCCATCTCGTTAATAGGAACTTAATGCGACAGATGGCACGTCAATCGGACGCCCGGTCTGAGAGTTATTGGCTTTTTCGTCACAGGGGACCGGTTGGTTTTTAAGCTAAAACCAACCCGACCGTACTCCAGCTGCATCCAAACCTCAATCATAGTAATCCAAAATAACCATCTCACTAATAGGAATTCAACATAATTGACGGAATGTTATTCGGACGTCCGATCGTTAAGTTATAAGCGTTTTCTCTCTAAGGGCCCGATTGGTTTCAGGTTCAAACCAACCTGACCATACCCAAACTTCTCCGAAACCTCAAGTGTAGTATACCGAAACGACCTTCCCGATCCAAGGATCCCAACTCAATTTACTGTGCGTCGATCGGAGGTCTGTATCCCAAGACATGGGCGTTTGAATGAACCTAGTCCGAAACTAGGGGGTTTGGGCCCGGTCCGACCCGGCCCAATACCCCTTGGGTCGGCCGAACCGGGTCGACCCGAACCGGGTCCGGGTCCGGCCGGATTAGGTGTGGCCCGGCCCGGCTGGCATGGCCCGGCCCGGTGCTGGCGGCCCGGCCCAGCGCGGTCGGCCCGGCCTGGTGCTGGCGGCCCAGCCCGCGCGGCCTGCGGCCCGGCTCGGAAGCCGGCCGCGGCTTGGCTCTCGGCCGAGCGGGGTGCGAAGGGGCGCACAACCCCCTTTGTTTCGGAAATGGTGGACCCCTTCTAGTGGGGTCTTCCCTAGGCAAGTCCGGGGGGTTACGCCCCCCTATTTCTTCGGAAAGAGCCGGCCATAATGGCCATCCGGTGTGAGCTGCCCCGGGACCCGCGGGGGTCCCACCTCCTAAAGCACCGGCGGCCAGCCGAGCCCGACCGCCCCTGCTGGTGACCGCCGCGGCTCCCGTTTGACTGGCACGGCGCGACGGCGCCACGCCCCTCCGCCGCGAGCCGCCGCGACCACGACCTACCTTGATTTCTCCAGCGTGGCACGATGGCGCCGCGCTCCTCCGCCGCAGCCCGCTCCGGCCACAGTCCCTTCAGCCTCACCGGCATTGCGTGACGGCACTGCGCACCACCGCCGCGGCCCGCTCCGGCCGCAGTTCTCTTCGTTCCCACGTAGTGCAATGGCATCGCGTCGCCTTCACCACAACTCACCAACATTGTTCAACAAGAATGCGGGGAGAAGAAATCGGCCGTGTTTGTGCGGTCCGATCTCCTCCCGTTGCATTGGTAACATTCGTCCAAATTAATCAACGAAGAACGTTAAATTAAACATGAACGAAGATAACCCGTACCTCGATTAACGATGTCGTTTTCCGGTGATGCGGAAGATGGCACCGTAGGGTAAGTTTTCGTATACGGCGTTGGCGTGTGTCCAAGGAGGGGACGACGTCTCACACTAGCTGCGAAGAGATAAAGGAATGACACGTCGTCTCTGCTTGTGGTGATAGCGTTCTTCATCGAAGGGTGACGTTCTTCACGGAAGGAAATAAAGATCTCTCTCCAATTCTTAACACAACAATCTAACCCCCAAAATAAAACAAGTCTCATCTTATTTTATTAATCATTCCACACATTTAAATTTTAAAAATTCGAACACATAACACACTCTTAATTGATTAAGTGTGTTGGCATGATTTAATGTGGGGAAGGTGGGGAGAGAAGAAGTCACCCATTAATTACAAGGGGGTTTAACAAGTTTAAAGGGGGAGAGTTTAGGGATTAGGGAATGTGAATGGTTGGGGATCATGTGGGCCCCACCTCACAAATATCCTAACTTGAGTAGTTAGAAACTTGTGGGTCCTACCCCAACTTTCCCATGTAGATTAAAACCACTTTAGAAAAAGAAAAAAAAATTGAAACACAATTTTATTTTACTTTTCATTTAATCCACATTTTTTTAAACTCCTCCCAAGAAAACACACCTTCGGTAAAGGTCCTCTTAAGCAATTATCGGTGCTGTGGTTCCATCGGTGCCCTTGGATTCCGATTCTGAGTACCGGTTCAAAAGATAGAAAAACCTGCTCGTTCGTTCACTGAACGTACCCGAGCTAAACTTCAGAAATTGATTCCGGGCACACCGGGCCTCAGAATCAAGTGCCGTAAGAAACTGCGCACTTGTAAAATCCCAAAGAATTTAAGAAAAAATGTTCCTTGAAATTTACGGGTCTTTACAATGCCCACACTACGTTGTGTTGGATACAGACGACAAACAACACTGATCTAGGTGGAGTCTTGTGGAACGGGACGGTACCTGGAGGTGGACCACTTGGCGGGACGTACACAGAGCGGACGACCGGACTCAAGGAGCTGAGGAGACCATTTGTTCCCACCCTTTAGGTGAGATATCTGGAGGATGACTCAGTGGTTGCTGGTTTACTTTATTGCAACTGTTCCTTCTTTACTGTTGTACTGTACTTTCAGTTGGGTTTGTATTCTGGCCCATTACTTTCCAGCACTTACTTTTGTACTCATTTTACTTAGTCTTTACTTTAGATTACATACTCTATTATGTTTTTTTACTTATATAAAGGCAATGCCTTCCCTTTTATTGGGATTTTCGCCTTTTGTGCTAGTCACCAGCCCTTGGCCTATGGAAGGCGGGCTTGGGGTAGTCACGAAACGGGCCCTGAGGACGGGTCGTGACAATTATATTCCTGAAAAACAGGAAAATTTTTATTATTTAGTTTCTCCCCAACTATTTGATATGAATATAACTCATTAATAGGTCGGAAAACCCATATGATAGAAGTAATTTCCATTGGGTTTTCTGGTTTATCCCCATACCGATAGACGATTGAAGGTTGATTTGGAATATTGAATATAACTTCCATTACTCAACAATTAATATGGGATCTATACTAAGAGAGCCAATACATACCCAAAATTACATAAAATTTAACTAGAGAAAGTATAGAAATATTCACAGGAAGAACCATCCCACAAACTTCTATCAGAAAGGATTTATAGACTTGAGATGTAGTAATCCTACCATTAAGAGTTTTCAATGCCAACTCATTATCTAATCATTAAGGATATAAATTGATATTCCTTGTGAATCTTCCTGATATACAATAATTCATATAACTAATCTCAAATAAGGAACTTAAATATTTGACCATACCTATTACCACCTCAACATCATCATTATTTCTTTAATACCTTACTAAAACCAAAATAGTTTATATGACAATCAAATATCGTTTATTTGAGTGATCCATCATATAATCTTGAAAATAATTTATAAGATGCCTAAATATTTACACCTTATTTTCAATCTATAAAACCTTAAGTTTAACCTAGGTTATTCATAGTAATCATCTTTCTAAATTCTTCTTTTAGTTTAGAATGGATATGATAAATACACAAGGAGGGGGGTTAATTGTGTCCTTTTAAGAATATTGAAAAAATTAAAATGTACTTCTTTAAATGAAGTGATCCTTTCCTTCTCTATCAAATATGAGTAAACATAATAAATAAATAAATAAAAGAACATAGTGATATATAGTGGTTAAGGGAACAAAAATACCCTATTCCACTCCACCAATGCTCTACTCCACAAGCTTAGTGATTTTCACTAGTAGGCCATCTTATCCAGAGACCTCTATAACTGAATATAGGAAGTTGACACCTTATAAGGATTTTACTGGATATTTTGGTTCTTTTATAGGGAATCGTAAATCTAAAACTTAGTCTTAGAAGCTTAAACTCAACTATAAATGAGTCTGAGTAGCCGATGCTTCAATAAATCAATAGAGTTTGATTTGATTGAGAAAAAATATTCCGCTTACAGTTGTAGCAGCAACTGACAATTAATGTATCATATGATTATTCTTATTTAGTAGAAAATAATATTTTTCTTATTTGTAAGAGGATATATTATTTTTATTATTCTTATCACAATTATAGAATAATATATATACAAAATATTTCAATTCTCTCTTCAAAATGTTTAACATCAAAATGAAAAAATTTCATCAATTTATTTTCGTAATTGTTTTCACGTCTTCACTCTTAAAAATATATTAGTTTTCCTTATAGAGAAAGATATATATAGAATAAATATCAAGTAGTTGTATAACTCCTATTCTTTAAAATATTCAAAATTAATCCATCAAATAACTGCCATAAATATCTCTATATAAATCATAACCCTGTTTCCTCTTTATTCATGTATAATAATTCTCTAATAAATGAATTCAAAATAATATTAATAACTCCTCCAATAATATCTCTAGAATAATAGAATTGTTTTAATAATTTAAATATTCCATTTAAATCTATTAAAACATATTTAAATATAGTTAAAATAGTTCCTGAAAACTAGCAGCACAATCCAAATGTAAATTTAAATAATATGTTGTGTTCTGACTTCACTAGAAAAATGATGTTGAAATAAACTACCATCTTTCTAAATAAATACTATTCCAAAATATTTTCTATCTATTTGACCATAATTATTTGGATTTATTAGAATTTATCCCACAAATAAATCAGTGAAATAAATCTAGATAAATGGTAGCAATTTAAAATACCATGAAACATATAAAATTGAGTACCGTAGGATGATTAAACTCCATGATCTGATTTATGGATACTTTAAAATTTAAATATTTATTCCACATAAACACATGAAATATACTAATACTCTTCTCATTCTATTCATAAAGAAGTATCAAGGAAAAACAAAACATAGAATCAAACCTCTAGTGCTATCAAGCACTATTCATCATTTTCAACCTCTTGTCCATATAAGAGAAGTGTTTCCAGCAAGTCTAATATATCACATACATGGTGATCATATCCATTCTATATGAGTGTATCAATGTCTAGTTTTGTTTTTTAACTCAAGCTAGTTCCGTATGATGAAACTTAGTGTGATGCGGTGAGTCAATGGTATTCTCCAACATAATTGAGCTCCTGTCTCATACCCATGTATTGTCCGAGTGTGATAACACATGCAGAAAGTAAATCACAAAATCTCCCATATTCAACATGCAGATCAATGTAGAATATGAAGGTGTTTAGAATATCATCTTCTTAAGTATAGAGCATCATATGCTTAACCATGGTATTGCATGTTGTCCTCTCCCATGCTTTTAATGAATTTCATTTTCCAGTTTGTATTTATTCCATGCAAACTTGCAGTGGAAGTATGGGTTTCTTTATGAAGCGACCATATACTATTAGAGTTCTAGTTGATAGAGAAAGATTTTTTTCCACGCATACATAATTTCCAAGATTCATATGTTAATAGAAGTGGAGTCCTGAAGTTCATATCCAACTCTGCAGTAGCAATGTAAGTTTTGTAAGAATAACATTAGATTGATTTTCAGCATGCGTGAGATGTTTTCGATATGTTGCAATGATAAATAGTAGGTTTAAGCACCATTATCTTAGAATTATCAAGATACCTCATTGGATTTATCTTTTCATCTTGTAATGAAATGTACAACAAAAGTTCAATTTTTGTAGCAACAAAAAATGCTGGGTTCAACCTTCGATAGAGTGTAGGGTTCAACAAAGCAGCATAAGGTTTATTTTATTATAATGTATGTTACATGAAACATACTTTTATCTTAAATGTAGAGTTAATTTTCACCCCAATTTTAGGTTGGTTCTGAAATTTAGGGTTCATTAACCCTATATTTAACTAAAATGTATGGATAAAAGTCATCATAACTAAATAACTTACTATTAAAAAATTCAATGTTTTTTTAGAGAATCATAACACTAGATTAAGCCTTCATCCTAGAATAATTATAATTAGGAAATTTAAATAACTTTCCAATAGATCAAGAAGAGACTCAATCCAACATCCACAGATCCAGATATTTTCAAATAACAGAATTAATATTATTCTAGAAAAACTGAAATTTTGAAACAGCGTTGCAGAAATTCAGATAATTTATTAACCAACCAAATGACATTTTTATCCTTTGATGTAAACTAGAGAAATAAAGATAAACTTATTTTTTTTCTATTTCACTAGGTTTTGAGAAATTACAATATTTTCAGCATGCTCAGTAAAATAAAAACATTAGCTTTCCAAATATATAGATTGTAGAGTCTCTAAACTAATGTAGAAACTTTAGTGATTTTTAGTGTACCAAAAAAATCCTTTCCATACTTCCTTATAAACTAATGAAGTTTAGTTAAATATTTTATCTATACAATGGTATAATAATCACATGAATCTATGCAATGTATCTTGATATATCATCATAATTCATAGGTGAATTTAATCTGAAAACTACAATTTCACTTGAACAACTTGTTACAACTTCGGTGAATTTTTGCACCACCGAAAAATAGAATTAACTTTTGACAGAAACATATAAAATGAATATAATATTATTATATTTCCCACAGAAAAATCTTTGTAAGAATATTATAAATATTTATTTAGATATAAAATAAATAAAATGGAATACTAAATATGAAACACTTAAACAAATTTATTTAGAAAACAAATAATGAGTTGTAGTAATTATCAAAACCAAACTAAGATTAGAATGGAAAGGATACAATCAAAACCTTCATGATGTTTCATAAATAAAATTTGAATTAACCTAAGAATATCCCTTAAGAGTTTCAAAATAGGTGTTCAGTTAGGGAACACTAATCATACACCAGAATGATGGCCAAGATATACAACAAACCAACTCTTTTCTGGGTTATTACTCCTAGGTGAATATTTTCCAAAACCATTACCACTTTTAGTATACAGATAGGGATGTATTTCTAGGTAAACCACACAATATCTACCTTATAAAAATTGTAATATCCTAGGTCTTTATTAAGGTACATATCTCTCTTTTCAGGTTAATGTTTATACTTTCCTTTTAGGATTAGACCTTATGTCAAGACATGGGAAAGTTGGGTTTTTTTTGGGAAAGAAAGGGAAAAAATGCTGAAATATGGATATAGGCTAGGTACACGTTGTGTACTTGGCCTACACGCCGTGTACTGGCCCATAACGATGTATAACCAACCTAGCTAAGAAAAAAATAAAAGGGAAGTATACGTCATGTACTTGTCCTACACATTGTGTACTTTCCCAGTGGGGTTTTTTTTTATAAAAAGAGGTAGTAGCCTCATTTTTTACGGACATAATCTTTTCCACCGTTTTTGAGAGCCTAAACACCCCTAAACTATTTTTTTAGTTTTAGAAGCTGTTCGGACTCTGATTCGAGTGTGTTTTGTTACATTGGAACTTCATATGTAGGTACTCGATTACTTTTTAGTCATTCTTGATTCTTCAGAACAATGAAAACGCTATTTGGATTTAGGTTCATATGCCCCAATATCCCATTATTCATCAGTTCTTCAGATTTCTTCCAAACTAGGATGAATCAGAACTTGATATTGGATGATCTGTCTACTACTAAGGTGAATTAGGTGGTGTATACTTTCTTTTATCTTTTTGGATGATTTTCAGGCATTTGGCCTTTTCGCCACCTGTTGGACTTTCCGACGACGCCTCATTTTTGACTGAGTTTCTTGACGTAGGCTTAGTAGGACCTAGTGAGGATGCCTTTAGGTTCTATTTAGGTGCACCAACACTCGTTGCATGATTCAAGGTCACCCAAGGGGTTAGCCTTAAGGAAATAACCTGTTTATTCCTGTTTAAACCACCAAAGGGGTGTGTTCTTGTGCTTACCTAGTTAGAGGAATCCTATTAATGATTTCATAGATTGAATAGTCTGTTTAGGAGATGTACCACCTACTTGATCAATGAATATCATGTTAATATTTGTCTATTTTGATAGTTTGGTATGTTAAATGGATAATATGGGTGGGTATACCTATATGAAATGACTAATGACATGTCAAATGGTTAATATGGGAGTGTAGGATCATATGATTGTTTTGATAAATGGTTTGCATTAGTGGGTATTCTCATGGATTGTGTAGGTTTATATGAGTGGGTATACTCACTTGGAATGCTTGTTTAAATTGGATGTTTAACTTGAATGCTTGAACAAATGGTTGATCGATGCCATGAAATGCTCTCCATGGATCTGGAACACAGTAGTGGACACATTGGGTTGACTCTACCCCTTGGGTCTTGATTATGTGGGATTCCTCAGGCCTTGCTACCCCTTAGATCCAGCTTTCTTGGGCTTGTGTAGGACTTGTTATTTCCATGATCTTAGGACCCCCACCAGTGCCTAACTGAGTTTTCACCAAGGATACCCATGGTACTCGATGGAATGCCTTGGGAAACCTCCTTGGGTTCGGCCCTTCGTAGTCTATAATTATTACATGGATTCCTTGGTCTGATGACACCTTGGATCCGGCCCTCGCGGTCTACATTTCACTATACGGCGTGGCCATGGGATATTTGATTTCACTATACGACATGGTCATGGGATATTTGACCTAACTATACAGTGTGGTCGTGGAATACTTAACTTGTTTATACATCATGACTATGGCTTTCATGATACAGATGGATGTATGGTGTGGCCATGTGACTTGTTTAATTTTTCTTTTAGCTACCTTGTTAGGAAATAACTCTTTTGCTGGTAGCCTTGAGGTCTGGTTGGTTTTACTTACTACTATAGACTTGTGCCAGGGGAATACACACTTACTTTACTACTTTTTTACACTTTCCAGCACTTTGTAGAATTATTATTAGAACTGTATAGACCTGGGTGGTTTCCTAATGGGATGTTTATCTCACACCCTATTTGGGCCTCCACAGGTAACCAAATAGATTATATGGTTTCAGGTGATGGTAGGGTAAATCACCCCAATATAGGTTGTTAACTGTGGCTATGGAGAAGGGGAGAATAGGACCAAGCTGAGGATTGCGATGCTAGGAAACCTTTTTGGTATTTTGTTCTTTTTGGGATACTTGTAATGTATTGTATTTCCATGTACCTATTTTGGATGCTTTCTAGATACTTGTATCATCTGCATCACTTTCCATACAATACACTTCTAGTTATTGATATGTATTCCTATCTTGAATTATCTTTAGTTGACTTCTTATTTATTTGCTTCTACTATTGTATGTATTTGACATTCATTGAGATACTCTAGTAATGGGGACATAGTCTCCCCACTGGCTCACCTAGGCCCTCACTGCTAGTCAGAAGCCTCTAGAGTTTGGGGAGATGTGCTTGAGTCCATGTGACCAATCGGGCTTGGGGCACCGTTTAGGGTTGCATTCGGGTCCGAGGCATTACAACGTGGTATCAGAGAAGTTTTTATTTTTTGGTTTGACTTAATATTTGGCGACATTAGATAGGGATATGAAGAAAATGGGATTTGGTAATAAATTGTTCCCAAGAGTAGCTACCCTATGTACAGAGAAATGCCAAATGGCCTCGAATAGATTTCTGATTTTTTGGATTTCTACTATTAAAGTTGATTTGATTTTACTATTGGGTGACACACTTGATTTCTGATGTTACCATTGATGCAATTGTGGGTTCTATTTCACTTTCAACCCGATGAGATGAGGGTAGTCCATCTCATGCATCATATAGACACTTGTTATAATTACATTCCATGCATTATTCCATCCCATCTAGGATGTATTAGATATTGCATGCTGTTGTGATAGTTGATGTGATAGCTGTGCCTGCTATTGTGTTAGTTGGGTGCAGTAGATAAAGGTGTGAAGTAATCTTTCAATCCATAATGAATATGGGACCATATTAATTGGGAAATGACACACCGATGGGATGTAAATGTTAAATGAACTTATTATATACATGGATTATATGGGAATCAAACTTTGGTTCATGAGGTGTTATGGGGCCTCAGGGATCTGAATTTGGTGGTCCATTAGTTAAATCATTTGAACATATGGATGTTAAATGAAAATGTAATGGAAAATTGAACTTATGGAAAAATACTTGACCTATACCTGGATTTTGAGTGGGAAAGAGGCATAATTTCTAGTGGTTTGATGATAGTTCTTTATATAGTCATGGATTTAGGATTAGGATATGGGTTTGACTTGGTTTCTAGGATGGTTTTGACATTTCCTATTCTTTGAGATTTGTTATTTGATTTTATTACTTAATGAGTCATGTGTTTGGAATTATAAGTACATGCCACCACGAAAACCTCCAGTGGTACGCCGTGAGGGAGGTGATGACCATACTTTAGAGATGGTGGGCCATGTTTTACCAGTTGATCCTCCTGTAGTGCCAGTAGTGGCACCTGAGACTATTCCAAATACAAGTGCTGAGGTATAGTTCTATGATGTTTTCTTTCGATATGTGCAGACGATATAGGGAGCACCACAACCATCCTTGTCCTTGGATGAGCTGACACAGGTGTTCCAACAACATCCTCCTCCTATGTTTTCAGGAGATGAAGGACCACAGGCTGCAAAGATATGTCTAGAGAACACTTTAGAAATTTTTAAGCATATATATATGCCTCTAAAGCGGAGGGTCAAGTTCACAACATATATGCTATGTGGAGCAGCAAAGCACTGGTGCGATGTTTTAAACCAGGTTGATGGGCTGCAGAATATGGGTTGGGATGAATTCCAAACCCGCTTCTATGACTACTTTTACCCCGTGACTCTACGAGAAGAGCATGATATTGAGTTTATGAATCTGGAGCAAGGGCGATGACGGTTATGGAATACTCATCTTCCTTTACAGACCTGCAGTGTTTTTCACCGATGTATCTTACTGATGAGCTGTCAAGGGAGAGATTCTTTGAGGAATCTCTCAAACATGCTATAAAATCACGATTCAATGTGTTCAGGTTTCCTTATATCATTGATATTGTGAATTAGGAACTGATTATAGAGTGTAACCTGAGGGAATCTGGGGGTATAAAACATGGGAGTGTTGTTTCTTTCCCTGGTGGATCTACATCTTCAGACAGGAAGTGACGTTTTGAGGCTTCCCATGACGTGAGTGTTAGTTAGGATGTGGGTGTAGGAAGTTTGGTCTTTTTCCATTAGAGTGGTAGGTGGGTCCACATAAAAAATCAGTGCGACCACGACCTAGTCAAGCAACGAGCTTGCGGCAGGATGGGGAACATGCATTAGTTTTGTAGGACCTTCCCTCCAACTGTGAGTGGTAGGGGGTCAGCTCTGACATTGGGTTCAGGAGTAGGTTCTTCAGCTCAATGTAAAGCTGGGAGATGAACCAGTGTAGGCTGGTCATGCCAGGGAAATGGTGGTCATGGTCATGGTAGTTAAACATTGAGTTCTCAGAGATAGCAGGGTGGATCAGCTCAGGGTAGTTAGGCAGGGTCACAGGGCCGTGGTGCAGGCCAGACGTATATGGTGCAATAGACCCAACAAGATTAGGATCCTGAACCATCTACAATGTGATGTATGATCTTAGTAGATTCTACCATTGTATCATCACTTTTTGATACAGGTACCTCTCATAGTTTTATCTCTACATGAGTGGTAAAAATCCTTGGGCTTGTGGTTTTTATTTATGAGGGAGTTTTGATGATAGACACACCATTGGGAGTTAGAATGGGTGATATAAACTAGTGTATGGAGTGTCTCCTTGAGGTCGAAGGGTGTCACTTAATCTGGGATCTTTATGTCCTCGAGATGACTGGGTTTAACATCATTCTAAAAATGGACCGAATCATGGCTCATAGAGCATACGTTGAATGCTATAGCTATATGGTGACATTAACATCACCATAGGATGCAGTGTTTATTCACAAGGGAGAATGAGATGTCCAGGAAAGTAGAGATGGACCAAAGCATTGTGGGATGGGAGGTATGATGACCCAAATTGGTAGTTTGTTTCTGGATGATCAGGGAGTGAGTCTGGTGGACTTTCCTCCAGTGGTTAATCACTTCAGGGATGTCTTTCCTGATGACTTTTCTAGTTTACCTCCTGATAGAGATGTGGAGTTATCCATTGAGCTAGTGCCAGGAGCTATTTCGGTATCCATTCCTCCTCACAGGATGGCTATGATGGAGTTTCAGGAGCTCAATAGGAAACTAGAGGATTTGGAGGTGAAGGGGTTTATCAGACCCAATAATTCTCCGTGGGGTTCTCCAGTCCTTTTTGAAAAATAGGTGGATGAAAATATTAGGATATGTGTGGATTATAGGAAACTGAACCAAATGATGGTAAAAAACTGATATCCCTTACCACAGATAGATGACCTGTTTGATCAGCTTCAAGAAACTCAAGTGTTCTTGAAGATCAACTTGAGGTCAGGATATCACCAGGTGCATGTTCGACCTACATACATACCTCATAACACCTTTTGTTGTAGGTATGGGTTATAAAAGTATCTGGTTATTCCATTCAGTCTCACGAACACACCAATAGTTTTCAAGATGCTGATGAAATGAGTATTCTATCCTTACTTGGATTTTTTCGTGGCAGTTTTTGTGGATGATATCTTGGTGTATTCTCACAATCGACACGACCATGCCAACCATCTTGAGATAGTTTTGAATAAACTGAGAGGAAATTAATTATTTTCTAAGATTGTGAAGTGTCACATTTGGATGGATTAGATTCACTTTTTGGGTTACATCATCTCAGATACAGGAGTGTCATTGGACCCAGAGAAGGTGATAGCTATAGTTTCCTAAGAACATCCCAAGATCATTTTTGACATACAGAGTTTCTTGGGGATAGATGTATACTACAATCATTTTATACAAGACTTCTCACTCTTAGAAGCACTATTTATGGGCTTGAATAATAATGGTGTGAAGTTTATGTGTTCATAATCTTGTGAGACATCCTTTCAAAAGATGAAAGCGAGGTTGACATTAGAACTGGTTCTGATACTGCCAGAGCAGGGAAAGAGTTACACGGTGTACTATGACGCTTCAAGTATTAGGCTGGGGGTAGTGTTGATGTAGGTAGATCGAGTCGTTGCATATGGGTCTTGGTAGTTGAGGCCTCATGAAAAGTATTATCCTACGCATGATCTCGATTTAGCTGCATTTGTTCATGCGTTGCACTTTTAGAGGCACTATTTACTAGGAGTGTGTTTTGTGGTGTACATGGACCAAAAAAGCCTCAAGTATATATTTACACAGTGTGATATGAATTTGAGGCAGCGAAGGTGGGTGGAGTATCTATAGTCCTTTGACTTCGAGCTTGCCTACATGCCTGGTAAGGGCAATGCAGTAGCCGATGCACTGAGCAGGAAGACTCAAATATTAGCAGTGTAACAGGCTAGTAGCGAGTGGAAGGTTATGGAATTACTCTCTGAGATACATTTATAGGTGCATGATAGAGAGGGAAAAACTTTTATATCACCCTTATCTGTGACCTCTACCATTTTGGATAGATTTAGGATGAGGAAACTATCAGATTCAGAAGGCCTAGTTCTACAGGAAGGTGTGGCAAGTGAGGTCCCTCCTCCTGGTTGGATGGCAGGCGATGATGAGACTTTTCATATACATGGATGTGTTTGGGTTCTAGTGGATATACATGAGGATCTGATGTAGGAGTTTCATGCTTCATCTTGGGCAGTGCATCTTGGGGTTACCAATATGTACCACCACTTGTGCTGTCAAAACTAGTGGCCGTGAATGAAGATAGAGGTAGCTGATTTTGTTATGAGGTGTTCCACCTATCAGCAGGTGAAGGCAGAACATTAAATACCAACTGGGATTTTACAGTGATTATATATTCCAGAGTGGAAATGGGATGATGTTGAAATGGATTTCATGACTAGTTTTCCATGGCCGCCTCAAGGTAGCGATGCTATGTGGGTTGTTGTTGATAGGACTACGAAGGTATCACATTTATTTCTGATCAAGGAGACCTTCAGTGTTGATGATCTTGAAAATTTTTACATCTGAGAGGTGGTACGACTTCATGGGGTCCCACACACTATCATTTAAGATAGGGACACCCACTTTATGTCTTGTTTCTGTAAGAGTTTTCAGAGGGCGTTGGGTGAAAAAGTGCTTCTGAGCACAACATACCACCCTCAGACTGATGGCCAATCAGGGTATACAATACAGGTGCTATAGGACATGCTACGAGCACACATCTTGAATTTTGGGGGCTCTTGGGAGAGGCACATTCCTCTGGTTGAGTTCTCCTACAATAATAGTTACCAAGAGATGATAGAAATGGCACCTTTTGAGAATTTATATGGTAGGCCATGTCATTCTCCCCTATTCTGGTTAGAGGCACGAGAGGTGGCTTTATTGGGACCGTGTCTCGTACAGTAGACTTCTGAGCAGGTCCAGATGATTCAGAAGTGGATGGCTACTGCATAGTCTCGTCAAAAATCATACACCGATCGCCGCAGATGACCTCTAGATTTAAAAGCTGGGGATCAAGTTTTCTTTCATGTTTCACCAAGGTTGGGACACAGGAAGATCAGGAGACAAATTAAAATTTCACCAAGATATGTTAGTCTGTTTGAGATTATGAAGAGATTCAGGTTGGTTGCCTATCAGTTTCAGTTACCTTAGAGGTACCAAGCCATGCACAACATATTCCATGTATCTCAACTGCGCCACTATCACTCAGACCCATATCATGTTTTTTAGTCTGAGGAGGCTGAGTTACAGGTTGGTGTGTCCTTTGAGGAGTATCCAATTCATATCATTGACCGGAGTATGAAGGTTCTCCTAGGCCGATCAGTTCCTCTAGTATGAGTGTTATGGCAGGACAACCATTTACAAGATGAGACTTGGGAGATGGAGGATGACATACATGCTCAGTGGCCAGAGTTTTTTTCTTAGACGAATCTTGAACACCCTTCAGAGAGAAATTTGGGGACGAATTGCTATAAGGAGGGAAGATTGTAAGATCTCAAGTTTTTCTTGAGGTACATATCTCTATTTTTGGGTTAATGTTGCTAATTTTATTTTTGGATTAGACCCTAAGCCGAGCCGTGGGCTAGTTGGGTTATTTTGGGAAAGAAAGGGAAAAATAGGCTGGAATCTGGTTGCAGGCCAGGTACACATCATGTACTTGGCCTACATGTCGTGTACTTTCAGTACACGCTGTATGCTGGATCGTCACAACGTGTAGCTAGTTTGGATCAGAAAAAAATATAAGTGAAGTACACATCATGTACTTGGCCTACACACTGTGTACTTAGCCAATGGTTTTTTTATAAGAAGAGGAAATATCCTCATTTTTGGCAGACATAATCTTTTCCACCATTTTTGAGCACCTTAACACCCCTAAAATAGTTTTTTAGTTTCAGAAGTCATCCGGACTACAATTCAAGCATGGTTTGTTACGTTGGAACTGAATTGGTAAGTACTCGATTCCTTTTTAGTCGTTCTTGATTATTTGGAACAATGAATTCAAATATTTGGATTTAGGATCATATGCCTTAATATCCTGTTCTTCGTCTGTTCTTCATATTTCTTCCAAACTAGGATGAATCA
The DNA here is from genome assembly GCA_963277665.1 of Viscum album. Classification (NCBI taxonomy): domain Eukaryota; kingdom Viridiplantae; phylum Streptophyta; class Magnoliopsida; order Santalales; family Viscaceae; genus Viscum; species Viscum album. The sequence goes on from OY728157.1 coordinate 225,096,031, forward strand.
GGACTTGATACTGGATGAGCTATCTACTACTGAGGTGGGGTAGGTGGTCTATACTTTCTTTCGGATTTTTAAGTGCTTTTTGGGTATTTGGACTTTTCTCCACCCATCATAATTTCTAGTGAGGCCTTGTTTTTGAGTGATTTTCTTACCGTAGGCTTAGTCAGACCTAGTGAGGATGACCGTAGGTTTTTTTAAGTGTGTTGGCACCCATTACATGATTCAAGTCCACCCAAGGGGTGCACCTTACAGAAATAACCTATTTATTCCTATTTAAAACACCCAAGGGGTGTGTTATTGTGCTTGCCTAGTTAGATAATCCGGTTAATGATTTGATAGCTTGAATAACCTATTTAGGAGATGTACTGCCTCCTTGCTCAATGAATATCATGTTAAACCTGGTTTATTTTGATAGTTTTGAATTTTAAATGGATAATATGGGTGGGTATACCTATATGAAATGACTAATGGAATGTTAAATGGTTAATATGACAGGGTAGGCCCATATGCTTGTTTTGATAAATGGTTTGCATGAGTGGGTATACTCATGTCTTGTGCAGGTTGATATGAGTGGGTATACTCACATGGAATGTTTGTTTTAAATTTAATGTTTAAATTGAATTCTTGAATAAATGTTTGATCGATTACATGAACTACTCTCCATGGATCTGGAATGTGGTAGTGGATGCCTTGGGTTGACTCTTCCCCTTGGGTCTTGATTTCGTGGGATGCCTTGGGCCTTTCTACCCCTTGGATCCAGCTTTCTTGGGGTCATGTAGGACTTTCTATTTCCATGCTCCTAGGACCCCAACCAGTGATTAATAGAATTTCCACCAGGGACACCCATGGGAATTGATGGGATGCCTTGGACAAGCTCCATGGATCCATCCCTTCGTGGTCTATAATTATTACATGGATGCCTTGGTCTGCTGACACCTTGGATCCGACCCTTGCGGTCTACATTTCACTAAACAGTGCGGCCATGAGATATTTGATTTCACTATACGACGCGACTGTGGGATATTTGACTTCACTATATGGTGTGACTGTGGAATTGTTGACTTCTTTATATAGTGTGGCTATGTGTTTCATGATATATATGGATGTATGACGTGGATATATGAATTGTTTACTTTTCTTTTAGCTGCCTTATTAGGATATGACTCTTTTTCAGGTAGACTTGAGGGCTGGTTGGTTTTACTTACTACTATAGACTTATTCTAGGGGAATACACACTTAATTTACTAGTTTTTTACACTTTCTATCACATTATAGAATTGCTGTAAGAACTGTATAGACCTAGGTGGTTGCCTATTGGGATGTTTATCTCACACCTTGTTTGGGGCTCCTCGGGGACCCAAACAGATTATATGGTTTTAGGTGATGATAAGGAAAATCACCCCAATACAGGTTGTTGACTATGGATATGAAGAAGGGGAGCATAAGACCAATTTGAGGCTTGTGATTCCAGGATACCTTTTTTGTCTTTTGTTATTTTTGGGATACTTGTACTTTATTGTATTTCCATGTACATGTTTTGGATGGTTTCTAGATACTTATATCATCTGCATCATTTTATATTGGAGAAACTTCTAGTTATTGATATGTATTCTTATATTTCCTTATCTTTAGTTTAATACTTATTTATTTTCTTCCACTATTGTATGTATTTTACATCTACTGCGATACTCTAGTAATGAGGGAATAGTCTCCCCACTGACTCACCTAGGCCCTCATTGCTAGTCGTCAGCCTCTGACATTTGGGGAGATGCAATTGAGTCCATGTGACCAACCAGGATCAGGGAACCATTTAGGGTGGAATCTGAGTCCATGACGTTATAAAAATTTTAGGATGTTATCATATACTTTTACTTATCCACAAATTTAGTCATAGGGCTGTATACCCTAATCTACATTTTTCTAAAAATAGTTCTCAAGGTTTCTACAAAACTTCCTTTGATACCAACTGTAAATACCCTGAAACTAGTAGCCTAGATCCATTGGTTAATTTATTTCATTATAACTAGATATAAGTAACCACATCCCAAAGTATCGAATTGTTTAATAGTCTTAGAAAACTAGATACATACTTGAATTTCGTATTACATTTGAAAAATTAAAATACAACATAATATTTTGTTTGAGAAAAACATTATTACCATTAGTAAATCCCTAAAAATAAATCATAATACACTAATATACATCCTTGTAAAAGGAAATATAAGAAAGAGGTGATTTTAGATGCTTATTAAGGGTATGCATACAATGAAAGCTAATAAGGAATGAATAATATTGAAAGTACAAATAATGATAAAATAATGACATATAAGTAATAAATTGAGTTATAAAATTATCCATGGATATAATAAATATTTAAATAATCACATGGAAATTAATAATTTATTTCATAATGATGGAATTCATAATGCTGAACATTTGAAACTTACTGTCGAGGCCTTGTGCCAAGACATCTTACATAAATGGGTAAGGCCTTGAACAAATACCCAACTAATTTGTCTCATGAGACTTACCGATGCATCTAGGGGCTTTGTAATTCTAGTCCCCACCCATAACTTAATAATTCCAATGTATTATTATATGAATAAACAATACAAATTAATTAATATGCCTTAAAAATCAATAACTACTAGTATTGGAAGAACTAACATACAAAATATCAATAATTTCCCCAATAAAGATGACCATAAACCATAAATAGAAACATGATGGATGGTATAATAAGATTATAACCTCAGTAAATCATAATATTCAACAAAGTATGTTGATATAGATGAAAATATTTTCAAAATTTCACTGGAAAATTTCTCAAGGAAAATACATTTTTTCACTTTGAAATCACTTATTTAATATCTAAAAAATTCCCAAATATCAAGGAAATAATTTTATTTGAAAATAAGATTTTAAAATTTTATAGCAATCTTTATATCAATGAGTGTTCATAGTGGCAGTAAATTCAATTCATTATGAATAAGTTAAAAAACCACCCCTTTCACATTTTTGTAAAAAGGAAAAAAATTACCTTGTTCAGAAAACAACAATAAGATTCCTTTTAATTTTTTTTAAAAAGTTAAAATGGGTAAAAATATCTTTAATAAATCATTAATTATTGTTAAAAATATTCTTTTATTCATTTAAATAAAAATATGAACATGACAGAAATATATTCCCCACCAATTAGAAAAACAAAGTTGGTTTTCATTTAAAACATTATTTTGATATATTGAGTACTTTAAGAGAGAAAAATGAAAGGAAAAATTGAAATTTATAGAAATAAATACAGAATAAGAAATAATATTGGGTTTAATATAGAAATATCAAATAATTCCCCCAATATATACTTAAACATAAATAATCCTGAATAATGTTACGATTGTGAAATAAACTCTTAACTCAAGTCTAACGTCATTTTTACATGTTGAAAAATATTATATATATATATATATATATTATATAAGCATTATAATCTATATCATACCATACATGATTTACTTATAATATTTTTTTACCCATATATTGACAATTCTTTATTAAAATTAGTGTTCTAGGTAATTACTACATCATTTTTCATGTATGTTTTGATTCAGTAGCTTCAGTCGTTGTAATTTGATCATGGTTACATAACCTCCATAATTTTAATCATAATATAAATATCATAAATATTAATTATATACATATTTATATTTATCCATAAAATTTAGATATTATAAAAAATAAAATACACCATTCATGGAGACGTTAGACCGTACATACGTATGAACGTTGTTTTCATTTTTCGACTGATGGAAAAAAATAAATGTAAATAGTAATTAAAATTTATTAAACCATTATTATATAATATATATCATATAAATTCATTAAATATATCACTATTTCCATCCATGATAAAATAAAATGAAAAATGTATAATATCGCTTCGTGGAGGCAGTAGTCCACACGTACGCATGAATGATGTTTTCTTCTTCCAAAAGATTTAAAGATAAGAATATAGATGTGATATTATAATTAAAGTTGTATAATTATGTCATAAATATAATATATATACCTTAAATTAATCATTATATCCAGATGTGGGAGGTGGTGATGGAAAACAAATAACATCGATTCGTGAGGCGGTAATCCGCCGTACACACAATTTACGGTTTCATTTTCATTTTGATGGAAGGGGAGATAGATATAGGTTATTATATTAATATAATAAAATATTTGTACATGGAAGATAATGATTTTATTATTTATTCATGGTTTAAGAATATTTTAAGGATATAGAAAAATAAATAAAACAAAAACGTATAGTTAAGGACTATACCTCTTCTTTAGGAAACCTTTTTAGGTTTTGCACCAAAATACTTCCTAGAGGGGTTTTATGATAAAAAAAGAGAGTATAGTTTATGAGGAGGGATTTAATAAAGGTATTAAAGTAGTTATTTTCCAAACCAAATGTCTCTTTATGTGAATATAGGAGAGGATAGGGGGAACCCTTTTATAATTGAGGTGAGTGACACACTTGTAAATTTTTAAAGTTTTTAATTAATTTCTTATCGATTTCTTTGAAACAGTGAACCAAAATAGACATTTACTGAATCATAAATGATATAAGTTCAAAATATATCAATAATATATAAATTATACAAGTTTTATCTCATTATAACCCTTATATTTTTAGTTTAACCCCTGGTAAACCTTTTGTAACCATAACTTCAGTAATAGTTTTTTACTATTCATTACGAACCAAAATTAAGTTTAACTTATTAAATGATATTAATTATAAAAATTAAAAACATGGAATCCATTTTATCAAATTCAATTCACATAATTGGAAAAATTTAAATTAAAATTAAACCCATAATCATGACCAAAAAGCTTTTTTCTAAAGAAAACGTTTTCTTAAGTATAAAAGTTTTTAGATAAAAATTCAATATAAAAATGATTCCAATGAAATAAATTATATTAATAATAATATAATTAAAATAATTTTACTTCTAAAATAATTTTAAAACAAAATATAACTTTTTAAAATATTTAAATGAAAAGATAATTTAAAAAAAATCCGTTTTTTCACAATTCATCAAAAAATTATTCTTTTTAGAAAATTATCAAAAATACATTCTAATATAATATTGAAATGTTTATTTAAAAAATAAATTTTATTTTTTCAAATAAATTTTCTAAATGTTCCAAAAATTTATTTTAAAATAAGTTCACAAAATGCGACGAAATCACTTTTTAGAAAAAAAATACATTTTTAAGTATAACATTGGATTTATTCTTATCTCATGCCCAAAAAATATTAGATGAATGGTAAAAAAATTATATAGAAATTTAATTAAAATAATTCACCAATAATGATTAATTTAATTTATTATTATAATAACATATTTCATGCATAAAAATAGTTTTTTTTTCTAAAAAAAATTATTTTACTTTCAAATGTTTTTTATTTTAATTTCTAATGAATTGATAAATTTGAAAACCATATAATTTTCATAATTTATTTTGTCCTTTTCATACCAAAAAATTTAAAGGTTGGGTTATAACACTATACTATATTATGGTTCATTTAAACTTGGGTTTTTGAGTAATGTAATCCATTAAAGAAATTTAATTTATTTGATTTTTTTTTCATAAAATCTTTGGGTTTTACATTGAAAGCACAAAAGAATGAGAATATATCATAAAAAAACAATCATAGAAAATATTTTTTAAATAAATTACATTTACATATAAAACCTTGATATATTAATATCAATATCTCATGTGATCTATAAGAGGGTGAGAAAAAAATCATAAACTACAAAGGAGTATTGGTTTCACCCTTATAAAGTAGTCCTCTATCGAAGTCATAGTCCTCATATATCAAGTGTTGTGGATACTCTATATTTATAGGAAAAAATAAGTCTAAAAGGTTCAACCTATTTTAATGTCAAAATATCCTCTTAAAATCTTCGATTCTTTCTTATTTTAATTGGTCAAAGTTTCCAAATTTAAAAATTCACTCCATCCTCCATAATCCTCCCCTGAATCTATTCCTTTAAATTTTCATTCACAAACTCCCTCTTATTATTCATGATTAGACATTGAATAATAATTTGAATTTTATAATAAATTTAACATCTGGTAGAAAAAATAGGGTATCTTGACTTCATACCTATTTTAAAATCTCAACACCAAGGTGTTTTTCATGCCATTTCCAAACCCTATCCCAGATGATCTACATCCAAAATGATTTTCATTTAAGTAATGTGGATGTGGCAGTGAACATTTCATAATTTCATCATTTTTCATGTCTACCATGAGTTTAGCCACACTATAAACATGAATGTTTTCCTTTTGGGCTCATCCTATAAGACCTTAAATCTCTCTACATGATGCATCCATCACCATTTCATCTTATATGATAGAAAATTCATCTTATTGTTTCTTTCCTAAATCTTCAAAGTTAGGATGTATTATATCAACCAATGTCCACTCCCCACCTCTTGTTTTTATTCATCTCATGAGGCTTGTTCCTATTCTTCCTCCTCCTTAGCATTTATATAGGTGATTTCTGAGGAAAATTCAGACTAGGAATCAGTATAGAAATCCTCCTCATATTCAACTTCTATCTCAACTTCACTATTATATTCCTCACTAAGTTGTACTTTGAACTTGGATTCCTTTACAGTTTATTCTTTTTATTAACTAGTTATATTTTCTATGATCTCAAAGAGTATCAATCCCTCTTTGAACACTTTTTCCATGCTCTCGAGTTTCCCTTCCAAGATTGGGTGTGGTTGTGGTACCTGGGTTTTAATTAATAGTTCCATTCCTTGGATTTGGATCTTCCCTTTGAGTATCTAAATTTTTTGGGAGAGAGGTGAAAGTTAGATTACCATTCATACATGTGCCTTAATATTTCTTTTTCTTACACACACAACCACAAAAAACCCAAGAACTTAAAAGGAATAAAAAACAAGGAAAAAATCCACACTAAAATATGAAACCATAAATAAGAGTGACAAAAGAATTTATCTAAACTACTAAATTAAATTATCCTTAAAATATTATCCCCGAAAATAATACCAAAACTTGATATTCATAGAATTTGATTTTAATTCCTTCCAATTGACACTGATATAGAATTTATTTTTCTCAAATTTCCTATTAACTACCTACAAGTGTAGTATATACAATAGAAACCAAGGTCAAACCCACAGAGTCTTGGAACACTCCAAATTCATTAATTAAGACCTAAAAAATACTTGAATGAATTGAAAACTAACTAATTACTATACCCTAAAACAACTAATGATGATGAATTATATCAGGATTTTTCATGATTAGGGTCATGAAATAATAAAGTAGAGTATCAATGCATAATAATCATGTTGTTGTCGGAATCGAGTCCTAGTGAATCCATTAGTCCGGGTAGACACTCTCTATGCTCAGAGATTACCTTTTCTCATTGGTCATGCTACTTTAGATCACTCAAAGGTGGGAAAACCAAAATCTTATTTAAAAATAGAATGAAAAACCAACCCAATGGTCATGGAGGAAGTCTCACACTCTAAAAATCACACAAAAATTACCCTAAACACTCAATGAATTTGAAATACACTCCCTCTCCCTCTAACACAATGGTTATGAGAACCCAAAATTAAAACCATAGAAATAAACTTACTTTATCAATTAATCCCCTTTACATTCAAACAAAAACATAAAAACCTACCCTCTCAATCTATCCATAATAGTTTATCTACAAAATAAAATTAAAACAAACCCTAAGAAATCCATAGTAGTCACTAACATAAATTAGTTGAAGAAGTCACTAGAATTTGATCCCTTAAAGTGTGCATAAAAACCCTTTATTTATAGGAAATTTCCATTTAAGATTTATCTTTAATATATTACATTAAATTATACTCAATATTAATATCTATTAAATTTATCATATCTCCCTTTGAAATATATATGCATTATCAATGTTTGAAAATTACTCACATATTTTTTGAAATAAATATTCATTGTTATCTAGGAGAGAGGGACTCTTGATGAAGTTATATCATCATATCTTCCTTATCACCAGACTTCCACTTCATGTAGATAAGCATCATATGAAAAACCTGAAGACTTAATATGTGTATTTTCTCCTTCTAAATAGAAATTTGAATCTTCCTCTTTAGATATGTATATAATGTATGTGTAGTGACACTGTTATCTTCCCCAAAAGTATATCTCAATCATATTCATGGGAATAGTCACACGAACCTACATATCTGTTTTATAAACCATCACCAAGGTATGGGATCAATCCTTTAGTTGTTTCATTGTTTTTTTCATGTAGATTATCTCTTAATTCCATCACATGCACACAACATGAGTAGTGCCACACCATCTACATGGGTGTTTCCATCATTGTTTTTCATTCTCAATATCCTTGTAGACCATGATATGTCTCAACACAATATATAAAAATTATTTAATACATTTAATCATATCTATGAAATCCAACATGGAAAAAATTCAGTTTTTAGGGCTATATTGATCTCAGGCAATCACTTTGAGCCATGGGTATACAAACCACGATGTTGAAGTGTCTATTTCAATCAATTTTACATGTAAGGCCTATTTTTTTTTTCATTCTATGTTTATAAGGAATCATCTAATCTCTATGTGGGTTTTTGAATATTTTTTGGGCCTCGAGAGTGAATGAACTTGAGATCAATAGTATCATCAATGGTATTCTTTAATAGATTTCACAGTGGTGGTAGTGGGCAGATGGCAAGGTTCAATGTAAAATAGTGTGTCCAAAGCAGGTGATGCGTGAGTAGAACAAGGTGATTCCATTTATATAAGTGCAATATTCCTATGACATTGACACATATTACATCAAATATTTCAAATTCAAGCTTCTTTTTTATAAATAATATTTCACCTTGAAAAACTCATGGATAGTAGGATGGGAGATAGGGGACGCCTACCATCATTCTAGGATTTCTTCACTTGGTAGAACTTCCCTCCATGTATAAAACAAACCTCCCTCCCATGTGTTGTGTGCACACTCTGCTTGACCTATGCTCTAGTTGGCCCTGTACTGATTGTATCCTGGGATCATTAGGTAGTAGAAACCCCCCCTTTTTCCAAAAAATATAAAAACGACTTATTAAAAATTCCTCAAACATAAAAATTCATTTTTTTAATAAACTTTATTCCAAAATTTTCATCTTTATTTTCTTTTTTCTCAAAATTTTATTTAAAAAAAAATTCCCAAAAAGTGAATATTTAATTAATATTTGAGAAAAAAATATTAAAAATAAATAAAATTTATTATTTTAAATTTTAAAAATTTCATATATAAAATGAAGGCATCAAATTCCCCCACACTTAACCTCGTTATTTTCCTTAAGAATTGAATCTCAACATTAACCTATAATGGAACCCATTCTACGAATATTTAAATTCCAAAGAAATAAAACTAAAAAATTATTAAAGGGGAGTCAAACTTTCATGTGTCACATAATAATTATTAATTCAACTTCAAATTTTTTAATGAAACCAATCAACCATATATTTTACTTTTAACCATTAAAAAATTATGGGTCTTATCCTTTCTTCTATTCAGTCATCATATCTAATTATTATCAAGCATTTCAATCATGATTTACCTCATAATGAATCTTTTCTCTCATCACTCAAGGTAAAAATTTGAATTAGAGTTTTGATCATACCTTGAATGCATGCACATATTAAAGGATTTAAAGGATATAAATTGTCTACTTTGTAAATAAAAAGGCCAAAAATAATCACGAGGTCCTATCATTAAGGATCAAATGACTCAGAGACTTAAGGTTGGTAGGTATTGATGTGAAGAACTTTTAATCTCAAAAGGGTGGTTATTCTCTAAATCACAATGCATGATATTCAAAATTAAAGTGTAAAGAATATGCCCCCTTTAAAGTGACAACACCATTTTCACAATATCAAAGTAAAGGTTAATAAATAATGAAATATTATTGAAAGATGTACACCCTATTGATTTTTTTTGTTTTTCTACTTTTTTCTTTTTTTTTTTCATTTTTTGAAATTTATTTTTGAGGAAAACCTCACACCCACGACCCATACCCAAATTAAAAAGAATTGGTTAGTAAATGGTGATTTTTTATCCTCCCAAGACACAACTCATCCTTTTCTTTTTTATGGTACATAATCAATAGAGTAAAATTATTTGAGGTCACAAACCACTCCTAAATTTCCAATAAACACCCCAAAATTTATTACTTTAATTGTAGCACATCCATTTTTCCACCATGAACAAGATTTAACCAACAATTAAAATTTTTAAGATCATGAAAAATACAAGAGTATAGTAGGAAAGTATAAAAACAAATTATTATATTGGTTTTCCCTATAAAAGGTCATTCATGGATTCTATAGTCTTAAAGAAGGATCCATGTCAAGGTGGGTCTAATAAATGGATAAATAAATAAAAATTTCTCAATCATATTAATTATGACTTTATTCATTCATAGGTTTTATAAGAAACCAATAATTTTATATTAGAAATAATTCCCTAGGTTCACTTAAGAAATATGCTCAAGAAAAGATTAGAAAAATTGGTTTATAATTCTATTGGGAATGAGAAATATATAAAAAATTGGACAATCAATCATGGAATGAAAAATAATAACAACATAATTCACATGAAATTTAGAAATTAAAAGTATTAAAATGGTTTGTAAATTTCATCTATTCAAATAAACTAGCCTCTCTAAATCACGATTCATCAAATTAAGACCCTATTCTTATCTCTAATCACTCAATCCCCCACCTTAAATATTCAATCCTATTTTCATTAAAATCTAAAACATAGAATAATGGGATTCCTAAGTAAATCATTTCTCCTAGATCTATAAGTATAGAAATAAATCCAAATGAGGGGAATAAAATTTCTTTTTAAAATATAAAAAATAGATTTCAAATAAAAAATGTGGGTAGAAAAAGATAATAAATTGAAAGTAGTCCCATTTCCCATGAAGCTCTTTATCCTTTTCTTGGTACGTGTGTCACCTATTTATACCTTTTAACTTCATGATAGACCTAAAAAAGAAAAAAAACAAGTAAAAGAACAGGGTAAATTCCATTAATCTCAAAATAGATAAGGATAATTGAAACTACATACTAATATATTCCTAACCACTTCCTCAGAAAAAGATAAATTCCTAGAAAGAAATTAAAAAATTCAAGTTGGAACAAAGAAGTTTATCTTGGATTTGGTCCTTTAACTCAACCTTTACTCTTAAGATAACATAATTGGAGTGTTTTATAGATATATCCATATTATATTGACCCAATTTTTACTTTGTTTCATGTTAAATGTAGCTCTTCTCTTCATCCTATTTGAAAAATTTTCAAAAATTTGTGACTGGGTGAACCAAGTGTGTATAGCTTTAGAGATTGGGAAAGAAACTCCTTTTATTTCCAAACTTGGTACCATTCTTTTTTAAACTCTTATTTTGGTTGTTCTCCTAAAAAATATTTAATAATTTTAATTTCATAATCCATTACCTCATCCTTATCTTCTTATTGAAGTTGTTTTTGTTGATATCCCTAGAAATGATGCAAAAAACATGATAGCACTGGAGAGAATCATTAATTCCTTCAAGGAAATCAAACTTTTGAATCTATAATTTCCCTATAATCACTAACCCAAAAATACTATTAAAGTGGGAGTTGGGGTCAAACCCATAGAGAAAATCTTGATAATATGGAAATTCAATAAAAAATACCTATAATATACTCAGAATGAAAAGAAAAATATTCTAACCTAGAACAAACTAAATGAGATGAAAATATATTGGGAGTTTCCATTCTCAGTTTCAAGAAATAACCGATAGAAACTAATCGTCATAGATACAATTACATTAAAATCAAGTCCTAGTAAAATCTAATAGTCCTATTAGACACTTTCCACACTCATTTATCTCTTTTTTTCAATGGTCATGGTACTCTAAATCACTTAGAGGCAGGTAACCTGAAACCATCATTAAAAATATAATAAGAACTAACCCAATGGTCATGATATAAGTCTCACTCTAGAACTCACTGTTAACAAATATCACTCAAACTAACTAGGAAATGGTCATGCTAAAAGAAATAAAGTGATATGAATCACACTCCCCACTCCCAATACAATGGTCATGCATTGAGAATATAAATAAGGGATAGAATTAAAAGTAAAGAATAACGATAACCCATCATGAAAAAAAATCATATAAACTATTTCATTAAATAAATTCCCCTTACATAGAAAACCATGTCACATAAAAATTACCCTCTCATGCTATCCATGATAGGGTGATAAAAATAATAATAAAATCCTAACCCACAAAGAAACATTGGCCAATCCCTCCTCCATAATCCCTTTGTCGAAGTCTTGATTCTTCTTCTCAAGTGCAGTTTATCTTCTATAAATATGATTAAAAACATGTCTTAAAGTTTTGGCCTCTTTAAATCTCAAAATATCCTCTTCAAATATCATAATCTTCATCATTTTATTTGGTAAAAGTTTCCATCTTTAAAAATTACATCAATCCTCTATAATAATTAGCTGAATCTCTTCCTTAAAATTTTCATTCATAAACCCCCTCTTATTTATCATGATCCAATGTGGAATCCTCCTTTTAATTTTCTAATAAATTGAACATTACATTAAAGTAATATTGTATTTCTACTTCGTACCTATTTTAAAATCCTAACACTATAATATTTCAACATGCATTTTCATGTCATTTACAAAACCTAGCCCAAATGATTTGCTTCTAAAACGACATTCATGTAAGTAATGTGCAAATAGAAGTGGGTGTTTAGACATTTATTCTTTGTACTTTCCAACCATGATCTTGGAAATTCTATAAACCTAACCATTTTACATTTTGGCGCATCCAATACTCCATGAAATCTTACACCATATATATCCATTGTTATTTACACTTCTATGATGGAGGGTTCATATTCTCACTGCTTTCATAATTATTCAAATATGTAATGTATTATATCATCCAATATCCACTATTCTCATTTTTTTCTTCTCATGAGGTATATTACTCTTCCCCCTCCTCCTCATCAATTGTGTTGGATCTTTATCCATAAAATTTATATTGGGAATCTGCATAGGAATCCTCCTCAAATTCAACCTCCATATCATTTTGACTGTTAAATTTATCTTTGAGTAATGATTCAAGATTGGATTCATCCTTGGTTTCTTATTTTTATTTATTATCCACCTTTTTCATGATCTCCATGAGTATAAATCCCTCTTTGAAAACTTTTTTTGTGATTTGGAGATTCTCTTCCAATCTTGGGTGTGGTTGAGGTACCCAGGTTTGATTTCATTGCTCCTATCCATGGCTTTGGATCTCCCCTTTGAGAATCTCAATTTGTTGGGAGATATGTGAAAGTTTGATTTCTATTTATATGTGTGCCTTTATTTTTATTTTTCCTACACACCTAACCATAAAACCAAAATCATGTAAAATGAATAAAATATAAAAAATGGAAAAACCTAAGAAAAAATTAAGAAAAATAAAGAATATAGAGAAAATAATTTGTCTAAACTATTAAATTAAAGAAGCCTTAGAACCTTGTCCCCAAAAATAGTTCAAAAAATTGATACACCTAGAAGAAATTGTTAATTCCTATCGGTTAATAATGATTTCAAATTTATTTTTCTCAAACAACATACTAACTACCTACAAGTGTACTATATCCAATATAAGACGAGGTTAAACCCATAGAGACTTTGAACACTCCAAATTCAATAAGTATTACCTTCAAAATACTTGAATGAATTTAAAATTAACTAACTAGTATACCCTAGAAGAACCATGGATGATGAATTATACTAAGTATTTTATTACTTATGATCACGAAATAACAAATCATAGAATTCATCCATGATAATCATGAAGTTTTTGAAATCAAATCATAGTGAATCCATTGGTCTAGGTAAACACTATCTGCTCTCAAATATCACCTTTACTAAATGGTCTTGGTGTTTCAAATCACTCAAAGGTGGATAATCAGAAACCTTATTTAAATATATAATGAAAAACAAACCCAATAGTCATGCACTACAAAAAAGGTATGGCTAACAGTAGTTTATTTTTGGCGGTTCTAGTAACCGCCATGAAATAAATCCGGTTAAAAAAATATATAATAGAGTGCCAGTTTCATAAAACCTCCACAATTTTTTTATGTTTTTAATTAGTTTCAATTTCAATTAAACTACCACTAAATGTTTTAAAAAACCTTAATCCCTCCCTATCTCCGCTTCTTCAGTGCGGCCCCGACCCCTTCCCCCCACCTCCCCTAACCTCATCGTTTGTTCTCCCTGGTGATGACCCCGAGACTATGACCCCCTTTCCCCCCACCCTCCTCCGCTCCTATCCTTGGTGGTGACCCCAAGGCCATGACCCCCTTTCTCCCACCCCTCCTCCTCTCCTCTACCTGGAGGAAACCCCGAGCCTGTGACCCCGAGCCCACGAACCCCCATCCGACCCCAACCCCTGAGATCCCCCTATTACCTCTTCTATGGCCGGTTCACTGGTGACGTGATCCCCCCTATGACCTCCCTCACCATAAATAGGTTCCCCTATTCAACAAAAACATGGACCCCCCCTCTGAGCTCCCTCTTCCTGGTTTGGATCCCCTCCTCGGTGAAAACGAAAACCCTTTCAAATGTTATATCATCTTCACCCTAATTTTGTTATTGAGTAAGGTTATATGGGCAATCATGGTTGATAAAAATAGTTTATAATTTTTTTTATTCATTGTACACTAATTATATATGTAATTTTTTTTATAATGTTTTATTTATATTTTGCAGTTAGTTGTTTGGAGTTATAATAATCATTAATTTTGGTTATGTTATATTACATTTTAAAAATAAATTCTTTTATGGCATATGTTAGTTATGGAATCTATATCATTCATAATTTTATGGTTTGTATTTGATATTAATGAATTCTACTTTTTTCTATATATGTTAATTCCTTTGATTTTTGGTAGATACATATTTGAGGCTATTTTACAACTGATGGACAATTGGTGGTATGGTTTGGGGTCACACATGGTTTTATCACCAATACTGGAAATATATCTAAGGATAAAGGCCTTAAAAATGAGATATTATACCCTTTTTAAATTTATCAGAATGCTTCATGTTTTACACATATGTGAGGAATCATTTAGTTTAATGATTTTTTTGAATAATGATAGAGTAGTTAGGGTTAAGTTTTACATGCATGATAATCAATTATTGATTATGGTAACTAAAACAACCAACATATTTTGATTGATTTTATTTTAATTTACACAATTTTTAATAAAAATAATTACAGTGTTTAGTTTGTTTTTTGTCGATTCAAATGACTAATTTTTTATCATTTGATTTTAAAATCACAATATTCATTATTCAAATTTAGGTCAACATCATGTTTTTTATGATTATTTCAAATTGAAGGAACATCCTATTTGACATTTTGTGAATAGAGTTGATTTATATAATTAATGGAACAATATGAAGTCAATCTAAATGATTTAAATAGAATCTATACACACAGAGTAAAATATTTTGGGTATGCATGAAATTTCATGATATCCAAATAAAGCTTACTTTTCATTAATATTTTTAAAGGGGTGATCTTGGTCTTAGTTAGATCATGTGAAATGGTTTAGATATTGATCAATGCAGCTGATTTTTCAATGGAATGAACCATACATAGTTACAACACTAAGGTAGAATACACCATTATATTTTATTTAATTAATACCATTCATCTATGTTTTTGAGAAATAATAATTTATTTGATTCATGTTTTTATATTATAAGTTTAGTAAGAAAAAGTCCATTATTTGATTCATCCCATTTTCCTTTATAGTTGTTATGAAAGAGTAAATAGAGAAGTTGGGTGATATTTAATTTTTATTTTACTTGTTTGATTAAACATTTAAATATTTATTTTTGAATGTATAGGGAGAATAAAATACAATACCTATGGATAAAATTTGGATTAATTTACCTCTAAACACATCTCGATATGCCAAGGGTTTGGAAGAACTTCTATATTATGAAATTGAAAACTGATCAGTGGAAAGTGGAATAAAATTTCCATGTCTTGATTATAAATTCAAGTGATGGCTGAATAGAAATCAAGTATATGAGCATTTGATATTGAAACAATTTTCTTACTTGATAAAATGTTGGATTTGGCGTGGTGAATCAAGTGTTATGCAAAGTAAAAACAATAAAAATACCATCAACAAAATACAAAGTGACCCCATAGAAGAGAATTCAGTTCAAAATATTTTAAATGATGCATTTTGTTTTACAAAATACAATGTCCAAGATTTCAATAGATCAACATAAACTTTAGTTGATATTGAGTAGGTTAATCTTTCTCAAAACTTCAGTGACCAAAAAAATTATTTTTATGAATTAGTTGAAGACAAACAACAAGAACTGTATGATGAGTGTGATAATTTTTCAAAGTTATCTTTTCTACTTAAGTAATATCATATCAAGTGTCCCTGTGGAATTACTAAAAAATAAATTTACATGATTTTAGTGTTTCTTCATGATGAATTTAGTGAAGCTAAGATTCCTGAATCATTCTATGAGATGAAGAAAGTCATCAATAAACTTGGACTTGATTATAAATATATATATGAATGCCCAAATGATTGAATGCTTCATAGGGGAGAAGATTATGATAAAGAATAATGTGCAAGATGTCATACAAGAATATGGAAGTGAATGAACAATAATTAGAGTATAAACCAATGAAACCCCAAGAACAAACAGAAGAAGAAAATCTTACAAAGGTATTGTGTTACTTTCCTCTGAAACCATGCTTGCAAAGATTATTCATGTCATTTAAGACTACATACGATATTAAATAACATGCTCATGATAGTAATTATGTATTTATGAGACATCCAAAATATTCAACATCATTAAAGATGTTTGATTCTCTATATATATATTTTTCTTGGGATCCCAGGAATGTACATTTAGGATTGTATTTTAATGGTTTTAAACCTTTTGATACTTTAGGTACTAATTTTAGCATTTGGCTAGTTTTTTATCCCCTATAATTCACCTACATAGATGTGTATGAAGAAGACTTATTTCATTATTTTAATGATTATTCTTAAAAATAAAATGTATGAAAATGATATTGATGTATACCTTCAACCTATAATCAAATAATTGTGAGAATTATGGGATGATGGAATGAAAACATACGATGATTAAATGAGACTACTATTAAAAAATGCATGATGATTTAATGTGGATAATTAGTGACTTTCATTGACTAGAAAATTTATCTGGTTGGAAAACTAATACTAGTTTGGATTGTCTATTATGTAATTTTTATTTTGAACCTAATTGATTACCTCATTGTAGAAAATGGTATTTCATGTCTCATAATCAATTTCTTGATGATTATCATAAATTTAGTCTTAACAAGATATGATTAAATAGAGATATTGAAATGAAAAATTCATCTAAGGTGTTATATGGTTCATAAATATTGGGACAATTAATGAATGTCACTGAAGAATTTGGAAAATGTTATCAGTTTAAAGAATGGGGAAACTGGTATAAGGTAAAATATCTAAATAAGATGAAATGAAACAATGGAATAAAAAGAGTATATTTTTCAAACTTCCTTACTGGGAGTTTAATTTAACACTTCATAATCTTAACATAATGCATATTGAGAAGAACATCCATGACAATGTAATTTTTACAGTGCTTAATGAGCAGGGTAAATCAAAGGATCACCTTAATGATCTTAAGGACTTAGAGTCAATGAATATAAATCATGGTTTGTGGGAAAATAATAATGGAAAATATTCTTCAGATATTTTTACAATGAAAAATCATGAGAAAGACGTATTCCTTAGAACTTTAAAGAATGTAAAAGTACCAGATGGATATTCAAGTAATATATCAAGGTGTGTTGACTTAAAACATCAAAAGTTACATGGATTGAAAAGTCACGACTCATATATTTTTTTGGAGTAGCTTTTGTCATTGGATTTTCATAATACTTTACCTAAAAAAGTAACTATGGTTCTAGTTGAATTTTATACCTTTTTCATAGAGCTTTTTAGAAAAACTCTAAATCCAACTGATCTTGATAAACATCAAGAAATATTTTTTTGACACTGTGTCATTTAGAGATGTTATTTCCCCTTTATTCATCACATTCATGATTCATTTGACTATTAATTTAGTTGAAGAAGCTAAAATTGGTGGACTAGTACACTATTAATGGATGTATCCAATTGAGTGGTATGTTGGTATTTTTTTTATTTTCATTGTTGAATTTGATTTTATCAAATCATTGCGTAAATTTTTTAATATGTTTTTTTTCATGAGGTACTTAGGTCATTTGAAATCATATGTGAGGAATAAAGCTCAACGACAAGGCTTTATTGATGAAGGTTACATAGCTGAAGAGAAATTGACCTTATGTTCTAGTTATTTGGATGAGATTGAGACTAGATTCAATTACGCTGGATGTGATGACAACATATCCACTAATTCTAGTTCTAAAAAGCATTAATCAGTATTTACAACTATTGGATGGCCAATTGGAAAGCGGTAAAAATTTACACTAACTAAATTTTAGTTTCTACAAGCACATAGATATGTGCTACTCAGTAGTGTTATTTTAGATCTATTTATTAAAGAATTATGACTACAAAAAAATAGGAGACTAAGGGGTAGAGCTCTAAATGAGACGAAATTAACAAAAGTTATTAACAAGGATCTTGTCAAACGGTTCAACCTTCGTATAAGTATATACTCATATTCATATTATTGATGTTTAGTTATTTTTTCTATGTGAAAAGTAATAGATTATATATTTTTTTCTAGATAATGAATGTTGACAATCAATTTGAAATATCGAATGATTTGATTTTTTTCTTGAGGTCCTCTAAGGTAAGCTAAGAGATTTGATGGATAAAATATTCATGGATTCAGGTTTCATATAATTTATCATGAATAAGTCATGAAAACACAAAATAGTGGTGTATTTACATTTGCAAAGGTGGGATACTATGGTAAGATGATTCATATAATTGAATTATACTATCATGCCCAGTTTTTAGTTGTCTTATTCAAATGAAAGTGGGTAAACATTGATAGGGGTATAATGAAAGATTTGTTGAATTTTAATTCTGTCAACTTATCTCGCTTGATGGATACCAGTGAGCGTGTAGAGAATGATCCATTTATCTTGGCTTCACAAGTGAAGATGGTTTATTATGTAAATGATTAAATACATAATGGTTGGAGTGTTTTTGTAAACTTCAAGTAGAGCGACTTATATGATATGGGCGATGAAGATCAATTGGTGGTATGTGACAATGAACCTCATTAACTAAAAAATATTGAACATTTTTTTCATACAATATTGAAATGATAGAACTTTCAAGAGAGGGTGAAAATAAAGGACTCATTTCAATGGAGGTTGATAATAATAAAGATAATGAAGATGAAGATAATTGAATATATAAATTAGTAATGAAATTATATTACAATTTCTCATTGATAAGTGTTTCATACATATATACATTGTTCTAGTTTTTTTTTGTAAAATGATTTTAGTTTTTCATTTTTTATGTTTTTAATATTCTGTAACCATTTTAAATGAAAGAATGACAATATTTTTTTTTCAGAATTCTATTATAAATATTGGAGGCATATTACTACAGTTTTGAAAAACGAGGTCTTTGATACTCAAGTAAAGGTAATATTAATTTAATATTCTTTAATAACTAATTTAAAATACATGAGTACATTTTTTAATATACTTATAAATTGTTATGTTTTTTATTTCTAGATTCTTTTTTTCATTTTGATGTCCCTGACTCTGTTTCATGATCATGGAATTTTCAAAGAGCACATACAACATCCATAAAAAAACTAAAATGAAACTTTTATATAGAAAACACAAATTTTGAGTTATACCAACCACATATTGTGCAAGACTAAAGTGTGGTTGATTTGTACATATAAAAAAAAATTATAGTTCATTATCCATAAGTTTGAAAAAAATTCGAGCTTGTTTTATTGGTTTTGACTCGGTAAACACTTATGAAGGTAAAAAAGCCTTAAAAAACAAGTGTAGGGGGGATAAAAAGTAGTAAAAACATGTTGTATTTACCTAAAAATAGGGGATAATGATATTAGATTTAATTTTAATATATAAGAACTGATGATACATCATTGTGAATGACGGTTTTCCTATTATGGCTGTAAATGCGTTTTTACTATTTTAAAACACTAAAATGTGCATGAAACATTAAAAAATAGAAAAACAATGTTATATTTTCCTAAAATATAGGTATAATTATTGTATATTTAATTTTGAAATGTAGGAATCAACAACATGTCATTTCGAATGACATTTTTCTCATTATGGCCATAAATGCATTTTTAGTGTTTTAAAACCCTAAAACGTGTGTGAAACGATCAAAAATAAGAAAAAAAGTTTTATTGTTCTAAAATCAATGGAAAAACACTTATTAGTTGTTTTTTATGTGTATGCGTAGACAACACATCAATCCTATGTGCAGTGTGATAAAAATTACTCGCTAAACACTTATAGAAGGTACAAAATCCTTTAAAAATAAGTGTTGGGGGGGGGGGGGTCAAAACCTATAAAAAAACATAATATTGCCCTAAAATAATAGGAAACGACCTTAGTTTTAATTTTGAAATTTAAGAATTGATGAAACATCATTTTGAAAGATGGTTTTCTCATTATGGTCGTAAATGCATTTTTAGTGTTTTAAAACACTAAAACGTGTGTAGAATGATCAAAACCAGAAAACCAATGTCGGATTGTCCTAAATCAGAAAAGAACAACCGTAGATTTATTTTTTAAAATGTATAAACTAATGACACATCATTTTGAATGATGGTTTAACCGTCATGGCTGTAAACACATTTTTAGTGTTTTAAAACACTAAAACATGCATGGAATGGTCAAAACTAGGAAAAAAAATGTCAGATTGTCCTGAAATCAAGGAAAACTACCCTATATTTAATTGTGAAATATGAAAACTGATGAAACATCATTATGAGTGACAGTTTTCCTATTATGATTATAAACACGTTTTTAGTGGTTTAAAAAACTAAAAAGTGTGGAATGGTAAAAATGAGGGAAATGATGTCATATTGTCCCAAAATTAGAGGAAAATGACCACATATTTAATTATAAAATGTAGGAACCAATGGTACATCATTTCAAATTATGGTTTTCTAGTTATGTATGTAAAGTAATTTTTAGTGTTTTAAAACAATAAAATATGCATGGAATGGTAAAAACTAGAAAAACGATGTTGGATCGACCTGAAATCAGGGTACAACCTCTGTAGATTTAATTATGAAATGTAAGAACAGAAAGAACATCATTCTGAATGACGGTTTTCCCGTTATAACTATAAACACATTTTTAGTGTTTGAAAACACTAAAACATGCATAGAATAGTCAACACCAGACACACAATGTCAATTTTTCCTGAAATTAGAGGATAACCACCTAATATTTAATTATGAAATATAGGAATTTATTACACATCATTCCGAATGACGGTTTTCCTATTATTGGTCAGAGTAGGAAACTCAGGGGGGGGGGGGGTGAATTGAGTTCCTGTAAAAATTTCTATTAAAAATTTTACTTAAAAGATTCACCCAAATATAATTTAAACGAGATTGTTAATCAAGGAAATAAAATTATAATAGTTTGGATATTAAAATATATTATCATAAGATTGATTAATTCACAGTAGTATCAATATGAGATATTTGATACTACTTTTGAAACTAATCTAATAAGGCAAAACAATTATAACTACTATCCAAGACTAACTATCAAAGTAAAATTTAGTTTTCTAAAATATAAATTGAAACATAGAAAGACTAAATAGAAACATATAGTGGATAAAACAAGTGGTTTAGTCTGAAGCCAAGACCTAATCCACTCCACTTGGTGATAACCTGAAACCAAGAAGTTTATATTAATAAACTTGATCCAAAATCTAGATCGTGGTTAACAATAGTACACGGGACTATCCAGGTCACAAGACCTCTTCCATGTTATTCATGGGAAAGAAAAAATCCAGGTCACACCAGACCTCTTCCATAGTTATACACGGGTAAACAACCGAAGTATAGAAAGATATTTGAGTGAGGATATCTTGTATCCTCCAGTTTAGTGTAGAAGACAATGTGTTTTTTTAATATAGATAAACACACTACTCTAAAAGTAATAAACACAGTACACTATAGAGAAAAGATTATGAAAGGGAGTTAGAAATGCTTTGAGTGTTTTAATTACTCTTTACTTAAAATAATATTATGGTCATTATCAAAGAAAAATGGCACTAAATTACAAAATATTTTAATATTGGAGTATTATGGTTGAAATAATCTCATAAAATTTAAATAGTTATAGTTTTAGAAATATTTTCATACCTTATCACAATATTTATAATTTTAATTACCCGATTTACCCTTACCAAGGTGAAAAATATTTATCACGATTACAATTCATAATGACCAAAAATAAAAGAAATTATTTAAGAAATATTAAATTCATTATTATGAATATAAAATCTATTTTATCAAATTAAATTCCTATAATTGGAATAAATTAAATTTAAAATAAACTAGTAAAACACGGCGGGGAATGATTTTCTAGAAAAATTCATTTTTAAGTATAAAAATGTTTTTTTATCAAAATTAAAAATAGTTTTGATTATAATGACATTAATTGGATTATTTTTATCCAAAATTAACTAATTAAATTATAAAATCAATTGAAAACAAAATGGGAATTTGTAAATACTTTAATAGAAAAGATAATTTTCTATAAAATTAGTATTTTTTCACCATTCACTGAAAAATTAATCTTTTAGATTAACTTAAAAATTTAAGCCCAATATAATTTGGACATGATGATATAAAAAATGAAATAATTTTTAATAAATACAATTTAATTTTTTTATAAATTAATTATAATAATTTCTCACAAAAATTAAT
Organism: Viscum album; assembly: GCA_963277665.1. Classification (NCBI taxonomy): domain Eukaryota; kingdom Viridiplantae; phylum Streptophyta; class Magnoliopsida; order Santalales; family Viscaceae; genus Viscum; species Viscum album. The sequence goes on from OY728157.1 coordinate 225,119,150, forward strand.
AAAAACCATTTTTAAATAAAATGTATTTTTGAATCATAAAATATCTTCACTAAAAATTGAGTATTAATTCCAAACATTAATTAATAAATTTGAATATAGTAAAACCTTTATATATATTTCATAATTTGGTTACTCTTATTCATATATTCTAATTTAATGGCTAGGAAAAAATAGTCACATTTAAATAATAATATATTGTAGTTTTAAGTGTTGCGTGTCATGTAATATAGTGTTATTTTGAAATATTAAGGTATTAAATTCTCCCCAATTTAATAAATTTCATCCTCAAAATTTTATCTCAATATCGATAATAAAGGGTTTAAAATTTGAAAATATCTTTATTGAAAATTCACATCATAAAAAGGGTTAATAAAACTTCCTTTTATAAACAGGGAAAGGGAAATATAAAGTTCATTTGGAATAACACATAACTTGTTCCCAAAATTGATAATATTGGTAGAAATTGAAAATATATACATTGAGGAGAAAATTAATGGCCAAATAATTTTGGAGAGTGACAAATAACTTTGATCATAAGAAATTAAATGACCATGAGAAAGATAATGAATAAATAACCATAAACTAATGAGGTGTGAAAAGACCACAATTCAACAAAAATGAAGGTAATAAGATAATTTTTTTATTTCAAGATAATTTTTATAGATTTGAGTAATTCCTTTACCATCTAGACTAAGACCATAAGGAAATATACTAACTTTATTTTATTCGAATCCAAAAACATAATTTTATTCTTTGGTTGACTGTTTTAACAAGTTTCAACCTCCATCTCATCTTTTAATCCAAATGACGAGTATCCACGATGAATCATTATTATACCTAAAGCATAAAATTTTAATAGATTATAGAATCTTGATAAGGATAAAAGTATAGTACTATTATATTTACTAAATCCATACTGGTTAGAATAGGTAAGATAATACATAAAATGAATAAAACATCATATGAAGAAATCATACATTTTACTCCAAAATTTTAGCAATAACACCAAATTTTCAGTTTAGATCATTATATAAATAAATAATCCTATATCCCAAATAACATCAATGACCTCAAAATTAAATAGTGTTTTAAATTAAAAGGTAATATCATACCTTTAAGCTTACATTCCAAAAAAATGTAATAATATTCTTCCCAAAAAATCCCTCACGTTAAACATAAGGGTTGCATATAACTTAACCTAATAAAAAATCTCCCAAAAATATCATTAATTACCTAAAAATCACATCACTTAATACCCCAAAAGGGGTGTTTATGGCTTTGAACTTATGATCAAACTTAAACTTATAAACCCATGATGGTGTCTATATCTCTTAAGTTAACCTCACATACAAAAATTATAATTCAATTAGTTGTCTAAACCCTTCTCTGATACCAACTATAATAACCCTAAACACACTCTCTCAGATCTAGTGTTAAAAACATAATCTTTACATTTTTGGCTTTGATACCGATAAATGCGACCCAATTTTATCCATCCAAAACATACATCATAAAATATAAGTATTATATCACTTACATAACCAATGTACTTTTAGGTTTAGAGTTTTAAAGAATATGTGAAAACTCTTACATAACAATAACATTGTATTTAAGTGATTATTTTTCCCACTATACCCATATTTTCTTATTCCACATTAATTCTTCATCATCACCCACATGAAACCCTTATAAACAGATCTTAATTAACATATTTCTTTATAATATGGGAAAAATAAACACAAGAAGTGTGAGATCAAATTCTCATTAAGGGTAAACGTATGGATTAATAATTGAATATCTTTGGTAAGAACAAGATGAGAATTAGGGTATGAGAACATATTTAAGACAATTCATACCCATAAAAACCTAGATTGTTAAACATGTGACATGGAATAAATATTTAACAAAGGCAAGAATCAAATTAATCAATAATCATGGACCATGTGATGTCAATATTGATTAAATTAATCATTAAAAGGCCTAAAAATCATAGAGAAAATGTGTTGGTATATTGAAACATTATCTTTTCCACCTATTTTCACTCTTGTCAAAAATAATTAGAGCTTAGTTAAATCCATACAAGAAATCCACACGATTAAATACCTCCTTCTTTACTTTAAAGATAATGAACATTACCCAATATATTTGAGAGACATATCAGGATTACCCATAATATAATATATTTCAAGATCACCCATATTCATTAATAGTATCCAAGTTCTATACAAAAATACAACTTATTTAGTCTTTTATTTTCATCATCAAACTTTTAAAAACAACTTACATTCCATTATTGATTGATTTTATAATGGAAAAGAAACAAGTTTCATGATAATATCCTTAAAACAATAATCATAATCCATATAGAGAAATAATATCGATGGTATCATAAGATCATCTTCTCAATAAAACAAATGATTCACTAAATGATGTTTACATAGATTAAAAAACTTTCAAAATAACATTTAAAACATTTCTTTAAAAATATAGGAAAATACCTATTTCTTTCAATACCTTTAAAAACTAATTTTTTTAAAAAAAATAAGAAAATGACATTATTTTAAAATAAATATGGAAACATGTAAAGTAATATTTAATGTAGTGAATAGTTATTATGGTAGAAAAATGAACTCAATTCATATATATTAAAAAAATTCCTTTAGCAATTTGGTAAAAAAAGTCAAAATGTGTTATATAGGAAATGTTTAGAATAATATTTTTTTAAATCCTTTTATAAAAATTTTAGTTTAGTAAAAAATGAGTTTTAAACAATCATTTCAGGATAGTAAAATCATTATTGGAACCATTTTTTAAAACATGGACATGTAAGAGAAAATATTACCAACCAAAAGGAGAAATAAGATCATTTTTTCTTAAATACATTCTTATGATATTATTGAGTACCAAAGAGAGGAAAATTAAATTAAATAATTTAAAACTTATAAATAATTATAGAATAAGAAAATAAATGTGCTTTAATAATATAGGATCATATAATTTCCTCTAAATGGACTTTGAAAATAAACAATCCTGAAATAAAATGATATTGTAACATAAAACCTTTACCACTTTGGTAACTTTCAAATAAAAATACATTAGAAGAAAGAATGAGATATAGATCTATAAATACCATCAATTTCATGAAGTAACATGTTAATTTTTTTAATGGGGTAGTAAGTACATCATACAAGGAAATCATGGTGCACGGCATGAAATACGTCTTAAGAAAAAAGAGATTGAGATAGGGAAAACCCTTGCAAAGATCATAATATTTGAAGTGATAATTGATCCATGAAATGAATATGTGCACATACGTAAATACACATACATAAAGTGTAAATATATAATAAATAAATTTAAGTTCAATACATATATAATCATGGCATAAAAATGTTAATGAAGAAGTTTTATAACCCAATAAAATGATATTGAGTTAAGAAACCCATTACCTTGAGTCCAGACCAACTATGTATGTCCTTTAAATCTTATATAATAAACCAATATTAATTATTTAAAATTTTAAGAAACTTTTATATATTTTTTAATTTATCATTAAATCATATATTTAATTTATTTCAGTGATATATTCAATTACTTAATATGTTAAGTTCACATCGGGTGTTTTGAGGATGCTCAGTTTATTATTGAGAAATGAATTTGGTAGGTTGAAAATGGTAAAAGGGGTAATAATTACATCATATAAAGAATAATAATAATGAAATAATTATAAATTTTATAAATTAAATAAAATTTTATAATCAACAATGAAATGCATACATGAAAAATGTATCACATAGCTTCGTGGAGGGGGTGATCCACACGTACGCATGAATGACATTATCATTTAGCAACAAATGGAAGAGTAATAAAATTTATGTTATCTTATATTTCCAAAATTATAATTATGTCATTAATACCATAAATATACATTAAATCCATCATTATATATAAAAATGAGTGGAAGTTATGGAAAAAAGGAATACATTTCTTTATAGAGGTGGTAATCCACACTTAAACTTGACCATACATTTATAGGTGGGGTTGGATTCGATCCTAATAATCTATACCATATTCATCAATATAACTATAAAATTTTAGGGATAATACCAAAGGTTTATGTTCCCAATAATTTTAAGAAGATCCTATGTCTGTGTTTAGTTCCCTATAGGCCGAGGTTGACCTTCTCCCTCTAGATGGTTTGGTTTCAGTCCGACCAGCAAGTCATGGAAAATTAAAAAACCATGGAAAAGAAGTAAATTTCACCATATATCCTCCTCATTATACCCAAACTTGAGATCTTAGTCCTTTAAAAATCTCATCCATCTCTAACTTGAACCACTACAGTGTATTATCGCATGTTCAAGAAGAACAGTGCCAGCTGACATTCATCTCTACTTATCCTACCAGTGGTGTCTATACTAGGTATTAATCCAAACATGGTTTGAATTTTACACATTCCTTGGTAATGATATTTTTGACACATAGGGCCAAATCTAGGCATTATCTCTTTCAATTATTTATTTCATCATCTGGAATGCTCATGGCCTAGGTTCCTAGGTGAAAACATACTTCTTATCCAATGATATCCTTAATAATAAGGAATATTTAGTGGTTGTGTTGGAACCTAAACAAAATACTTTTAATATTTTAGTATTTTTATCATAATATATTCCTAAAAAAATTCTTTCATGTAGAACTCACCAATCATTATATTTGGATCTTCTTGAAAAAATAAATTTTAGTGGAGAAGATCAACATCTATAAATAATATATTACTATCAAGGTTAGTTCTAACAATACCAATTTCTTATATACCTTTTTTATTCCAATTATGATGTATTATAAAGAGAGAAACAATGGTGTGACATCAAAGTCTTCAACCCAAGGGACTTGATTTGGATCATTGGAGGTGATGTTAACACCATCATGAATATGTAAGAGAAGAAGGGTGGTGGGATTTATCCCTGGAAGGATAAGAATTTTCCCCCCAATTCATGTATAATATAGGGATCATGGATATATTATTATATGGTGTCAAATAAACTTAGTGAAATAATCAAAAGGGAAATCGACACACCTAGTGTCGACTTGATCATTGTCTAACCAATCTTCAAGCCAATTATTCTGTCTCAAATTTAATATTCTTGCACCTAGTTTGGGTTCTGTCGAATCATTACCCAATCCTTGTTAGCCTAATGAATAGATATATGATAAGTAATAGTTTTTTCTTATCCTTCTAGTGTACCTCTAATCTAGTATATTATAATGTGTTTCTCTCTTCCCGGTGAAAACCCAAGAAATAACAATCATCATTCGACTTACACAATAAGCTAAGGAATTTGAAGGGGGACCTTTAGTAATGGATCAACCATCAACCTCTAGACTTTCTTGAGCTGGAAGATATCAAAAAATGAAATTGTGTGATCTGAATATAGTCTAGATAACTATTAGCATGATGATTTATTTAATGATCTATTTTGTAAGAAAAACCATTATCAAACATGTTAATTGAACAAGAGTGAGTTGCAGGTGAAAAATATAAGGAGACATAGTTGAATGTGTGTGACAAGAACACGAAATGTTTTATGCATGTTTAAAATATAATAACTTAGGTATAACTCCAATCATCTTAATGGAAGATTAAAATTATACCAATGACCCTAATGTGGTGGGATTTATGGCCGGAGACCACTTTAAATACCTTCTCGCTTGTGCTAAACCTTTTTTGTAGGATGGATACCCAAGGGACCATGTTGATTTGTTTGATTCTATTCATCACGTGGCATCATATTCCACTAACTCTTATTTCAAGAGATTTCTAAAAGTGAGGGAGATTTATAGACTTGAGGGATTCTTGAGCTCTTTTTATGCGGCCTTATGGGATCTTATTAAGATAAAGCTCATAAAATCAATTCAAGATTATTTCTAGGGGGGATGAACTCAGGTGTCTTGTGAAAATACGGTTATTATCATTTCAAAGGTGAAATATCCCTACCCTATTAATCATTATAGACCTATCACTATTTATAAATTCCCCTAAAAGATCCTTACTAGTGTGATTAATAGGAGGCTCTCAGTTCATCATGACAAATGGGTGTCTGAGGAGTAACATGACTTTATTATTGGTAGGTACACCTAGGATTCCATTGAATTATCATAAAAAATTATTGGGGAAATTAATACGAATAACACTGGATACAAAATTTCAATTAAAATCAACATGGACAAGGAATATGAAAAATTATAGCGGGGTTTGATTCTTAAGGTTTTGTCTTGTATGAGATTCTATGGATGTGTGAATGCTTTTTTCTTTAGGTGTTTCATATCCCCTTAGTTTTTAGTCAAGTTTATGGGTAAGATTTATGGATTATTTAAGTATATTTTAGGTTTATAGTATGTAAATACTTTATCAACAAATGTGTGTATTATGTCATAGGACTCCATTATAATGTTCCTAGCAAGATACATTCATAGAGGTACCATCCTACCATTCTGGTGTAGGACTCACTTTAATAGCGTATCTCATATCCTATTTATAGATGAAATCATTATTATTTTTAATGATATCAGTAGATCAATTCATGAAATTAATATAACCATGGAGAAATATTGTATGTGGAGTGGAAAATATATCAATCATGAGAAAATCAGTGTGTACATTTCAAATTATTGTTCAGAAAGATGAGGAAAAAGAATTGAGGAACATATACGAATTAACAAAAGAAATTTCCTATAGAATACCTAGGATCTCTGATCTCTAGTGGTAGGTTATGTATTTATAAATAAAAGGGGGTGGTTGATAATATTTCTCCCCGCATCAAAAATTGGAAGAATTGTTTCTTGTCTTTTGGGGGTTGGATCAACCTTGTAAATTGTATCCTCCAATTTATCCCTATGCACATGATGTCTATTCTTAGGGTTCCAAAAAAGTAGTGATGAACATTGATAAGAATATGAAATCCTTTATTTGGGATAAAAATGGGGAAGGAAGGTTCCATTGGTACTCTTAGACTAGAATTGCTAAACTAGTGGACACAAGAAGCATCAAACTTCAAAGTGTAGTGGTCACCATGCAGTGACTTAAGAAATTTGTATTGAGAGGTTTTGTAAGGGTGATATATTTGGGGAAAATAAATCATGAAGAAATATGGTGTAGACCAAGAAGTCTCAAATGGGAAAATATTAAAATTATAATGGATGCTTTCGGGAAAATTACTAGATCTTCAATATCAATCAAAGTGGATCATTTGATGCGGGGAGATCAACTTATGGAACCATAATTGGGTGGGTGAACCACTTAGATTCCTGGGATGTCCAACCCTGACATCATGTTTTCTAAGGAATTCATGAAGATAACATTCATTTAGGCCATACTGGATCTATAGAAATGAGTGAATTTCAATAGAATCTATTTGTCTTCTGATCAAGATTGATTCGTCTACACTGGAGCCTCTTCTGGATCCTTCTTGTCCAAAGCATGTCATAATTTTTGTCATGAAAACCTTAAGCAACATGAACGGGGAGGATCTCTTTAGTGTTAAGAAATACCAGAAAAATATTACTTTATTATTTGTAATATCTAAAACCATACTATCTCAATAGACGAGTCGATCATAAGGAAGGGGTTAAGCAAGAATTGAAATTTCTTTGCGGTTAGAGTTACAAGGAGGAGAAATCTGAGAATATTATTTTTGAAGGGGAGTGGGTGAATTATATGTGGGTTGGATTTGTTAATCTCATAATTATTAGAACTCAGGTGAGCAATAATTATAATTTTTTATAGTCCTGGTTCCATGTCATTGAGAGTAATATATAAAAACCAAAGGTGATGGCTATCTCTTTGTTTGCTGGTTACTGGTTTCTGGTGCATATGGAGCACCAAGAATAAAACTCTCCTTGACGGCACCCCAAATCAAATTTGTCCATTAAAATCCGTTCATGATGTCTAGAAGTGGACCCTTGTGCACTATTGAAATAATGGTATAATTCAACCCCCTTTAGGATGGTTTGGGATGGAAGGAAATTCTTACCTACAACGTAGAGGGTGCCTACCCAGGGAAGACATGTTCAATGGAACCCTCCCAGCATTGAGTTCAAGCTCAACCATGATGACTCCTATAATACTAGAATCATATGGGTATTATGTGTTGTCCATGAATCTAAAGGTCCAGTTGTTGTCTCTTTAAGTATCTTCTATGGATGCGGTGACTCTATACTTACTGAGTCCAATGCATTTCTTAATGGTCTCGAGGTTTTCCTTTCCCACAATATCATGCTGGTCATGATTGAAATAGACCCCTCTATTATAATTAATTCTATCCAAGAAAATATTACCACCAATTGTTCAATCATTTACCATATTCTTAGGTTAAAGATTCACATCAAATGAGTAAAATTTATGCACACTTGGATTTAAGGGAACAATGTTGGGAACTTCCTGACTTCAAAGGGTAATCAGGATAACTCTTGTATAATAGTTTCTAACATGAGAACCCCCATGAGTGTGTTAATATTGTTTGAGTAGATTATATTATAATTAATTACTTTAGGCCTCCCTAATCTAGTTGGTCCCTTTATTTCACTAATAAAAATTCTTACTTTGGATGGTGGTCAGTAAGGACTTATACCTTCTCCATAAAGAAACTCTTTGGAATACAACTTAATACTTCTAGGATTCTCTTTTAGTGAGATAGAAACCTATAGGATGTATGGAATTAATTTTGAGGGATATTTAGGTAGGGTTTTTTTGAACTAGAGTGATAAAAATGTGCGAGGAAGAGAGGATAAGAGGTTCCCTTTTATAAGTGAGGGTAGGGTCACCCTTGGAATTACATAATGTTTTAAATTAATATAAATAAATCTTCATGTTCAAGTGAAACCAAATTGAAATATTTCTAATATTGGACAAATATGAGTTTAAAACCTCTCATAAAATAAAATATGTATAAGTTTATGTGATGTTTTAAACCTTATCTCTTACTTTAAACCCCTATTAAACCTTTTGACAATTACTATGATATCAATATTTTTTACTCACTAGGGGATACGAAAGTTACTATAGAAGGGAAAGTGACCGATAAATTGAAAAAGTTTTATATTATAAACCATATACCATTAAATTGGACAAATATAATATTTTTATGAATTTTAAATTATTTAATAAAATATTTTTAATATAAAATACCCTCAAATTCATTTTCATAACTATTTACATATTTGACTTTTAAAAAATAAATACAATAATGTAATTTGAATATGAACTTTTAAAACATCACTAAAACATTAATTTTTTTAAAAAAATTCATGAAGCACAATAATTCATCCAAATTGTATTACCATTAATTTTTTTAAAAACCATTTACTAGAATTTTCTATTAATTGAACTACCACTTTGTTGGTGTTACATAAGAAATTAAGGTAATTATTCCATAAAAAAAATTAAAAATTAAATAAAATGATAAAAAATCCATTCATATTTTAAATAAAAAATTATAACTAAAAATTAATTGTTTTTATCCCTATGAAAACATATTATAGATATTAAAATCATGAAAGTGACATTTTGGAATTATTCCTTACTTAAAATAATATTAAGGTCATTATCAAAGAAAAATAGAACCAAATTGAGATGTCTTAAAATATTGGATAATTATGGTAGAACTAAACTAATAAAATAGAAATAGAGTTGGTGTTAGATATATTTTTACAGCCTGATCACATTATTATTGACCTTAATTACCTGATTTACCCTTACCGAGCTGACAAATACTTACCACAATTACTATTCATTATGAAAAAAATAAAAGGGTACTATTCAGAAAATTTGAACATATAGATTAAAAACATTGAATCTATTTTATCAAATTCAATTCCTATAAGAGGAATAAATTACTTAAAATTAACTAGTAAATTTCGATGAAAAATGATTTTCTAAAAAAATTCATTTCTAAGTATAAAAATGTTTTTATATCAAAATTAAGAATAATATTAATTGGAACCCATTTTATAAAAATTAAAAAAAATGAAAATTTAAAATCAATTAAAAAATAAAAATTTTAAATACTTGAATAGAAAAGATAATTTTCTATAAAATCACTATTTTCATTATTCACTGAAAAATTAATCTTTTCAAAAAAATCAAAAAAATTCAACCAAAGATAATTTTTATATGATTATTTAAAAAATTATATCATTTTTATAAAATAAAATTTCTAAAATTGGTATAAATTAATTATAATATATCCTCATAAAATGTAATAAAAACCATTTTTGTAGAAAAAATATTTTTGAAGAATTAAATAACTTCACTAAAAATTCATAGCTTAGTTTATAATAATTAATGAATAAATTTTTATTGAGATAAAAATTTATATATATTTCATAATTTGGTTACTCCTATTCATATCCTCCAATTCAATGACTATGTTACAATGGTTATATTTAAAAAATAATATTTTTTTGTCATTAAAGCTTGGTGTTGCATATCATGTATTCTATTAAACATAGTTTTCTTTTATAATATCATAGTATTATATATGTGGTGATAAAATATATTATCAAACCTATACCTAACCTAAAATTCCTCATCTCAAGGTTTTTTAAACTCCTTATTGAACTAAATCTATATAAACTATAAAATGGAAGATATATAAAAAATTAATAAGGACTCATTTATGTGTTAAAATATAGTGGAAATACTAAATATAAAATCAACAACATAATGAAAATCATTTTAATGAGTTGTGATACAAACCGCCATTTTATCTATAAACAATACTCCTTCATGTAACTATTTAAATAAAACTAAGATTACAAATGATGATAGAAACTAAAAATAATATCAATGACTTGAAAATTGATTATAACTTGTGTCTAATTTGAGATAAGTGTCATGACCCTAACATATGTGGAGGACCTTGTAACACATGATTAATATATTTTTTCTTGGGATCTACCTACATACAATAAAAATTAGTAATAAACTATAGAATATTTAAAATAAAAAGGTAAGTTTCCCAACCTTTGTTTCCTCACTCATCCAGCAATGCACCAATATAACCCACTGGGAAGCCAAAGGCCTATGGGAAATCACTAGATAATGCCCAATGATTTTTAATCTAAAACCCATAATTCCCTATTGACCCTTTTTTTATAATCATTTCATAATTTTTGATAATTATCCATGTATATAGGCTAAAAATCATCCAGACAATGTCATATATTTCCCTATTAAATATCGATAAATATTAAAATATTCAATTTTTCATATATTTAAATTATAAACTAAACCATAATTTTACTATAACCTCCTATGAAAGTCGATCAAGTGTCTCCTCTGAAAATCCATCCCATTCTAGTATAGATAAAGGTAAACTACATGGATCTAATATCATATGTCCCAACTAAATAATAATAGAAATAGGTATAATCACGATTCAAATCGAAAATAGTGCTTGTATTAAATATTTAAATCCCCTTGATAGTACCCTTGAACCTTATAGAAGATGGGCCCATAGGACATGAAATTGTGGATCATGTATTGATGGTAATCAATAAAATGTTGAATATTATTTACAAATACATTTCCTATAATATTTAAATTAAAAAATACCTAATATATCTAATGATATTTCTATAGATGGACTTGGTGGAATGGGCATAAAAGATAAATATATGTCTAAGGGAGGGACATTCAATGGTGAAGATTCAGTGGTGGTAATTTTGGGGAATTCATGAGAGGGTTCACATGTGATGATCCAATTGTGGGATGAAAAGTCACGTACACCGACGAATGAGTAAACTATGGGGTCATAAATGATGGGTTAGGGTGTGAAACATTATGGGATGGAACATCCATGATCCCTTGATGATCACTCTTATTATACAAAACCAAACCAATAAAAATAAAAAACTCTTAAAATAATAAATTATAATCACATCAAAATAATACATAAAAATGTAAAATAGTGTTAAAAAATTATACGAGATAAATAATAAACATTTCATTTCTTAATAACATTTATCACCCCCTTCAATGTTATCCCTAACCAAGGGAATCAACTCCTCTTGTAACACAACTATATTTGGATTAAGATTTTTTAATGTAAATCCACTAATATCTGGTTCCTTAAGATCAATTAAAAATACACCATCTATGATATTTTAAATATAACGTGATAATTTGAATATAAATTACTATAATTCATCCTTGTTGGAACCCCTCTCGGGCTAATAATAAAGACGAGAGTTATCCCCAAAGACCACCTGAAATAGGTTACGAGTTAATGGATAACACCAAGGATATAAAACATACATGTAAGAGGTATTACCCTCATAAATCCTAGGATAAAGGAAAATAATTACCAATCAACTCGAACTAAAAAAAATATATCCAATATCAAATAATATATGTAATGGCATACATAAAAAATAATATCTAAAAAATAATACCCAAGGGAAACTCCTACGGAAACAAATCCAACACCAAGAATGAAACCCAAGAGCTATTAATTTCTATATTTTTCACAAAATCTGTCCTTAAAACCTATAAAAATAGGATATATAGGGTTGAGTATGTTTTCCTAATAAGGAAGAATTAAGATGGGGGGGGGGGGTAAATTAAATCTCTTACAAACCTAGTAATTTCTCATATTTTAGGTAATAATTAATCTAGAAGTTATAAATTATAAAATATTAGAGTAATAACTAAAAATAAATTTAGTGGAAGTAAGCACCTTAGAAGTCAAAATTTAACCAAGGTAAATAACCGAAACTAAATTATAATAAACATTGAATGAAAAAATATAAATGAACTTCCTATAAAAAACCATAAAATCATTTTAAGTATATTATTAATGGATATTATATTTTTAATTAATGAAAATATTCACATTTAATCCAAAGTATTAAGGGTATTAGTACTCAATTCAAAAGAAACCAAGTTTTGAAACTTTGTAACTTCCTTTATCCAACTGGTTAAAAGAAAAATTCAAATCCTTGTACTTATTAAATAAATTTCAACAAAAATAAGATATATCCCCAATATTCTTTTTGATCATATGATAAAAAAAGTCCTATCTCAAGACTTATTCTATGTATATGTTCAAAATCATAGATTCCAATCCCCAATCTCTCTTCTACCAGAAAATATGAGAATCAAACATTATAATAGAAAATATAGAACTTTAACAATGAAATTACTCACAATGAAAAACTCTAAGATCACATTGAAAACTAAAATAAAAATAATCTCTAAAGTCACTAAGGTAGTGAAAAATCTTAAAATTTATCACTTTAGAATGAGATAGTATCCTTTCCTTGATGCCTAAATCTGCTGTTCATAGAAATTGTGGGTAAAAAACTTCTAATGGTAAACTTAATAGAATTCATGCATAACTATCACTTTGTAATAAACTTGGAATCTCTCACTTAATATTCATTTCAAGTAGTTCATGTGACTTTTCAATGTTTTTGAAATTCATGGTTTAGAATTATCTCCTAGAGAATATTTAATTTGAAAGTTAAATATTTATAAATAGAACTTCAAAAAAAGATTCAAGTTAAAATAAGTTTGTATGAATTGTATTGTGATTATTTAAAAAATGGTTTTAGAATAAGTAAACTAGGAAATGACTCAACAATATCCTATTTTTTAAAAATCAAAATAAATTTAATAAAAGGTAATTTTAGTTGAAATGAAAATAAATAATCTCCCTATAACTTCTAAAAACTTCCCCTTGATAATATGATCTAAAATAAAACTTTTCACTGCCTTATAAATATATATATTACCATACAAAACTTCCCCCATTTAGTAAAATGGAAACTTACCACACAATATTTCTCCCTTTTGTGTTTTTAAAATAGGAAACATGTAGAGTTACACAATAATAATATTAAATATATAAGTAAAAGAATAAGTAATACCATTAATTCATCAGAGGTTATAGAACATAAGTAAATTTCTAATTTATTATTTCATTTGTTACTTTTCATCCAAATCTAAAATTTCCTTGAATCTATGCTCCTTTTATTCAATTTTCTACTAAAAAAATTATATTTTTATTCACAAAAGTTCCATAAAATTTTTAAGATGTTAACACCTATCTTCCAAGGAATCATTCTTATAACCTTTCTTTTGATACTGAATTTTTTACTTCATTAATTCTATCCCCTTTATTTCCAATATATTTCTCAAAATATTTAAATAGATAAGAATGATACCATTTTAATACATTAATCTCTTTAAATTCAGCTCAAAATATCCTCTATGAAGATCATTATTTGTCTAGTTTCAAATAATTTTCATGTCAAACATTAGATCTTGAATATGAAATTTCACAATAAAGGCCTAATTAAACTTTTTAAATTAAGAAATTTTATTCTTTTGAATGATATGCATTTTAACTATAATATCTATCCATACTTAATCTTTTAGATCCTCATATATATTCTTTTGAATAATCATATCTATTCTTTTGAACCATCGTATGATCTCTTTCAAGATTTTTCAAAATATGATTTAAATTTGTAGACAATTCTTTCAAATCATATTTAGATTATTCTCCCTTTATTTTCACTTTCGGTTCCTCAATCTCTTTATATTTAGGAGTGAATTTTAATAACATCAACATATTCTTTATCTGATCTATGCTTCTTCTCAAAGTAAATGTCAACCCTATATTTCTTTTTAGTGTAGTTCCGATCCTCCTATTCTTCATTCAAATCCTTCCAAATGTTATCTCTTAGAGGCTTGAATTTGTTAGATTTTTTTCACTTCTTATGGGATTGTCCTTTATGGATATCCTTTATAAGTTCTTATGAACTCTAAATATGATTATGAACAAGATAAATTCTAAAAATATGGTGAGATTATCACACCCCAATATCAATTTTCAATATTTTATTATTTATTGATTGATTAATTTTTTTTTATATTTTTTGAGATGGGTTTGATAAATGTGTTTTATGTGTTTTATTCATGATTTTTTTGTTATTTGAATGTGTTTAAGAAGTGGTTGGAATAAATTTTCATAGTTTTGGTAGTTTTTGGAAGTTATTGAAGTTTTTTAGAAAATTGGAAAAATACTGTATATAATAGTCACTTGTGTGATACATAAAATTATTATTTATATATAAGAGACACCCTATGAATGGTTGAGAAAAAATTTTTAGTTTTAGGGGACTTTTAATGTATAAGTGTAACCATTTTTCACATAAGAGTAACCCTATGATATGTAAAATATACCTCATGAAAGGTTAGAAATGATGGCTAAGTATGATATAAAAATTTAACTCTAGAGACACCAAGTATATGTATGAGTAAGTACATGGAAAAGGAATGATATGTAAAATCAAACACTGATGATATATAAGAGAAACTCTTGAGTTAACCCTATATATATAAAAATAACTTTGTAGTAAATTCAATATATCAGAGTAACTTCTTCATGCATATGAGTTTGTATGTGATGTGAAATTTGAATAAGTGTTGGGAGGCCCTTGCTGTATATATGAGTAAATCTATAGTATATAAGGGTAACCAAGGTTAATCTAAGAAATGGTAAAGTTTGAGAATCCACTGTGATATGTAAGGGTTATTTTCCTAATAGGTAAGGGTTATTTCCCAAATATGTAAGGGTTATTTTCCTATATATGTAAGGGAACTTCCCTTTTTTGAAAATTTGAAGTGTTTTGAGTTCCCTTTAATATGTAAGGATATTTTTGTTGGCACATAATATTCATTAGGGTTGATATGAAAGGGTCCCCTATTTTTTCAAAAATTTAGTATGAATAAATTTTTGAATATATTTAAAATTAAGGGAATAATGGTCCTTTTGTGATTTTAAATTAGATATCCCCTTTAGGGTTCATTATTCTCCAGTAATGTGATAAGGGTAAGTCTAATCGCATCTCCCCATCATCTCCCTCTCTTTGACTTACTTGATCTGTAGCGATTAAAGGTGGTTTTTTAGTAGAGGTATGATCCCTTTTTTATTCTTCCTCTTCATTTATTATTCTTTGTTTCTTTCCCTAAAATAGTCATAGAGACCTAGGGTTTCATATTCCTCAATTTTTAATTAGGGTTATTTTATTTATGGTTTCTAATATAATTCTAAATGTATCTCTTTCTTATTTATAGTAGAGTAACACCATCGTAGGTAGATTTAACAATTCAAGTAGGTTACTCTTTACACAATACTTTAAATTTAAACCCATGGATTACTTAATTTTTCCTAATTGATGACTTGAGAACTTTATAAAATATAATAAGTGTTTTTTTAATTAAAATTATGTTTCTATTCAAATATTTGGTAATCAAATTTGGGTTTTGTATTCCCAAATGGTTTCTGGATGGTTTCTATGGAATGAAACACATGTTTTTAGAACTTTTTTGAATAACTAGGGGTGTGTTTTTTTTCTTTTAAGTTTCATTTTAATGTTTCAATGATGTTTAATTGATTTAGTTTCTAAATAGTATTTATAACACAATTTTTTAAATATTCCTCTAAAGTATCGACTATCACTTTATTAAAATATTTTCTTAATGTAAAAGTGTATTCAGAGGTGAAATGATGGATTTTTTCATGTATGTCACTCATATTTTATATAACTGATTAAATTATTTATATTTATCACCTCCATTTGGTTATTACTAAGAACCTGGTTACTTAGGAAGGAACCTATGAAAATTATTTTTGTACATTGACTATTCTCTCCCTAGAATTGGATTATATTAGTATACTTTCTTGACATTATCTAAGTTCACCATAGCATTAACTTGTATGGTTATACCTACAAGGGTTGACTATGATATCCCTTATAGTTGACTATGATTATATTTAACATAATATATTATGGGAATCATCACGTGTCATGAACTTAATTCTATAGGTCTTCTTCTCATGATTTTGGATTACTTTTTACATTCAATTACATACACAAGTTTATTTACATGATGTTCATGATTCTACTATTTTGATGCCATTTGATTTGTATTTAAAATGTTTGTGATCATTATATTTGATGACTTACTTATAAATATTGAGAACTATCTTCCATATGTATTTTTATAGAATCTAAAAAGGGGTATTAAAGTACAGAATATTTATTTTACTTTTTCAAAGTGTTTATTTTAAAAGTAAGGTTTGTAAATTACACTATATATTCAAAGTTCCATTATTTAATGTAGTGTTTTAAAAACCAATAACATTAAATGAGTAAATTTTTTGACTTAGTAATAATGCGTTTAAATGGTGAAATATTATGATTTGTTATAATTAAAATGAAAATTATACATTCATAGTTGTGTTATCAAACTAGCATGAAATGGATTTAATTTTAGAGATTATTCATGGATCATGGGGAGGATACATACTAAGAAATATTTTCTCATGCATATTATATTATAGGTTCAATACCAGTATCACTTGTATGTAGTGGGTATTATTATTTATTTTAGTTTGGATGTGGTGGTAGTAGAATGAATTGGATAATTTTACTTGACACAAGGATATGGGAAGCTAGGGTCATTGTATTTATTTTGTCATTTTATTCTTCCGATGAATCAAGACAATTTGGATTCCTTAATTTATTATCTTTTATACATTATGATCATTTTTTATAATTAAAATTTTAGTTTTGATGACATCAATATGTATGGGATTTATTTATTCTATTTTCTTATAGTTTATGAGATGTGTTATATATTTATTCCTTGTCTGTTTATTTTAATTATGGAAACTATTTATTTTTATTATTATAATTATCCAACTAATGGAATTTCCATGACTAATTTCTAGGTGGGATTGTACTTTTTAATATTAATTTATTGGGATACATCATTCCAATTGTTGTATTCTTTGATTCTCGGTCACTACTTTCCAGTCTGTGGGCGTCGAAAATTCCCTTTGGGCCTTGTTGTGGGCTAGCTCGGGTATCTAGACTGGGGTTGAATAGGTTGGTTCAAGTAAAAATGGTATTATACCCAAGTTTTGTTTGATTTTATCTAGGGAATAAAGGTATCAAGGTGATATTATTGTTAGATATATGGTGGTAGGTATAATTAATTTTTTAAGATACACATTTTATACTAAACCTTGAGTTTCCAATAGATGTTAGGAACGAGTAATTTTAATTTTAATTTTGATTTATCCTTTTTTTATTGGTACACTTATATATTTTATAGAAGTTTGAATGGTAACCAATAAATTTCATTGGTGGGGTGTGTAGTATAAAAACCATACATATAAGCTGAGTATCTTAGAAGGGTTTGATTATTTTTCTTTTCCCTTCTCAAGGACTATTAATGTTTCCTATTACTCATCTGAATTAGTTATGATTTTTATTAATGATATCAATATTATTTAAAATATTTAGCATATTTTATTTTATACCTATGGTAATATCCTTTAGGTATTATTATTATTGAATTATGTTTAGTCTAATTTCTTCTACTGTGACTTTCAATGTTCACTATTTAAAGTATAAGCATCAAAATCATAATAGGTTTCTAAAAATGTCTTTGACATTTAAAATGAAATGTTTCTTATTGTTTAAAAGACCCCTAATGATCATTATAATTAGTTTAAACTAGTAAAAGGTGTTTTAAATGTATTTATAGATATTTTACAAAGGATTTTAATAAATATATTAGAAAAATATTTTAACGATAAAGGATGTTTTCATATTCATTAGGTTCAAATTTTTGGTCTTATTGAGTTATGAATATAATTGATCAATAGATGACAGATTTTAAAAAATAGAGGGTGTTTTGATATTTTATGGTGTAAAGAATTTAATGTATTACTTTCTTTTAGTGTTTTATCAAGGAACAAAAGTTTTAAATATGGATTTAAATGGGCGGTTGAAAGTATAGTAAGACTTGGGATTTTAATTGGTATGATAATAGTGTTTCAAAAATTTAAATAGTTTTAGAGTGTTGTAAAATATTTTTTCCAATAAAAATAGTCATTATTAATATGTATTAATTTTGATAAATGGTATTTTCTTATAACTATTATTATTTGAGAGGAAATTACCTTATGTACTTAGTTAATGGGTGTGCCATTTATTATTTTAGGTCATAATAGTATGTTGTTTTGTCTATTGTGGTGGGACATAAAATGAAATGTGAGTTACAAAAATTTAATAGTCATTGTATATGTTACATAACTTTGGATAAATGACTTATTTCTATGGAAACCTAATTGTAAATGGGTTATGAGTTTATTTATGGGTTCATGTGTTTTTATTATAATTAATGAGTGTGCCTAACTTTTATGTTCTTTTGACATGTTTGGTTTTTCTTTGTTTACATGTTCATGGAATCTTTGAATAAATTATGATACCCATGTATTTAGTTATTAACTTAAAATTCTCATAGGTTTAATTTTATTAAATACTTTTTTGGTTGAGTTAGTAAAAAGAACCATAGGGATATGCGTTTTTATTTTTAGTTACATTTTTTAAAAAATATTCTTTAGGTAATTAGTAGATTTTGACTTCTATTGTAGGTGAAGTGATTTCTAAAATTATATATCATTTCTAAAAAAACATACTTTTATTTATGTTTTATTCCAAAAGGGGTGTGCTGTTTTAAGAAAACCGTGAAAATATTTTTAAACAAATAGGTGGATGGGATATTCCAAGCTCCATTTAACTTAAAAATTTCAAATTATGATTTGTATAATGTATTTATTTTTTGAACTAAAAGAGAATGTAGAAAATTGGGTTTATTTAAAATTTTATACATTTTTTATGAATTATATTCTTGAAAATTCTCATTTTTGGTGTGCTTCTTTGTTTTATAAAGTGTTATAACCGTTATTTTTAAGTGTTCTCATTTTTGGACCGCTAATGATGTTCTAACATATCCCATGTATAATAGGTTTTGATAATCTCAAATACCCTGAATATGTTACTAATTTTTGAGTTTTTAAGAATTTTCTTCAAATTTTATCATCATTTGAGTTCATTATGTTGAAATATTCAATTTTTAGAAATTTTCAAAAAGTTTTCCTAAGTATGGAAATTATTCTATGTGTGAAATTATACTAAATGGAGAAAAGAATATGATAATAAATTGGATATGTAAATTGGCTGCATTTAGGAAACAACTATGTGAAATGACTACATCATGAAATCATCTATGGGGAAATCACCTACATCGAGGAATCACCTACATGAGAAATCATCTATATCAATCAAATGGATACATAAATCGACTACATGGAGTAATCAACTATGTGATTTGGATATATGGTGAAATCCACTATGTGTTTACAATTAGCTATGTAATTCATTTAGCTACATCAAATTTAGCTATGTGAGAAAGAAGGCTACAAGAAGAAAATTGGATATGTGAATAATGCCTATGAAAATTTAGATATATGGATAATTTGTATATGTAAACAATGTCTACATGGATCAATTGAGCTACATGAGTTCAATGTTTTAGAACTCGATTATGTGGTGATCTACAATAAACTATGTTTTATATAACTTACTATTTATTACCATTTTTGTACTTTTTGTGGGAATTAATGCTGTCACACATTCTTGAAATGGTGAATTAACTATTTATGTTAAAAATACTATAAAATTTTGCATGTACTAAGAAAAGAAACAAGTATAAGGATATTTTAATAGAAAATACTATTACTGAGGTATATTCAAGAAAAATACATGTGGTATTTAATGTATTATAATATATTTTATGGATATAATCCTATATATTTTAAAATATACATTTTTTCATGCACATTTGGCGTGTGAAAATAAAATATACAGTAGATAATAGAGGGACTCAAAAAATTATCTTAGAACTTTCAAAAATCTATCTATGTTTTGATCCATTTTATGTGAAGAAGAAGAATAAGATCCAAGATCTACAACTCATCTATCAAGATAATATTTTCTATCATTTCATAAGACTATCCTAGAGCTCCATTTTATTTTTATCATCCATCCTTGATATTTTTTATCTTCTATTAGTTATATCTTATGACTATGAGCTTAACCTATAAACTCATTTTTATTCTCTCTTTCTCTAGAAATGTTTTTGGTAAAATAAACTTGAAATATGGTGTTTTTAAAGCCTTTCTAGAGCCTGTTTAAAAGTTTTGGCTATTATTACAAGTGTTGAATACTCACTCCCAGTCATGAATTCCCTAGTAAAATGCCTGGAAGTCACTAAAAAAGGGATTTTCTTGTGAAAATCACCTAGATATTGGATTTGAGAATTGGTGGAGTGGACTGGGGGTGTTTTGTTCCTCATCCATCATAAATATCTATCTACAATATCTTTTATTTGTTCATTTATTTCCACCATGTGCATGTGTTAAGGAAATATTAGAAGTAATCATATCTTTAGAGAGGGTGGTTTTCTAAGTAAATAAAAATTTAAATAAATAAATTCACCACTTATTTAGTCTTAGTATAGTTTTTCTCCGAAAAAAATTGGTATGAGAGGAATTATATTTTAAGTTATCATATTTTTAAGGTTTCAATATTAAGATCATCATAAGAATGGATGCTATGATTGAAAACATATAATGTATGTTAATACTCAGAGCTCTCTACTTTAATGGTGAGTATTATGGTTTTTGGAATGCATAGATGATCATCTATCCAAAAACCTTGGTCTAAATGTTTATCTTAAAGTCTTTAAGCCTTATGAAATTCCCAAGACACTACCTAAAACTTGGGATAATGACACTAAAGCAATTCTAACTTAATATCCAAAGCTACAAATTCTATAATTTGGGGATAGGGTCCAGAAGAGTTCAATCGAGTCTCACAATGTCAAACAACTCATGAAATGTGGAATACTACATCAGTGGATTATAAAGGAAAAGAAAATATGAGAGATATTTGATATAATACTGCCAAGATGAATTTTGATACATTCAGAATGATAAAATTAGAAATAATCAGCCAACTTAATAGAATAATCACTGAGATTTTGAATATTTTAACTGCTTTAGAAACACCCATTTATGATCCAAATCAATCTTTTAAAATACTCATAATTCCACCACCTAGATGGAGTCGAATCGTGGATATAATTCAGAAATCAATAAAGGTCAAAAAATTTAAAATAAAATATATCATTGGAAATATTATGATGTATATGGCTGAGATTGAAGTTTAATTTAGAGAGTATATATTGGTAAAAATCTAGAATGATACTATTAAATCCACAATTTCAAAAGGTGACAAGAAAAGAAAAGAGATACAATTTGCTGAGTCATTTGATAAAGATACCTCAAGTGGTTCTACTTCAAATAGTGAACTTTCTCATTTTGTAAGAAAATATAAAAATTTCTATAATAAGAGAATAGGTTTCAAGAAACCCTTTACTAATCACAATAATAATGAGGTAAATTCTAAATAATTAAGATGCTATGAGTGTAAGAAGATCAGACACATCAAATCAGACTTCCCTTAGCTAAAAAATAACAAAAATACAAGAAAAAGTATTTCAAGAAGTTGTATAGAAGAATAAACCCAATAAATTCATGAAATCAATATGGAGTGCTATTAAATATTCTAGTGAAAATATAAATTTAGATTCAAAATCATAAATTTCTAATCAAAAGGGTAATATGTTATTTATGGAACACTCAGATCAGGTACATTCTTATTATTCTACTAGGCATGAATCTGAATTTGAAAATGAAATATTCCCTCATAAATAATTAAATGAATATTTTACCATGATTTAAACCAAATATTAAAGATTAAGAAAAGAAAAAAATCCATGAAAAATTCTTATAATAATGTTATAATTGAAAATGAGTTATTAAATAAATAGATTTACGATTTGAAAACCAAGATGAAAAATTCTATTATTTTCTATGATGAACATGGTAAAAAGTTTTAAATATAATAAAAATATTTCCAATAATTTAAATATACTTCTAGTGTTTTTAAAAAAGGCAAAAATTACATGAATAAAATTCATGGAAACAATAAAGCTCACAAAAATATATTTGGAATAAGAAGTCTAGGTGAAAAACTAGATCTTTATAAAAAATATTTTTTTCCTAGTTCTTAGAATAAAGAAATATCCAAAGTTAATTGTTTTAATTATAGAGAATTAAGGAACTATACTAATTTTTTTAGTTTGATAAATCCTTAATTTATTTGAGTCAAACATTATTTTATTTCAAAAGGTTTTTTCAAAATTTAGCGATGGATTTTTTGGATATTACAAATCTATTTTGGTTCCAAAATATTAAGTTGCTAACATTGATAAAACAAAGGGAATATGGGTACTAAAAAAATTTCTCGTTTGATTTGTCTATATGGGGAAAAATTTCCAAGTGTATCAATGATAAATGGTACATGTACAGTGGATGATCTAGACATATGAGTAGAGATTTCTCTAGTTTTCACTCCTTATCCAAATATGATAGAGGCTTTGTAATAATTATTCCCCAAATTTTTTATTTTAGTATATTTTTATAATAATTCTTTTTATTTTTTTAAGTAAAAAAATTCTTAAGTTTAAGACACCTATAATAGATAATGTCTATACTCCAGATCTTAATTCTTTGAGTAGGATAAAATTAAGCTATTTAAATTTTGAAACAAATGAATCTTGGGTATGGAATAGAAGATTAGAACATTAGTAATTTTTATTCCTTGAATTTTTAAAAATTTAATCCTATTTTGTGTTTATAAAATTTTTAAGTTAGTTTAAAAATAAAAATATCCCAAAATTATTTCTCTATGAAGTGACCATGGAGGAGAATTTGGAAACCATGATTTTAATTATTATTATTCAAAACATGGTACCCAAAATACATTATCTACCACCATGAAACCTCAATATAAGAGTTTTTCTAAAAGGTGTAATAATACCTTTCAAGAAATTGATAGAATAATGTTATGTGAATATAACTTGCCCACTCATTTTTGGAAAGACACTGTAAATGCAATATGTTATGTCATAAACAGAATTTTAATTAGGCCTATTTCAAAGAAATCATCCAATGAGCTATGAAATAATAGAAATAAAAATTTTAGATACTTTAAAGTGTTTGGATGAAAGATTTATATTAAAAAACAAGGGTAATCTTGGTAAATTTGATCTAAAGGATGATGAAGAAATTTTTTCCACTATTCTACTACTTCTAAGGTATATAGAGTTTTCAATAAAAGGTCAAAGATTGTTGAAGAATAAACTAATGTGAAATTTTATGAAAGTGACCATTTTGTTAAAAAAATGACTCAAGTTGATGAGTTAAAAAATCGTTTTCATAAAAAGGTGCTAGAAACTCTCTTTGACATTAAAAAGGATGGTGATTTCGAACTCGATTTTTGTTAACCAAATCCTGAAACGATGGATACTAGTGAACTAGAAAGTGCGATTACTAGAAAACTTAGAACCCTTATGAACCATCCTTTAGAACCTATTATATGATTTTTTTGATTATGGAATAAATACTATAATAAGTGTAGGAAATATTTTAGAATTTTATACCTTTTTATCTCAACTTGAAACTAAATATATAGAAGAATCCTTAATTGATGATAGCTGTGTTTTAACAGTGCAAGAAGAGTTAAACTAGTTCACGATGAACATGGTTTGGGAATTAGTTGATAGAACCTCTGTCTATCCTATTATAGGAAAAAAATGGGGTTTTAGGTATAAAAAATTTGATCATTGGTGTGATTACTAGGAATAAGGATAGATTAGTTGCTAAAGTTCATAACCTAGAGAAAGGTATATATTTTGAAGACAACTTTTTGCCTATATCTAGATTAAAAGAAATTTGGATTCTACTCGACTATGAATCACATATGAATTTAAAATTATATCATATGGATTTAAAATATTATTATCTAAAAGGTTTTTTTACAAAGTAAGTTTATGTTGAACAACCTTCTGGTTTTTAAAATCCACTTTTTCAAATTTAGTTTTCAAACTTACCAAGGAACTTTATGACCTTAAACAATCACCTAGATATTGATATGAATGTTTAATTTATTTAATTTTATCAATTTTTTTAGTGGGAGTTTAATTCCCTACTATTTTTAAAAAAACATAATATTTAGATATTTTTTAGTTTAGATATATGTTGATAATGTGATTTTTTGTTCTACAAATAAAAAACAATGTGCTGAATTTTTAAAACTCATGAAAAAAGAATTTTAAATTATCTTGATGAGTGAGTTAAATTATTTTATAGGTTTTTATATTTATCAAAAATACTTCAGGAATATGCTAAATTATATTAAATACATACTTGAGTTAATAAGTTTGGACTTGAATTTGGTAAAATATATGAAACTCCTTTGTGTTTTAATGATAATACTGATTTGGATGAAGCTGAGAAACTAGTTAAAGTCAATCTATACATAGGAATAATTGGGATTCTACTGTATCTAATTTCTTATATACTATAAATTATGATCGTAGCATAATTTTGTGATAAATTCCATTCTAATCCCAAGTAATATCATTTAAAAGCTACCATTTTTTAAAGTATTTGAAAGGGACAATTTTATCATTCCTTAATTTTTATAAAAACTTCTAATTTTAATCTAACTTCATATTTGGATACTAATTTGGTGGTGGTAGACTAGATAGGAAGAGTAATTTTGGAGCCTAAAATTTTCTAGGCAAATCTTTGGTATCCTAGTATAGTAATAAACAACACCCTGTTTTCTTATCTACTATTGAAGTATATTATATAATTGCTAGTAGTTGTTGTGCACATGTATTATGGATAAAACACACCTGAATTGATTTTTGATTCAATTATATTCAAGAATCAATCAAATTTGACAATACTAGCTATATCAACATTTCAAATTACCATATAAATCATTTAGGAGAAAAGTATGTAGGTTTAAGGCATCATTTCTTGAGATATCATGCTAAAATGGGGGTATTACTCTTCCAATTATCTATAATAAGAACTATTTAGAATATTTTTTTACCAATCCCATTACATGTGATCTTTTTAATTTTATTAAAATAGAATTTATTTTGTTAGAATTTAAATAAATCTAGTTTGTCAAGTTTATTTAAATTTTAATTTATGAATTATATTATTGTTCTTTTATTTTAGTGTTTTATGGAATCATATTCTTCTATTATGTTTTATTATTTAAAATTAATCATGTTGTGTTTTTATAAAATATAATGAATTCTATTAGTTTTTATTTTATTTTATTTTATGATAGAATCGACCCAAATTATAAACTAGGCACATAAGCCTTTTGAGGATCAGGTACAAGTCCTAAATTTCATTCATCCCTTGACTCTTTCTCACTTATCCTACATGACTACTCTCGTAAGTCAAATCATACACTACTTTTCTCTCATTATATCTCTTGATTCCCACTATCTTCCTTCTACCAATCTTTAACAATGGGAAAATACTAGTGCAGAGATGATGGAAGCTTAGCTTCTTCCAAGAAGGTAAAGTCAGGAGGTGTGCGTTATTGGGTTCTTACTATAAAATCTATTAACATGGTTTGGATGAATACTATAAAAATTATATTTAATAATTTTATTCAGTTTTATGTTTGTAAGTTTTTTTGATGAAAATAAGTCTGTTTTTTTTGAAAAGGTTGAGGGTCAAGCCCCCTTTATTGATCATAAAAATCATACCTCTTTCAAAATCGGGAAAATAGGGAACCCATTACAAGAAAGTAAAAAATTCATTAATAAACAAGACACCATGGTCAAAATGGTCCTACAAGTCCAAAGTGGAGCAAACCTAAATGTAATAATGAGAATAATGCTTATCACCCCCCTCTCCAGACAACGAAACAATGAGTTTAGACAACATAATTCATCGCCCTCTCTACCAAGAAGTTGGACTATGCTAGTCAGCATAATGTGACAGAGCACCTCTCCAACCAATACAAAAATGTGGAGGAGATCTAGATGAATGGATAAAACTCACCCTTGTCTCTTTCTATCTACCCGCCCGACAGAGCATGTGAGGAACTCACACCAATTTTAACCAAATGTGAAGCAAAACCATTATGAATACATTGAGAAGGAGTCAATGGAAAAGTGCCTATATGTCCATAAAAATAGATGACAGATGGATGAATGATGGGTGTCATCACACCCATGCCTCTTTTGTGGCTACCCACCCAATGATACCTACAAAATATAGCACCGCCAACCCAATGCAATAAATAAAAAACAAGTGTACACAGAGAAATATTCTCCCCAATAAAAAAATAGAACCAAAAGAACCAGAACAAGACTGGATGAAAAACAAATACCACTAGAAGGGAGTTCCAGCAACTGACTACCATTAATCAAGGACAATTGATAGTGTAACCCATATCCATCATCCATATGATCCACCACTGAATCTCATCGATCACACTGGCCTTCCTTGCACAACCCCCCAAAAAGAAACCAAAGGATGATAAATCCCTCTTGACTACCAAAAATCACTGTAAACCAGTATCAAGCCACCTTCTGGATGCCAGAAATCATTTCCATTTAAGACATCGAACATAGAGGAGTGAACATCACCCAAATATCAAACACTGCCACTTGTAAGTCCCTCATAGATTTTCACGAGCATTGAAAAACATCAGTGGAGCCTAGATCTGGACCATATATAGAATAATGGTAGTCGAGGGATGTGCAAGCAAGATGCACCCAATAAAACTAGAACTTGACTCACCATGGAGATGGAAGAAGAAAAGAACTTCCATAAAGCATGAATCAAACAACACCCCCCCAAAATTGACAAAAAGGTGATTATAATCAAAACCACCCCAAGATCCCCATTGATGAAACCAATGGGATCCACTATGAAATGAAGATTAGGAAACACTAGGAGAAATATAAGCTTACACCAGGCCATTCAAGAGCTATTGTCTCTTCTATGATTCCTTGGATCTCAAAAGAAGTATGGTTTCTTATTCGAGGAAGAAGTGAATGTATTTATGGGGAATTCCAAGTTCCATTTCAGTGTAATAGAGGATATCCTATATTTTAATGTTAATGGTAAATATATTCCAGTTTTTCAATAGAAATAGCCTTAGTTTTTATTGTACCCAAAGTGGGAGTTCCAATTTAACTATAATTTGGTTTTTATGAGTTTATTTGGACCAACTAAGGTTTTCAAGTTTCTATTTGGAACCGATGATTTGGAAATAACCTTATAGAAGACTTAGATCCAGAATTAGATAGTGACTCCTACAGAGGTGTAGGATATATTAGCTTACATAACAGAACCGCAGTTACCAGGGGTCAGTCCTATTATAGTAGTGATAATTTAGAAACAAGAAGATGATGTTATTGAAGTTGTTGAAGTAGTTCAGTATGTTGATCCATCTATTGGGACAAATTATATAGTTCATGATAAAAGGATAGTTGAAACTGTGCCTAGTTTTTCATCTACTAAGAAAAGAATAGAAGGTTAAGTTGAACTTCAGATAGTTGATCCAACTCTTCCTGGAAAACTTGCTGGTGGAGAAATAATTATATATGTGGTTATGGAGACTGTTGATCACTCTTATACACTACCAATTCCATCAATTCCTCCTTATGTGCATGGGGATGAACCTTATATATGTAATATACAAGATAGTTCTGGAATAAATTTTTTGACTCGAATCTAATGAATGAGTTTGATAATATCAGAGGAGGTTATAATGAGTTGAAGAAGGAATTGACATCCTCTAAGGAATATATTAAACAAATAAAGGATATTTCAGTATCAAAAAAATATTTTTACAAGATATTTGGGATCTTTAAAACCAAAAATATTTGATCAAGAATATATAGACAGTTCCTTATATTCAATGAGCTTGGAGTGATAGTTTCACATCAAAGGGAGATGAATCAAAATATTTCTATGGTTCAATATGATATGTCATAGAATTTAGTAGATGAAATTCATTGTTTTAAGTATTAAATGAAGGAAATATTTTATACTTTCAAGAGCATAGTGGTAAGTAAATTTTATTTCTTTATGTGATTTCAACCAAAAACCAGACCCTATTCATATAAACATTTAGTGGATATTATCTTTAAAAATGAGGTTTATGAGATGATTTTGGAATTGAATTCTATTTTATATGAGATTCAATTTATACTGTGTGACATGTTCACACCTGCCCTAATGTAATATTTCAAGAAATATATTTTGAGTGAGTTCTTGGACACTATAAAAACTATTAGAAAGATGGATGTTGGAACTGAAATTTACTTGAATGATATGGTAGGGAATATTGAAGTTATTTTGGTGGAAATATTTAAGATATCTTGAAATTATATCAAGATATTTAGGGGATGATATCTAGGAAAATTGATTCTGTAACTATAAATCATCAAAAAAGTATAAAATTTATAGCAAATATCTCTAAAGAAGTTAAAGGGATATATCCTAAAGAGGATTACAGTTCCTTAAAATCTAAACCAACTCTATCAGTTATGATTTATACTATAGGGAAGAAGACTATATTTTATAAGAATCTCAATTTTATTTATTTGGTATAAACAACTGCCCCTGTTTTACCTTCTCTAGTTGCTCCTATGGATGCTGAGATGAAACATACTGCCAGCTCTTCAATTAAAAAACCTTCTTCTAGTGTTTTTCATGATATAGATTAAGGTTTAATAGAGCATATAACCAATATAGAAAATAATATACAATCTATAAATGGAATAGTGGTCAGTGTGTAAGGATCTGTCAAATGGATTATGAAGAATTTTTATTTAGACATTCCATCTACTTCTTCCATTCTTCATCTTTCTCCCCTTTTCAAGGATCCTAAAATTTTTACCTCTAGGGATATTAAATCCTTTAAAAGAATTTTGAGAAATGGTTTCTCCTTAGTTTACCAAATTTATATACAAGTATATAATTCTATTTTATATTTTTAAAAGTGAGATATAATTAATAGTATTGATATGAATGCATTTGATTTGTATTATCTAAGTAGAATTAGGTTTTATAGAACAAATCCTAAAGATACATTTAGAGGTACTAAACATATAATAGTGGATGGTTTTGATCCAAAACCAATTTATAGAAATGATAAATCCAAGTAGGATGTTGCCTTAGTTGCTGAGTGATCTAGTCAAGAATATTTACCCTCATACCCTTCAAAGAAGATAGATTTTATCCCTATTAGTATTTATGATTTTAGTATTTCTATTGTCAATATTGAAGGCATTCTCAACACACCTGCTCAAAATACCATAGACATATCAACCGTTGGTTTTACAGGCCTAGATATTATATAGATAAGAAAAGTTGTGTTTCCAAAAATGATGGATCTACCTACTACCTCTATAAAATATAAGAAATTTAAAGATATCTCCACTCAAACTTCCTTCTCAGTTTGAAACTATCCATAAGCCCAGGTATTCTGAATAATATTATATATATATATAGGTAATAATTGGATGTATTTTTATAAAAATATTAAAAATTAATTAAATCCTTGTTTATCCATTTATTATGTTTTTATTAGTTATTTTTTTCATTCATTATTCTAAGTCTTTATTAAATTTCTTTCATGTTTTATTTGGTGTTTCACAAAAAGTTAGTCTTTCAAATTCATATTTAGTTTAATCACAATACATAATTAGTTCATAACTATAAGTGATAAAGTAAATCTGATTTTTATCTCCATTATTTTCCTTTTTAATGACATAAAAGGGGGATAAGTTTACCCATTGTGGAAAAGTATCCTTATTGGGAGAAGCTTACCCAAGCAGGAGAAGTTCTCCAAATTTTGAGAAGTGTCTAGTTTTGGGGAAGAAGAAAGAAATAAACATAATATTTTAAAATAAATATACATAATATTTTAAAAGAAATATAAATAATATTTAGTTTTATATAAAATCATATAAAACCTTTTAAAAATGCATTGTTTAATGTATCATGGGATTTGTGATCATAAAAATAGGGGATACTGTTGGACTACAAACATTTTTCTAACATATATCCCATGTATGGTAGGGTTTGATGATCTCAAATACCCTTAATATATTAATGATGTTTTGTTTTAAGTATGTTCATCAGGTTTTATCATTATTTTTTCTCATTATATTAAAATATGTATGTTTTAGAAAATTGACAAAAAATTTCCTAAGCTTGGAAATTTGGTTATGTGAGGAATTATGCTACATGGATAAATGGCCACATCAAGAAATCATCCATGTCAATTATCTATGTAAAGGGAATTACTATGTGAAGTGGATACATTGTGAAATAATCTATGAAAAAATTTCCTTTGTTGATAAATCACCTATATGAGTAGTCAACTTAATCAATCAAATGATTATATAAATTGAATGTGTAATATAATATGTGATTTGGATACATGGTGAAATCATATACATGGTTCTGATTGGATATGTGATTCATTTAGATATGTAAAATTTGTATATGTGAGTTAGAAGTCCATGTAAATAAAATAAGCTATTTGAAGAATGCCTATGTAAATTAGGCTACATGGGCAATTTGGCTACATAAAAAATGATTAGGTGGATTAATTTGGCTATATGAATTAAAAGTTTTATAATTCAGTTATGTGGTGATTTGCAATCAAATATATCATCTACAACCTTCTATTTATTACACTTGGTGTAGTTTTAGTGGGAATTAATGATATTGTGTATTCATTAAATGGATAATTACCTATTTACGGAAAAATTATTATAAAAAGTCGTAAGTATCAAGAAAATAAAAAATTACAAGGATAATTTAATGGAGCGTAATGTTACTGAGGTATTTACCAGAAAGTGGTGTGTGGCGTTTAATTTTTAACCCTAGATTTTATAAACACGATCCTTCGCATTTTAAAAGTGATTACTTGTATGAATATTTTATGTGTTTAAAATAAATAAACAGTAGAGAACATAGTGACTCGAATATTTATCCTAAAAATTCCAAAAAGATCTTTATGCGCTTCTCTATTTTATTAGAAGAAGAAGAAGAATATAAAAGTTCTACAATTTTTTTATCAAGATCGTCTTTTCTATCATTTCATAATACTCTCCTTGAGCTAAATTTTATTCATATAATCTCTCCTGGAGATCCCTTCTCTTCTATCAGTTGTATCTTATAATTGTGTTCTTAACCTATAATCTCTTTGTTTTTTTATCTCTATCTCTATAAAGGTTACTGGTAAAATAACATTTAAGTCTTGTATTTGTAAATATTTTTTGGATCCCAGTTGAATAATCCTATTATTTTACCATGTTTAGATTGCTTTCACTCAGTTATGAAGTACTTGGGAAAAGGACTAGAAGTTCCTGAAAAAAGGGATAGTCTAGTGAAAATCACCAATATCTTGGATTTGAGAGTTTGTGGAGTGGACTAGGGGATTTATTTTCCCAAAACCACTATAAATATCTATCTTTGATCTCTTTTATTTGTGATTTTATTTTCATTGTATGCCTATGTTAAGAAAAGAACCAAAGTAATCATATATTTATAGAGGGTTGTTTTCTAAGTAAAAAAATTTTAAGGAACTCAATTCACCCTTATTGAGTCTTAGGGTAGTCAATCTATAAAAACACTCCTCAAATTATTAGCGAATTTGGTTGTATACTTAAAATAATAATGATTATAAATTTAATTATAGTTTTAAATAGGTTTAGAAGTATATTTCAAAATGAAACTAAGTTGAAATTATCTGGTTTTGATTTTAATTTATGTTTGGTTTAGCATATGGAATTTAAGATCCATTAGTTTCAAAATGTTGATTTTATTAAGAAATGATTGATTTTAATTTTTACTATGATTTATCATTATGTTTATATTTAAATTATAATATAAATTTTTATTTTTGTGGTTTCATGTGGTGTTTTGTGGATTAATGTGGTGTTTTGTAGATTAGGTAATAATTTGTTTTAAAATGAGTAAAAATTTTCTATTTCAAAAGGATTTTTAGGTTACAAATAGAAAAATATTCAACCCCCATATTATTTAAGTCCTTAATTTTATCAAGAATATCTAATATATGTTAATAATGGTTATTTTTATATGGTTCCATCATGATTAAAATCTTCTTTGATTATTGAGTTTCTATTACTTATTTTAACATCTTAATGATATTTTTTAGTGTAAGGAATAAATTTAATAGTAGATAAAAACCACCTATATATGAAGTTTTAATTTATTATTTTATGATATTTCATGTGATTTTTTCAAGTTTATGAAAATTCCACTTGTTGAGTAAGAATTTCCTCCCAAGGAATATTTATGAGATATTCCAGGGATGAAAATTTTTTATGGTGGGAAGAATTTTCACTCCCCAAACTAATTTTTAATTATTTTTTTATTGATTAATTTTTATTATTATTTCATGATTTGGGATTTTTAAAGGTGTTTTAGGAGTTTTTTATTGATTTTTTTATTATTTGAAAGTCTCGACATGTCTGGGAAGTGGCTCGAATTTATTTTGAGAGTTTTGGTGTTTTTTTTGGAGTTACATAAGATTTTTGGAAAATTTGAAAACTAATATACGTATAGTTCACATATGTGATGTGTAATATTACACTTTATACATAAGATTAACCCTATGAAGGGTTGGGATAAAATGGTTAAGTGTTATGGGGGCCTTATAATACAAAAGAGTAACTCTTTGGTAGATAAGAGTGGATCTTAGATATATAAAAGTCACCCTATGAAAGGTTGAAAATGGATGAGTATGATTAAATTTTGATTTACCTTATATATATAAGAGTAAGCCTATGGAAGAGGTTTTATATATAAAATTAAACCTTGGTGATATGTAAGATTAACTATTTATTTTTCCTATATAAGTAAAATTAACTTTGTTGCAAAGGGGAAATGTAAGAGTAACTTCTTTACATGTAAGTGTTACTATGTGAAGTGATATTTAGCTAAGTCTACGGAGGAACCTATGGTATTTGAGAGTAAATCCTTGGTATTTATAGGTCATTAGGGATAATCTAAGAAATGATAAAGTATAAGAATCTCCTATGATATTTACATGTAATTTACCTGATATATAAGGTTCATTTACCTATATATGAAAGGGTAATTACCTTGTTTAGAAATAGGTAAAGTAGTTCCCTATGATTTTTACGGTTATTTTTTATTGATACATAAGGTTCATTAGGAGGAGATATTTAAGTGTCCCGGATTTTGTTTAAAATTAAGTATGATGAAATTTTTCTAGATTTTTAAAATTAAGGGTTGAATAGTCCTTTTGAGATTTTAAATTAGATATCCCCATCATGATTTTTTATTATAATGTAATGAAATTAGGGGGAGGATAAGATCATATTCCCTTAATTTTACTCCCTTTTACCTACTTTATCTTTAGTGATTGAAGGCAATTTACTTTTTTGGCTAAAATATGATTCCCCAATTTTTCTTCCACATCCTCTCTTCTTTGTTTCTTTCCCTAAAGTGGTCATAGAAACCTAGGGTTTCAGGTTCCTTGATTTTTATTGGGGTTTCTACAACTTAGGGTTTAAAATTTACTTCTAAATGTCTCTCATATGTCTTTATGGTGCAATAACACATTCATAATTAGATTCAACTATTTAGGTAGTTTTCTCCATATATAAACCTTTAAATTTAAATCTATATATTGATTTCTTATTTATAACTCATGACTTGAGTAATTTAAAAATTATAATAAGTGTTTTGTAAATTACAAGTATTTTTTTATTAAAATATCTGGTAATGAATGAGGGTTTTTAGATTTCTAATTGGTTTCTTGATGATTTCTAAGGAACAAAACTAATGTTTTTAGGAAATTGTTTACAACCAAGGGTGTGTTTTGTTTTTTTATGTTTTGTTTAAATATGTCGATGATATTTCCTTAACTTAGGTTCAAAAGATGACTTATTACATATTTTTCTTAAAGACTATTATAATGTTTAAATTGGTACTTTATTAAAGGTTTTTTTAATTTAAAATAGTTTTCAAAGGTGAAATGAGGGATGATTTTATATATTCCACTTAGGTTTTATGTACTTTATTTCCTAATTAATTTTACTCACCTCTATTTGGTTGATCATGAGAAACTGCGTACTTAGAAAATAACCTAGGACAAGTACATAATAGGCATTTATTACTCTCTCCCTATAATTTAATTATTCTGGTATAATTTTTAGTCATTGACTAAGCTCTCCCCAACATTAGATTATATAGTTATTACTACTAGGAATTTAATATGATCTCCCAAGTAGTTTAATATGATTGGGTAAATAAATAAGATAATATTAGTATCCTAATGTGTCTTGACCTTATTCTTATAGGGATATTCTCATGATAGTTGATTATTTTTTATATTTGATTACATGAACTTGTTTATTTGCATGATGGACGTGTTTCTTTTATTTTTATTCCAATTGATTTTGGTTTCAAATGTTTTTGATCATTATCATTTCCGAATTCATTCTAAAAGTTGAGAATTATGTTACATGTTTATTATTTATAGAATCTAACAAGGGTTGTTAAATTATGGGCCATTTATTTTACTTCTAAAAAGGTGAGTATTTTCAAATTAAGGTTTGGGAACTATTCCCTATATAAAAAAGTCTATTCTTTCCTAAAGTGTTTTAAAACCTGACTAAGTTAAATGGATAATTTTTTTAACTTGTGAATAATGAGTTTAAATGGTATAAACTTTTGATTTCTTTAATTTAAATGAAAATCATACTTTCATAATTGTGTTTTCAGACTAGCGTGAAATATATTTACTTTTAAAGTTTATGCATGGTGTGTAGGGAGGATACCTTATAGAAAATATTTTTTCATGCCTATTATATTACAAGTTTAGTAAAGGTTAATCTTTGATATAGTTAGTGTTCCTCTAGTTTGGGTATGGTGACAATGTTATGAAAAGTGTAATTTTTCTTAGCACATGGAGACGGGTAACTTTGGTCTTTATTTTTATTTTTGGAATCTTATTCTTATAATGTATCAAGCCTAGACAACTTCCATAATTTAGTATCTTTATTTTAATTATGTAAGTTTTTCATAATTTTAAGTTTATTTTTGTTAACATATATACAAACTAGATTTATCTATTGGATTTACTCACATTTTATTAGATGCGTTAAATTTTTATTCCTTGTTTTGTTCTATTTAATTATGAAAATTATTTATTTTCATTCATGTGATTATTTGACTTACAGAATGTCCATACCTAATTTATGGGTGGAAATTATCCTTTGATTAATACTTTGTTGGGTAAAATCATTATTTTTTTTCTTTCATGCTGATACCCTTGTTTCTATCCTATTGGGACCAGGAACACCCTTTGGTCCCTATCATAGGATGAATCGAGTGCCCAAATTAGGGTAGTCTGGGCTGGTTAATGAAAAAGATTGAAAGTTCATAAAAATTTTATTTTTTAAAATTAACCACTTTTATAGCTTCTTTTTATTCACTTAATTTCTCACTTTTCTCAAGAGGTGGTGTAGAAAGGGATTTAGAAGATACTTAAACATAAACTTCCATATCTTTATCTTTCCATTTCCCAATTAGTTAATTTTTTATAAAATAACTTCTTTCAAGGTGTTTTTTGAACAAAATTATTATCTTCCCTTAAAGTCACCGGTGGCAATGTGATCATAGAATTATTCATTTTCAAGGAGAATCATTCTATGTTTTAGCTTACTTTCAGTTATTTTACTCTTATCTTAGTGATTTAACTTCCACTTTCAATTTTAAAAGAGGATTTTATTCTATTCCAAATTGGAATATTTTTTCGGGATCTCTTATAATTATTCTCTATGATTATATAATAACCTTTTAGATTTATCATCTTGAGTTTCTGTAACTTTCATCATCTTCCACTCTGGAGATTTACATCTAGATGTTCCTTAAAAACCATCCATCTTTTAAATTTCAAATTTTTATCTAATTTCTTAGCTATGGGAAGTTAAACATCCAATCCTTTCTAAACAATTTGTTTCTTAACAAAATCAAAAGAAAACTTCAGCCTTGTAATATTCTCATCATTAAAAGTAATTTCCATAAATCTCTATGGATTTTTTAAATCCTTCATAACAACCCTCTCTAGAGTACTCAATAAAATACAATTTAAAATTCTAGAATATGGTAGCATCTTCAACTTCACTAAGTTAGTGGAAATATATTTAATTTATCCCCACATTAATTTAATGATATTGAACTTACTCATTCTAAAATAAAATAAAAAATTATACATCCTGATTTTTCATAATGTCCTTATCTATTTTCCTTGGTAGAAAAACCCTTGAATACACTAAAAAACAATCCATTATTCAAGATTAAGATGCACCATTTTATATACCTTCTCCTCTGCTAAAAAAATATATCAATAGTTTTATCCATAATGAAAGTTCTCAAAATTTATAAAATCTTTTGTGAAATAAACCAGGATTCAGTTTCAAGTAGTAAATTTGATTTTTCCAAAAAATTATTTATAAAGACAACAAACTAACAAAATTGAATCTTAAATTTTAATTTTCTCTCCAAATAAACCTCTTTAAAAGATATGATGGAATGAAATTATCTAACTATCTATTGATAAAACAATTGTAATTTTATACTATACAAAGTAATCATCTCCAATTATTAAAACTGAATGAATATTTTTAAAAAGTATTCATATATATTATACCAACCAAAATGAATCAACCATACATGCACAATTTCTCCAGTATTAATATCTATGAAAGTTGACATGATGATTCATAATTTGATCAATGATTTATAAGATCAAAAATATTTAGAATGTCTCGAGTGAATTCCATAGAGATATGTAATTATTAATTACAAAGTAAATTATAGGGTCCACAAGTATTTATATAGAAGTAGATGGCGATCCTTATCCATTAATCTCATACTCAATAGATGGTCATATTAACTTCCCACCAAAAAGGTAATTCCAAGTCTTATTAAAAGAATAAATTTTTAATTTCACCAAAACAAAGTCAGTTACCTCAAACACTCAATAAATAAATAAAATATAGAAATTAAAATAAAAAAATTACTCATTTTTCATTGATCTAAAATATAATTATCAAATAAATACACTTATATAATTCATCTTATGATACACATGAATGATCATATTATGATGAATCTGGTTATGGAATGTATACTGAATACTTTTTATCTTCTGTAAAACTTATGATATAAAAGTAATTTCATTTAGAAATGCTATCATAAAATGAAAAACTCCCACTATT
Source organism: Viscum album (assembly GCA_963277665.1). NCBI lineage: Eukaryota > Viridiplantae > Streptophyta > Magnoliopsida > Santalales > Viscaceae > Viscum > Viscum album. The sequence continues at coordinate 225,157,323 of OY728157.1, forward strand.
TCAAGGATTAAAAAAAATATAAGTTAGTATTATGTAACAAAATGAAAAAAATAATTAATATCACATAATAAGTATGATATAATATAAAAGTAAAACAATTTTATTCTTACACTTACCCACTAAATTAATTTTATTCTGATGTAGATCTTCAAAAATTAATCACATATAACTATGTACCGATTGTTATATGTACCAGTACTCGGTTTCCTTTAATAAAAAAACATTTTAGCAATAAATACCCAAAATTTCTTGGGTCTAAATATATTATCAAATAATACTTTTAGAACACACATTTTTCTAAACTTACAATGTTGAACAAATGACAGTTCTTTTTAAATAAAATGTTTACTAGTTATGAATGATTGAACTTTGTTTAAAGAATAATGATTCTTCCAGTGACATATCCCATAAAATTTAGTATATAAGGGTAAAATTTTTGAAAAAAAAAATTAAATTAAAAATGTGATTTAACAAATGATATATAACCAATTTTAGAAGATGTATTATATGGTTTTAACTATCATAGATGCTTATCAAATTTTTTATTTTAGAAATAAACTTGGAATCCAACTAAATAATACTTTCAAATTCAGAATTAAGTTTTAAAAATTTTATCCGATTATTAAAAGTTGTTGAAACTCAAATATATTGGACATTCAACATGGAATTAAGATTAAAAATATCACATTTATATTTACCAATATATTCCTTGGCCTTAGTGTATTTCTTAAAAATATTTTGATTTTTATCTTACACATGTATCACATATTCATTTATTTACTCATATAATAGATAAATTTCTTCCTCATAATACAAATAATGAGGGTCATTAGAATCTAAATACATATTTTATATTGATTCAATAGTTACCTTATACATGAAACACTTCCCTTTTAAAGTTGATTTTAATTTATTTCCCACTTTTAAATGTTTTTAGGGGGAAACCCTTAATAGAGGGGGAAGGATTACCCCAAACCATGCTTGTGGCCTGAGTAGCATAGTAAAGGAGTCTTATACATCAATTCCGATCACTACTTATTTCATCATGTGTACCTTTGAATGAAATTTTGTGCAGTAAAATCCCACATCTCGCTTTTCTCGGTAGATTCATGAGCGACCGTGCATGCCCCATAAAACCTACATCCCAACCTAGGAACCAAAATAAAAATGTTTTTTTGGGTTCCAAAAATAACACAACAATAAACTAGAAACCAAATCCACACCCAAGAACCAAATGAACAAGACTAGGCTAGGAGAAATTAGGCTGAATAAAGGTGGGGAGATCAAATAAAAATAGGACATTGAAGTAGGTCCCATCCCACCTCAATACCAACATGCCTTAGTACCCCATGAGTCACAATCTAAGAATCTCAAGCCTCCCAAGACTGGATGAAATCACCATCAATCCATGCCACAAAAAAACATTCATGGATCACCGAGACACTGATTTCGTAACAAGAACCCTAATGCTAGAGAATAAGTATCAATAAGTCATCCCAAATAACAAATAAAAAAAATAGAATTCACATTCTAACCCTCATCATGGTGTTGATAATTCCCGGGTCAATATTTTATATTGGATGATGACACATAGGTGATACACCGTGAACCACCTCAAGTCGAACCCACTTCTGGATGATACACCACTGACGTAGGCCCCTAGAGGAAGCAGAGTCACTATCGGTAAGTGGATGCTTTGTGACTGAGAACCAAAAACCCTGAGAAGGAAGGGATTAAAATGTTGGGGATTAGAAAATGTTACTCCACATTTAATTAAAATAAACAAGCCAATAATGTTATTTTGGACACAATAATGAAGCCATTCCATGCCAAATATGGCACTCATAGACAAGTACCTATACAAATCTACATCTTCCAGCCACCCGACCATGAAAAAATTCTCACCGTGAGGATATTTTTTTTAAATAAAGTAGTGATATTCTAATAATAATAACTTTATTAAGAACTATGTAAAGTCATATATTCACTCATTGTCTAAGTATTCATCTGCTTCCATACTTTCTTTCCTTTTCATTTAGTATATATTATTGACTCATTCTATTCTCTTTAACCTAGGGAAATCCATCTTAATATGACCATTTTTCTTACACACTTAAAAAAAACACTATAACCCATTATATCACCCCTCATACTAGAATTATCATACATACCACATTGTTTGTTCCTCTTGTCATTATTCAAAAAATTTTTCTTTCAAAACATCCATCTCATTAGTTGTAAAAACTCTCCTTTAGTATGATCCTTCTCAATATCATCAAAATAATGTTTATAACTCTTCATAGTATTTTCATTATATGTAATAGATCCAAAATTAGTTTTAGAAAATTTAACACCATTATTTCAATTTTATTTCTCAATAAATTTCTCTAGATGATTTTGATATTACATCAATGTTTTTATTAGATTATTCAAACCCAACTCAGTAATGTTATTAGTATCATAAATCAAAATTATTTTCAACCCCCAATCATTAAATTTTATTTAATGATTTTTTCAAATAAATAATAATCTATAATTTATTTCTCTCTAAGAGATAGTATGTTATTCAAAAAAGTCATAATTTTCTGATACTTCTGTTTAGATGAATCTCTTAGTAGAAAATAAAAATAATGGTAGTTTCTCTTAGCATATATCTCTTTATCTTAAGAACCTTTGATGACTCAAATTTTTTATTTTCTGTATTCTTCCAAATACTGTAATAAATTATTTTATAAGACTCTTAACTTTAGATATTATACGTAATAGCACATAAAATTGTGTTCTAACTCTAAAATTCAATTGAAACTCAGATTTATCCTCATGAATAATGTTCCGAATATGTTTTTTTATATAATATCGTATTTTTTTCATAATGATATAGTTATTAACTCTAGTATTAATAACATAAGCTTACATTACATCTCTCTAATATTTATAATCAACACCATAAAAAATAAGTGGCCAATTCAAATTTATGTTCTTTAAAGATCTCATTGTTGGAGAACCTGCCAAAAAAATATATTCTCTAATACAGGTACATTAGTACAATGAAATAAATATAGGGATGAGATATGATACCAAATATTTTCCTAGTATATAAAATTCAAGCGGGGAAATTGAATTGAAGATTTTTCATACTTGTCAATTTATCCCATTCTAAGTAATCAGTAGCCTGAAAGTTAGAAATTACAAACTATCATAATAACAATTAAAAAAACACAAAAGAACTAAGAATTTTAGAAGTTGAAACTTAACTAATGTATATAAACAAAACTGAATAAGAAAAAACACTGAATTAAATAATTAAATAATGTTATAGATGACCATTTATAAACTAATTTAATCAATATTATTATAGGATATGACAGTTTTAGTCTGTAAAAAATATTCATTTTTAATCCCATGAAATAAGAGGATCAGTACCCATATCAAAAGGAAACAAGATCCAAAACTCTAAAAAATTCTCAATCTAAAACATTGAAATCAAAATTCCTATAAGTATGTTTTTTTTTGAAAAACATCAACAATAGTTAGCTTTATCACTGAGCCGTCATTTAATCAGATGATTGATAATAAGTCTTATCTTGGGAATTATTTGAACTAGAAGTTTAAAAGTATAGATTATTATCTTTAGAATCTCTTTTATCACACATGATTATATGAAAATAATTACTATAGGAAACATTAATAATTTATAATTAAAATATTCATAGTCAAAATATTTAAGATCACAATAAATACTAAAATAATTATAAGATATAAATTCACTAAGGTGTTGAATTCTCTTGAAGGTCAACACTTTAGTTTGAGTCGTCATATGTTCTTTGAATCCTTAGTTTTCAATTTAAAATAATTTGGTTCAACAAACTTCCAATGGTAAACTTTAAATATTTTTGGTATAAATATCACTTTTTAACAACTCGAGATCACTCAATTGATCTTTTGTTCAAAGTAGTTCAGGTGAATTCTCTATCTTTTATAAATTCCTAGTTCAGAATTTAATCATCCCAACCATGTAATTTATAAATTAAATCTGTATAAATAGAATATAAAGAAAACTTCAAGTTAAGAAAATTATATTATAAAGTGTATTATGATTTAAAAAATAGAGGACTCAAAAGATGTCTTTTAGAAAATTAACTAACAAAGAATATAAGTATAATCAGTAGGATCCTCACATAAACCCATCACACAAATATAGAAGAAGAATACAAGTGTCTTAGTGAATAAATAATGAAAACATATTATTACCTTAATATTTTGAATAATTCACTAACCACACTGAGGCATACTTACCCAAATTAGTACACATGTTTCTAGGAATTACCCACCACCAATCTTTTGAAATATACACTACTAGATCTTATAATGGTGTAAACAGATATCCAAAACTTCCATGATTTGAAATAACCAATAGAAAACAATGTACTAAATATTCGGAAGAATAACCTCACCCTAAATCACTACACCAAGTTAAAAATCCTCACACATTCCAAATAAAAACCCACATAAACAAACATTTAAGAGAAATAATAAAATCAAGTAAAGGAAAAAAAGATTTACATAGTTTGGAAATTATTCCTATATCTATAGGAGAACAAAACTAAACTTTTTATTTATCAAAATTTATAATATTTCAATATTAATTGAGAAGTAAGAAAAGTTTCATCCATGTGTGAATATTGTCCAACCTCTCATTTATAGTGGGGTCTAACTAGTCAACTGATTGCATCATCCTCTAATCTTTATGATGGACCCACTATTTACCTTTTAAACCTTAAATTGCCTATAATAATACTTGCCTATAACTATTGATCCCTAGTGAACATTAATTTTTAATCTTACATACCATATGATGACAATTATGTTTCATATTTTACTAAAAACCATGATTAATCTCCTTTATATAAACATAAAAAAGACTTTCATGTATTCAATAAATTATATTATTCTATCTTATGGACCTTGAAAAATTTACATGACATCCATAAATTAACTTAAGGACCACCTGTCTCGGCTATAATTTCACTATCGTGAGTTTGAACATTATTCTATAGCATATATTTTGGAGTTTCTCCTTTAAGAAGTCTAAACTAGAACTTAAAAGAGACTTCACAATTCCTAAAAAAATCCATCATGAATACTTATTACAATGAAACCATGAAAAACACTAACATTTATGAAAAAACCATTCTTAAAAACTTATATATTAGTAACAATATCTTCACCTCCTTCCAGTCAACCCAGTCCCACTATGGCATAATTTCCTTACTCTTTCATGGATTAAAACCTTGGTGAACATTTCTTCAGGATTATGAATCCCACTTATCTTCCAAAACTCTAGTGCTCCATCTTCTTTTATCCTCTAGATGAAATGATATTTCATGTTAATGTGTTTCATCGATGAAGGGAACACTGGATTATTTTCCAAATCAATTGTACTATGAATGTCATAGAATAACAAACCACTTTATTGGATTCTTTTTATCTCCTCTAAAAAACACTTTAACAATATAAATTCTTTCCTTGCTTCCATATGACAACTTATTTAACTTCTATTGTGGATAGTGTTTCCACCAGTTATAATTTTGATATACGACTTACTATCATTACTCAAAGTGTGAACACATAGCCTATAGTATTATTCAGAGTGTTTGAATATCCCTCAAAGTTTTAATCCACATAACCCTATAATAGATCATCCCTTTAAAACATTGGGTTATATATTCAGATCATTTAAGATACTTAAGTATTTACTTCACAGCTTTCCAGTGTTCATTCCCAAGATTCTCTATGAATTGGTTAATGTCTCCCAATATAAATGTAATGTACAACCTTGTACATACCATGGAATACATCAAGCTTCCTACCACTGATGAAAACATAAATTTCATCATATTATTATCCTCATATTCCATTTTTGGTTCTTTATCTTTGTAAAATTTAAAGTGTCTACCCAATAGAGATGATACTAGATTTCATATATATATCCTAAATCTCTTTTTTACCTTTTAAATGTACTCATTTCAATACAAAACCAAACATATGTTCTTTATCTCTCTCTCTCAATTAATATCCATAATTTTATCTCATCCTCTCCAAGTTATTTTATCAAGAATCTTCTAGAAAAAACATTATTTAACTTCTGAATCCACTTAGTATCCAAACTACCCAGAAGCACATCATTCTTACAAAATGAAAGGAGGATAAGTATTCCACCATCGAACCCCTTCAGGTAAAAATAATGATCCAAGTTTCTCTAGATGAACCCTTTCTCCACCATAAAGGTGTCAAAGTTTCGGTTCCATTTCCTTAATGATTATTTCAACCCGTAAAAGGTACTATTTATCTTACACACCCAACCCTTATATTGTTGAGCCATGAAACCAACTAGTTACTCAATATAGTTTTCCTATTTTAAGTCACCATGAAGGAATATTTTCCTCACTTCCATCTTCCCAAGATGAATTCTAATAAGATATACCAAACTAAGCACCATTCATAAGGTAGTACATTTAGATATTAGTAATAAAATATTAGATAACTTCACTAATTTGTACAAAAATACCTTTATAACTTACCTAACCTTGTTCCTATTCCTAACATCAATTTCTTCTTTCAAATGGAAGACCTAATTATTTTCAAGTTATTTCTCCCCCTGTGGTAATTCTATTAGATACTAGGTTTTATTTTAATGAAATGGATTTAACTCATCTTTCATTACTAATTACCAATTTTCAGAATCACTTAGAATAACTACTTCTTCTGGGATCTTGAGTTCTTAATATATTAAAATAATGTAATGAAAACCCGATCGATACCTTTATGTTGGTCATAAAATTTTATTCGACCTCTATAATTCAACCTTCATCTTTGACATTTATTGAATGTCAACTTTTAAAACTCATATCCAAAATTCCACAATCCATGAGAGTTCAGGAAAATCTTCTACAGTCCAAACATATGGACTTTCCATGCCACTAAAATTTCTAAAACTTATGTCATTTCATAACTTCCATTCAGATTAACTTGTATTTTGTTAATTTATTCTTTACAATCAATTTATTATTCCACCAAGTGATGGTCTTCACAAAAGAACTTCTCATTAAATAGAATATTCTAGCATCAAATTATATTTTTATTATCTTCATTTAAAAGACAAAACCAAAAGTTTCATCACCATATGTTAAAAAGAAACATATCTTTGAATCAGATATAAGTTTTTCTCAATCCTTAACATTAATATCATCATAGATGAGACTCTGAAAACTTTGAGGTGGGTAAATTTTATTGGTTTACCAGTCTAAAACTTCTCTGAAATATTCTTCCCTATGAGTGCCAAAGGACTATTATTAATAAGGTATTCTACACAATTGGTTGCTTTCACCTCAATTTCCTTAGACATTCAAGAATTTATTATCATACTATGTGTCTTTTCAGTTCACATATGATTCTTCCACTCTACTAAAATATTCGACTCTCATGCCCCATGTGTAGTTTTTTATACCCATTTAATTTTATTCAACATAATTTCTAGAATTATTTTATAGTTTATTCACCACCATTATCTAACCTTAATCATGTAATCATATCTCTAGTCTTATTTTACACCATAGAATTCTATTAAATATACAATTTTAACACTTCATACTTGTTCCTAAGGAAGTAAACCAATGATTTTTTTTGTTTAATCATCGATAAAAGTCACATTGTATAATAACTTTCTTTGATAACAAAATGGTGTAAGCACCTAAACATCTATGTGCATTATTTATAAATTTTTTGGGATTTTTTTCCTTCCATTAAAGTTGAATGATAAATTTCACTCATTTCTTATTATAAAACTCTCACAAATTCCAAAAATTGTGTGACCAAGATTTAGTATACCATTTTCCACTAGAAGTGTCATATTCTTCCTACTAATATGTCTAAGATGATAATTCCAAAACTATAAACTTTTAAAAGTTAAAATTTTAGTAATTTTTAGTCAATTTGATCTTCCCATCATATACAATATCACATCCTTTACACCTAAGTCCAAAAACATGGAACCTTGAGTAATTTTATATACTCAATTTTGAAGTTAGTTTTGAATCCTACATCATCTAGATGAAAAATAAAAATTAAGTTCACTAATAACCTTAACAAGAATTGATATTTATTTATGTCATGGTAACTTCTATTCTTTATCCATAATTTAGAAAAACCTTTTCCCACGATCTCAATATATTTATCATTGATATGTGAAACTTTTCAAACCCTTAAAGTACCTAATTTTCCTTGCATATATTCACAACTATAGAGAGGAAAAAATATTTAGAATCAATGAGCCATGATTCAAAAGGAATATTGAAACTTATCCATAAACTGATATTACTCTAAACTATATAATTAACAAAACTTGAGTTTAAAAAATATTCCATTTTAGAATTCACCCTAAAATACCTAAAATATTTCTTGAGATTCCATATATTTCCTCAATGCCAATATTTGGGTATGGGGTAAGGTGATATATATCAAATTATCTATCTAGATATATCTTTTTATTTATTCTAAATTTTAAAATGAGGAGACAATCCTCTACCTTTTACATTTAGAACTATTCTGGTCAGTTCTTGGAGTTCCTTCCACCTAAGTTAATAATTAAAATTTAATTCTCCTAAATCCCAAAACACTAATTCAGAATTAACACAAGAGAAACTTACAATAGTTACCATTACATTTCACAATTCTTATAATGATGATAGTAGTAATAGTGCAAACACATCTTTTATGATCTTAACTTTTACTAATTTGAGATGACTTTGAATCATTTTAAATTCATTATCATGACTATCCACTAGTCTTACCCACAATAGTCTCATTCAAAATAAACTACACTTCAAGAAAACCTTATTTAAAGCTACTATATTATTGTAAATTTCTTTTAAATATATTTATTAGCTCCACCATGGTCATCACTCCCTATATGTTAAAAGAAAATTTCATTCCAATGACATCAAAATCATCCCAAATTTATTTTTATCCAATCTTTCCTATTGGTATTTTTTACATTATCTCTATTTTGAATTAATTAAATTTAACTTAAATATTATTCTAAATCAGATGACATTCTATATATATCCTCTAAAAGATGAATTCTATCTCATGGAACTTGTTTATTTAGAAATTTCCTTCTTGCGATGCCATAACTTATGAAATAATGATTCCTTTTGAATTAAAATAACATTAAGACAAAAATTTCACCTGCGTATAATTTAGAGTGTGCTATTAAGATTTTATAAAACTATAATATATGATACCACTTTTTGGGAATTCCACAAAACCTATATTCTAAAAGTTACACCACCAGAATATACAATGGAATAAATAAAACTCTACAACTTGTTCATAAGTAACCCCTCAAAACTGAAGTACCAGAGATGTGGAAGATGAGCATCATCCTAAATCACTACAATGAGTTGATAATCCTCACACACTCAAAGTATTAACTCATGATAAGAATTATTCAATAGAAATAATGTAGAAAGTAATGAAAAAAGGATTTATATAGTTTGGTTTTTAGTCTTACATCCATAGAAGAACACCCCTAAAATTTTCATTTATTAGAGGTAATAAGAATACAATATCAATTTAAAAGTTAGAAAATTTATAAATCACTAATCAATGATCACCTGACATGTGTGTATATGGTCCCAACCCTTCTTTATATTGGGGTCTAGTTGGTTAACCAATAGCTTATTCCTCTTATCTCTATGGGGGACCCAAGGTTTTCCTTGGAAACCTATGATTGCTTATAAAAATACTTACCTACGACCACTAATTCTCGATAAACAATGCAAGTTACCCTTACAAACCATATGATGATCCTTATGCTTTGTCCTTCACTTAAAAACCATGATGAATGATATTTACATAAAAATTAGGAATACTTTCACAAATGCTGTAATTTATTGTCTTATATCTTCTGGATATTGACCACTACACAAAACATCTGAAACATAACTTCAAGACAACCTACCTTTGCTATAATTCCATTATCGTGAGTCTGAACATCAGGTTGAATCATATATTTTAGAGTTTATGCTTCTATAATTCCAAATTGGAACATGAAATGGACTTCACCATTCCTAACATAAGTAAGGTATTGTAATATATAAATAAGTATAAATAAGGGTACCCCAAAATAATTTTCTCACTAAACTAGTGGACCTTATTCCACAAAAATATACCTCATAGTTCTCCCATTCCCTCCATATCCATATAACCATATAACCACGCAATCACATAAAAATTACAACCATATAACAATATTTATACACCCCATATTAACATATCTACCATATTTATATATCACATCATAGAAGCGAATGTAATTATGAAGGATATGAACCTCATTCCCTCCAACTCACATGTACTTATCTACCACGCACTCATGTTATCACATTCCATTACCTCAGACCATGACATCCCATATTATATCTATAAGAGAGAATATGGAAGGGGGAGTAGTCATCCATCCATATTATCACTATCTTGGATACTAGAGAAAAAAAATCGGAACCCAAACCTCATACCTGCATCCTTTATGTTACCCTACACATGTGACAATGCATATGAAATATTAAGAACTACAATGAATATATGATAACACATATGTAAAACTTAAAGACATACTACCTAACACAATGTCACTATAACAACAACTATTACCACCATATGTCAACATCATCACTACCTTTGTCCAGAACATGATCCAACTTTATCATCACAAAAAAAAAACCACACAACAACTATTTCCCTTACCTTATCCCATAATTAATCTCACATTAATTAGTTTCCAAAACATTTATTAGCTAAATATTAATTATATCTAGTTGATCCATTAACCAAAATTATATTTATTTTCTATATTAATTATTATCCACTATGTCTTTACACTGTCATTGTCCAATTATGAAAAAATTATTTATATAAATTAATTATGATATTAATTTTCAGTAAATTAATTGTGATATTAATTTTTAGTCAATTAATTTTGATATTAATTTTCAGTTAATTAATTGTGATATTTATTTTTATTTAATTAATTATGATATTAATTAGTAATCGATTAATTAGTCAAAATAATAAATGATAATTAATAATTTTTTTGTTGAAATAATTAATTATTTATGAAAAATTCACAATTGGTGACTTTGGAATACATAGATAAAAGATATCAATTTTAATAAATAATTTTATTAATATAATATTGTAGAAATTTTTATTGATATAAATTGTCAATGTATGATATAACTCATTAGTTTTCATAACTAAAAATTAAATCACAATAATTATTATAATAGACTGTTGGATTAATTTTCATGATAGGCCATTTAAATAATTTAATTAAATATGTTAATTTTGGGCTATATATAGAGTCATCAACCTCCAAAAATAGAATATAGATAGATTAGGATTTCCACATGTGATTTATTATAAAATTTAAGAAGATTTAAAAGTTATATATTATAAATTATGCTTAAGAAGATCCGGACTATCTCAGATTGGAATTCAAGCTATTAGAACCTAATTTAATATCGTGGGGAAATTTATTCTTCAAGAAAAGTTAGTAAATTTGAAAATCCATTCATGAAACTTTCTAATAAGTTTTCTTTGATCATTAAGTTTTTTATTTTGTTCTACATACCTATCTTTGTTTCATTTAATAACTTAATTGATTTGATAAGATTAATCAAGACTCTAACATATTTTCATGTGTGTGTATTTTTTCCAACAATTTTGAATATAAAATTTAATGGTTAATCTATCCTAACATATTACTAAAAAAGGATTATCTTAGTTTCATAATTGGTGTTTCTTATAAATTTTATATTCTTGGAATACCTAAAAAATTTAATGGATAATGATATAAATATTAGAAACAATATATGAAAACATGGTTTTCAATTAGAGGTATGTTTCATACAATCAAGTATAAAATTATTGAACCAAAGGATGGTCTTGAAATTGATAAATTTGATATGTGGAATTAAAGGGAATTGTTAGGTTGAGGGATTATTCTCTTTGTATTATCCAATATTTTGTTTTATGTTTACTATTCTGAGTCGTACAATGTAAAATTACTTTGGGATTAATTGGATGAGAAATATAATATTGTTGAAATATGTCTTGAAATGTATTAAGCTTCAAAATTACTCTTATTATTAATGGTTGAAGGAAAATCCATAATTAAACAAACACATGAACTTATTCTTATCATAGATTCAGTTTTTGAATTATAAATGAGGCTTCATGAGAAGTTTCAAGTTATGTAAATTTTTGATAAATTTACCCATCCTTGTGAGGATTTTATTATGGATCTTAATATTAAAAAGGGGTAATAACACTTGAAGAAATAATTATTGAAATTTCTATGGAATAATATTATAGGAATTACAATAATAAGGTACTAATTTAACCAAGGGATAATATTATATCATATAGAAATAATATAAAATCTATTTATAAAATTCATAAAGATTTCCTAAATTGAAAACCTATAAAATAATCTTCAATTAAAGGAAATAAATCAAATGCAGACATACCATGATGGAATTGTGGATAGATTGGAAATTAGGATAAGAATTTTCCTATAAAGAAAACCAAGGCCATAAAAAAATCTTGGATTTCTTATTCAAGCTATCATGGTGATAAAATACGATAAATATAACATTATTTCTAGAGATTCTAGTATTCCTAAAATAATTTATGAGTATATTATATGAAACATTTAAATTATTACTATATATGAACCACTAGATTTATATTTTAATACCATATGAAATGTTCACATTTATGTTGATAAATTTATATTTGTATCTTTCCTACATATTAATGATAAGTATGTAAAGATGTGAAGTAATAGTGATTCCAAGGTAAATAGAATAGGACACTTGTACTTTAAATTTAAATAAGGGAATATTATGTATTTGAATATGGTACAACATGAATCTATAATTCATAGAACAATTATTAGTGTTTTATGTTTAGTTAAATAGGGTTTTTAATTATCATTCAAATTTTAATAAATTTTTTATTCGACAAATATTTTTTTATCCAAAAAGTCTATGTATAACTGTTTTTTAAACTTAGGGTTGAACATGATAGTATTTTTGAATTTAAAATTGTTCCAAAAATTCAAGTTGTGATTTTTTTTATTTTTTTGATATTTATCCCAAATTTCTTAGTCACATAAATATTTTTTTATTAAACAAATAACGATTCATAATTTTAGATCAAATAAAGACATTGATATGAAATCAAAATGTCATGTGTGTGTGTCAGATAATAAAACTAAGATACTTTACCTTTTAGTTGAAATGGATACATAGTTGTTTAAACTGATATAAAATGATATTTATGAATTTAATTTATTTATGAATTGGGACTATAAGAAATATCTTATTACATTGAATAACGAATTTAGTATATATTTTCATGTTTATCAGTTAAAAATTAAATATTATCCACTTAGAAAATTTATCGTTTATAAGATTGAATATAAAATTAAAACTACTAAGAAACATAAATGGTTAAAATATGACAGGGTTATAAAAAATATGTCAAATACATTTAATGAATATTTACAAAATAATAGCATCATTCATAAGGACACACCTCATTATTATTCTTAGACTAATAGGATAATTTAATGAAAGAATAGGATATTTAAAGATATGACTAAAAAACTTATTTTTAATTTTCAATTTCCTAAATATATATAGGGAGATTATTTGAATACATTTTTTAATATTTTGAATATATTCCTTCATAAAAATAAGGAAAGCAGTCTGTTTATGTATGAAATGGAAGAAATCCAGAATTATGATATTTCAAATTATGGGATTGTCTTTAAAAGTATTAATACTATAACACAAAAAGAAAAATAATGATTTTAATATATTTGATGCTTTATTTATTGGGTATATTGAAACAACTTATTCTTATGATATTATTAACATAGTTTTGAATACCAGTGCTGAGTTTCATAAAGATACATTATTTGAGGATGTTTTCTCATGAAAAATGGAGTACTCTAAGTTGTTTCTATATTAAATTTCTCTCTCTCATCAGGGAACATTTTTAAAAATATATAGAATTTAAAAAATGTGGGGGTAAATGAAAATATTATTTCCAAACCTAATAGGTATATTGAAGCTGATGAACTTAGGAGGAGTAAATGGAAAACGGTTATTAAGGTCATCAGAATTGATTTCATTACCTGAAATGTTGAGGATGAACCTAACACCTCTTGATAAGACCTAACTTCATTTAAAACAAAGAATTAGAAAAGTATGATAAAAAGTGTAATTATTTTAATTATTTTTAATGTAACATGATATTTATTTGGCCTTCCCCTATGGATAAATATTAATCGATATAAATGGGTATTTAAAAATAATAAAAAAACAAATAGATCCATTGATATGTACAAATACAGATTGGTTTCCAAGGAGTTTACATAACATAATTGAATAGAATACTTCAAAATTTATTCCAAAGTTTCTCTTGTGAGTATAATTATAATACTAATCATGCTGGATTCCATATATGATTTCAAAAACCATCAAATGGACCTGAAAATAGATCTTATTCATGGTGACCTTGAGAAAGAGATTTATATGGATCAACTAGAGGGACATATAGAATCTAATAATAAGAATAAGGTTTGTAAATTAGTAATTTTTTGAATTGAACAAATTTACATCCTAATAAATGGTATCATTCTTATAACACCATGATAATTTAGAATACTATGCTTGATATATTTCTTAAATTGCAACACCAAGCTTTAAGAGAACCATGATATACTATTAAAATATTGTTATCGTATAGCCTTTGGATTGGAATGTATGATTAGGGTTAAAAACATTATAAAAAATATGTATAAATATTATATATAATGTATTTATTAATAATAAATAAGTTCTCAATTTTCAGTAAAATCATTTTGTACTTAAAAAATACGTTTTCTTCAAAAAATTATTTTTATTGTAGAAATTATAATTTATTTATTTAAAATTTAGAAATTTTATTTTATAAAAATACCTTAAGTTTTAAATTATCATATAAAAATTAAATTAGGGTGATATTTTGGTATTTTTTGGAAATGATTGATTTTTTAGTGAATAGTGAAAAATACAGATTTTTCAAATAAACTTATTTCTTTTCATTAAATAAAGTATTTTAAAAGTGTCATTATATTTTGAAATTGGTATTAAAGAGACATATGAAAAATTTTATTTAAAATATTCTAGTTAATTTAATTTTAGTTATCAGTATTCATGATTTTGATATAATTTAATTTTATGCTTAAAAACAATTTTTTTCTAAAAATTGATTTTGTTGTGTTTTAAACATTTGTATTAAAATTTTTTTCTATAATTTTTAGAAATTTTATAATAAAAAATGGATACCATATTTGGAATAAGGGGTTTCATATTTTTCTAAATAGGACCCTTTTATTTTTGGTCATTATGAATAGTAATCATGGTAAATATTTATCACATCGGTACAGATGGTATTAGTAAAAAAGAAAGAAAATGATGAGATGAGGTTTCAAAATAAACTCAACACTTGAATTTAATTAATTTTATGGGATAAATCTGGAAATGTACATATAAAATTTTAATATATGGATTTTTGGTTCCATTTTCCCTAAATAATGACATTTATTTTATTTTAAGTAATGAAAATTCAAAAATTTCACTCCCTTGCTTTTAATTTATTTTATATGTTCACATAGGGATAATAATATCTTATGAATGAATATAAAAGTTTAGATTGAAAATTATTAATTTATTTCTATTATTTTAATTTATTTTTAATTTTTAGGTATGGTATAATTACCTTAAATTCTTACACAACGCTGACAGAGTGCATGTGCAAGTAGTGGAAAAATAAAAGTAAATAATTTTAATATCATTAAAAGTAATATTTTTTGGATGAAATATGGGGTCACATGAAATTTATGGTTAATATTATTGTATAATTTATTATTAAATAGTTTATATTTTAATTCCTTTATTATCTTTACATCTTTAAAGTCAAATTAAATAAATAGGGTCAAAAATTACATTAATGATATTTTATAAAAAAACATATTTTATTAAATTATTTAAAAATCATAAAAATATTGAAAGAGGAAAATTAAAATAATATAAAACCTAAAATTTCAGCTATTTTCCATTTATTATCTAATATTTACCTTATAAGTAAAATTATAACTCTTTAATATTGAAAAAGTTGTTACCACAATTGAGGTTAAAAATGGTTAATGAAGGGGTTAATAAAAATAGAAGGTTTAAAATGAGATATAAACCTGTATAAATTTTATTTTATGATTATATAAGAACTATATAATACTTATATTTAAATTTATTTCATTTTGGAACCAATTTTCCATAACAGTGACTTTATTATATTTTAATATTTTGAAAAATTACAAGATTTTCCCACCCCTCACTTACAAAAGGACACCCTAATCTATTTTATTCACATATTATGGAGAAACCTAACTCGAAAAAACTTTGAAAAATTCTATTCTAAACTTCTATGTACATCAATTAGAGGTATGAGTCTTCTTAAAACACTATTCAGAGGTTCCTTAAGAAAAGATCTAGAGGACGACAACCGAAGGAGTGGTAATCATCCTAACTAACCAATTTTAGATTATTTATCCTTATACCTCTTATAAATATATGGTATTTATTATAAAATTAAAAAATTAGATATCATAAATATACTTTAACTACCATTATTCACCACCATTCCATTAAATGTGAAGTAAAAGTATTACTCGTGCGTACGTGTGGACTACCTCCTCCAAACAGCGATAAAATTCATTTTTCATCATAATATTTAATGGATAGTTATTATGGTGGGTTTAATGTTTAAATATTATATTTATGGAATATTTATTCTTGTGTAATTATAATATAATATCAATTTTTGTCCATTCCCATACATTGGAAAATGTTAATGTCACTCTTTCATATATGTGGACTACCACCTCCATGAAGTGATGTGATTTGTTTTTCATTTCTTCTTTAATTGTATATTATTAAGAAAATATTTAATAAATATATATTATATATATTATTTAATAATGATTCTATAAATTCTAATTATTATTTACCTTTATTTATTTCTATTTTCTTAAATATGAAACCAGTGTTCATGCGTACGTTCTTCCTACCATCTATATGAATGTTGTAATTCATTTTTCTATCTTAGATTTTATGGATGGTAATAAATTTATATAAAATGAATATAAATGATATATATATCATAAATAAAATTGTGGATATTATGAAACCATGATAAAATTACATGGACTAGAATTACAGAGCCGAAACATATACAAAAAAAAGATAGTTAACACCCGAAAATGATGATTTTAATAAAGAATTATTAATAAATGGGTAATTAATCGTATTAAATGGACCATATATAATATTATAAGTTTATATATGGTTATTTTATAGATTTATAATAATTTAAATTTACTTTACAGGTGGTTAAAAGAATATACGAAGTGATTAAGACTTAATGTAATGGTTCATTGTCTCAATTTTGTTTTGTTGATACATATTTGATATTATGAACCTATTTATGTTTATGAGGTTTATATACTAATACTTTGTCATTATATAATATGAATCAAATTATTTTAATGATATTTTAGGTTTTCTTTTGAATTTTTTCTTTCATGGGTCTTATAATTCAAAAGTTACCAAAGTGGTAATGATTTATTTTACAATCTCATCATTATTTATAATTTTTTAGTTTTAAGTATTATCTAGGGAAATTATTTTATATTTCTATATTAAAACCAATATATTTTATTTTTATTTGTTTATTTATATAAATTAAATATTTTCCTTTCATTTTTTTCTCTTTTATCACTCAAGAGACAGGAAGAATATTTTTAAAGAAAACTGAATTTATTTCTCTCTTCAGTCGAAAATAATTTCTCTTCCATATTCATGTTTTATAATTTTTTTTATTAAGAACTATTTTTATATTATCGTATAATTTTTTACAGTCATTTTTACCCTGTGATTATATTTTTACAAAAATGTTTTAAAAGGAATCTTCTTTTCATTTTTCAAATGAGGTATTTTTTACTTTTTACCAAAAATGTGAAATAAAAATCTATTTTAACATACACAACATGAAAAAAATTTCACACCATCATGAAAAATAATTATTTGAAACATCCTTTAAAACTTTAAAATTTTATTTTCAAATAAAACGTTTTCCTTAATATTTGGTAAATTTTTATATTTTAAATTAGTGATTTCAATGTGAAAATGGTATTTTCCTTAATAAAATTTCAAGTGACATTTTAAGGTATTTTATATTATTTCAACATCCTTTTATGAATATTATTATTTAATGAGGATATAATATAATTATACCATCTAGAATATTTCTTTGGATGGATTATGATCAGTTTGAACAGAAAAATTATTAACATTCTGTATGCTAGTTTTTCTAATATAGATAGATATTGATTGATAAGGCATGTTGATTAAGCTTTATTGATTATTCATATGATGAATGCATTTGAATTTTTAAGTGATAGATGGGGCCCAAAATTACATAAACTCTATATGCATCGATAGGTCTAATGTGAAAAGATAGGTTGGGTATTTTGCCAAGTCCTTACACATTTATATTAGATGTCTTGGAATAAAGCCTGAATGATATGTTTAAGATATCCAACATGATTCATTACATTATTATTATATTAGTTATTGTTGTCCATGTGATAATTTCAATAGTTAATTTATCCATGGATAAGTTTCAAGTTCAAGTGATTATTTACAAAAAAATTATTTTATCATTATTTATTCTTTCTATATTATTCATGCCTTATTTATTGTATAATATCTTAAACTATACACATTCTCTCAGTGAGAATCTAAGTTCAATCATTTTCTATGTTTCCTTTCTCTTGGATACTTATAAGTGTTTTATGATTGATATTTAGGGATATTATAGAGGGAATAATGATGTTTTCAAAGAATATACTATGTTGTATTTTATATTTCCAAATGTAATATGACATTCAAGAATGTATCTAGTTTACCAATACTACTAAACTATTTGGTCTATTAGGATGTGATCAATTGTGTCTATTACTAATTTAAGAAAATAACCATCGACTCCATGCTTATAGGGTTGAATTATTTACAATTAGTATTTGATAAATTTTAGTAGGATGTTTTGGAATTAGATTTAGGTAAACATAGATTAGGGAACATAACTTTATGACTAAATTTGAGGATAATTCTAAGTATAAGATAACATTATAAAGTTTTGGTAACATAGATATTATTTATTTTTCCTAGTAATATTTACTTGTTTGGATAATAAAACTGGATGTGGTTTTGGAAAAGATAAATTTAGGGGTAATAACCCTAAAAATAGTTGGTCGAGCATAACTTTACCATCATTTTAGTGCAAAGTGGGTGTTCCCTTACTGCACACCTAGTTTGACAATTCCAGGGGATAATCTAGAGTTAATTAAAATTTTCTTTATAAATATTTTTGGAAGATTTTAATAGATGATAATCATAGATGACCTAGATTAAACCTAGGGTTTTATAAACTAGTTGAAATGAAGGCTATACCAACACTTTTATACAAACAATTTGATAAAAATGTTTGTAAAGGAGGGATACACCAACATTTTTTTCAAACCGTTGGTATAATTTTTTTACAATCAATCTTTTCAAATGGTTTAATTAAACCTTTGGGAAAGATTTTATTTTTCTAATATATACCAACAGTTTTTTAAAACCGCTAGGAATGTTTTATCCTAAATACATAGCAGATCTAGTTCCCCCTATCTGCGCAATTGTAGGCCTAAACTGAATCTCTCTCTTTACCCTAGGCTGTGAAAATTCTTCCACCCGATATATACATCTTCAATCAAGAAATTTTTTAGTTATACACTTCAAATTTGTATGTTCTACCTTAGTTTTAATGTTCTACATATATTTTTTTGTTTTCTATTTTTATTTGGCCTAAACCATAGGTCCGTGCGGTCTGTGGCAGGATATACCCAATAAGTGCACTTTACTTTGTTTTCTATTTTTGTTCTACAATTAATGTGTCATGATTGTGTGAATCACATTTATTTGAAGTCTTCATATCCACTCCTTCTATGTAGAGTTAGTGAACCATATGAACTAATGGAGGTGTGGGTTAGATGTATCCCCACTCAAAGATGGTATAGTGTTTGTTTAGTCATATTGTCTCGAGGTGGGTAATGGATATAAGGATGGTCCATGTGAAGGGATTGGGGACAGTTTGGGTAGTGGTGTAGGTGGTTTTCCATTTTTGGTGGGGTGATATAGTTGTTTCTATGGACTTTAGTTTAGTTGAAAATTGGATTTAGATTTTGTATTTATAGTTTTTGTTCATCGAATAATGGGAAGGGTAGTGATATTGAGGATTAATTGGGTGTTGGTTGGGTGATGGATTGTAATTGTGACGTTGGTTGGATTGGGTATAGGTAATTTTCAAGGTATTATATGGGTATTGCCTCCCCTGATCACTACTACTCTTATTCTGATTTTTTCTATCTGTAGAATTGGTATGGGAGTGTGAGAGATTATAATAGATCATATACCCTATTAATTCATAGATAATTACTAACATAAAAAAATTTAATAATGTTTTTAAAGTAATTCCAGTTTATTCCCCATTTAATATTGATATATAGACATAATATTGTATCCTTAATTATATTTAAGAGGTAGAATGAATCACTCTTATAATTTCTTTTTTTAGAGCTTTAACTGTTTTCCATTCAGCTTGTACAAAGTTTCATGTCCTCTTTGGATCATAATAAATCTATATGGAAAAGTTTTAACTCCAATGAAAGGTATAATCCAATGTGGGTGAAATTTACCAATAAAAAATACTAAACACAAGTTAATCAAAAGTAAATTTTCTATGGTTGGGAATTTTCATAAATTGATTCATTATTCATGCCACTTATTGGATTCGTATTTGTAATTTTTTTTCATTATCATCTAAGTGCCTATATATCTCTTTTAATTCATCTAATTATAAGAACCACTTTTCCACCTTGTTCTAAATACATATCCACATTCCTCATAGACCAATATGAACAATGTTTCAGATCCACTAATAACTGGCATCGATTTCAATTGATAATCCTAAATGGGATCATACCAATTAGTTTTTTAAATTATTCTATATATGAATATAATAAATCATCAAACTTCTTATTAGAATCCAATGGCATTGAACTCATGTTTTTTTTCTAAAATTTTATTGATATTTTAGTTGAATAATGTCACTTACCAATTTTTTTTGGTTAATAAGGTGTTAGGGTGTTGTTTTGAGATTCATATTTCTCATGTAGTACTACAAAAAAGTGATAATTTAAGTTCATTCCATGATCAATAATAAGTAAACAATGAATTACAAACTAGGAAAATATATTCCTCCTCAAAATTTTGATCACAAATGTAGTTGTTTTCTTCAAATTGGACTAAGATTCTACCCATTTTTACACATAATACACACACACAATAGAAATTATGTGATATAAAATGATGTATGGAAGATTACTATTTAATTGATTCCCTACACAATGAATACTTCAACTTTGTTTATTGGGTGTTATGAAATCTCATAACTTTTCAAAATATTTCCATTTTTTAGCATCATTAACTTTTTTAAAAAACTCTCTTTACACATTCTACATCTTTTATGAAAATAATTCACTTTTTAATATCTTGAACAATGTTCAATTAGGTTCATGGTTTCCTCTAGTATGTGATAAATGAAAAAAATTCCAAAACACATTTCACCTCAAATTTAGGCACACATAACCAAATTAGTATATCTTTACAATGATTTAATAAAAAGGTATCAACCAAGGAATAGTTCACAACATCAATTAGAAACCCCTTACTTTATGGATATCTAAAATGGGGATAGATTATCCTATTTGGAAAATAAATTTCAATCTCATCATTCAAAATATCAATTTACATGGAATCATGCTTCTTTTCCCCATGTAACCTTCATCTTATAAGATCAAACTTCTCTTAGTTCAATTTAATCTTTCTTAGATCATGATCCACATATATGACCATGATTCTTCAATCCCAGAGGAACTTTTTACCATTATTTTCATATTATTTTTCCCATTTATTCAGAATAGATATTATGAATATCACTCAAATAATCTATTAAAATATAAAATTTCTTTGATCTAAAATTTACTTAACTTTAGAATAATTATCCTTCACAAGTGTACATGATATTTTACACTCATGTATAGTTCTTAAAAGATATTCAAAACCTTCCTTGATTTTTTTGGGTCTCAAAACAATCTCTAGATCTCACGTGATCAAGTTATTACTTATTTTATTAAATACTTTATAATAATGAGATTATTCTCTTTCAAAGGCTAATGGATTTGAAATCTATCATTCTCTTTGATACAAGATATACATGACTCTCAAAATTTTCAAATTGATTATATATGTTCTCTAAATATGCACAAATATCATGGTATTATATTTATAATTGAAGTCAATATCATGGATTTATATTAATTTATAGTATTTTGTTATAAATATAGTATTTTTTTCTTTTATATTATGATTCTCATATAGAGTAGTGTGTTAGTTATGGTTTCATACAAAGTGAAAAATTGAAATTTACTTAAATATATTTTCGATCAAACTTCAATATTGTTGAATTTATTGTAATGAAATGACTTATAAAAATTTCTTTTACAGAATGGATATAAGTGGGATGTAAGAAATCGATCCGATATCAAGCAGTTTTCAAAAAAAAATTAGAGATCGTTTTTGATTTTTCATTTCACAATGCTTCAGATAGTGGTCACAAACACTACCCATGTTACAATTGTGTTGGAAGACCTTGGTTTATCCATGAAGAAGTCTGATACCACATAAAAAAATATGGTTTTCAAGCAAACTACTATGTGTGATATCACAATGTGGAGAAAATAAAATCTCAAAATGATGATGATCCAAAAGAGAGGACTAAATTGGAGAATTTGTTATATGATTAGTTTCAATTTATTCTTCATCATGAAAAAGAAAGGATTCCAACCCAAGAAGACTTATATATGAGAACACATGATGAGTTTAATGAAAATTATGATTTTTTTAGGGTGAAAAAATTGAATGATGCTACCACGACTCCAGTATATCAACAATGAGATAAAATGAAAAGGTTGGAATTTTTAATCCGATTGTTTAAGAGAAAACTATGTATGGTATTTCTAATACTTCCATCAATTAAATTCTTAACTTCTTAAAGGAATTACTTCCAGATGATATAGATATTACCTCAAACCACTATATTTCATTAAAGTTAGTTGAGGAAATTGGATTTTCAAGAAAAAAATTCATGATTTTACAAAAGATTGCAGTTTATTCTGGGAGGAAATTGCTTAATGAAATGATTGTATAAAATGTGGAACATCCCAATGGAAGCCAAAAGCTGATATAACACCATCCTGTATGCCACAGAAAGTAATGTGTAACATTACATTAATCCCAAAACTCTAGAATATTTTAATATCCGATGAAATATAAATAAAAATGAAATGGAATAATACTAAGAAAAAGAAAACTAATGATGAGTTGGTTCAACCTACAAATGGATTTTCATGGAAGATATTTGATACTCAATATCCTTATTTTTTTAGTGATGTGCATGATGTGAGGTTGGGTCTTTCATGTGATGGTTTTAATCTATCTGGGTAGATGCTTATTTTGCACAACACATGGTCGATTTTTATACACATTTATAACCTTCCCACATGGTTGTATATGAAAAAAACCTTTCACTTTCATGAGTATACTCATATATGGACCTTATGATCTCGAAAATGATATAGAAGTATACATGAAACCTTTTATAAAAGAGTTGAAACTTCTTTGGGATGTGGGTGTGATCACATACGATACATGTTTGAAAGACATATTTCAGATGCGTGCTGCGCTTATGTGGATGATCAATGATTTTTCTTCTTATGCAATGATGTCTGGATGTAACATGAAGGGAAAACTATCATATATTGTTTGTATGAAGAATACATGATCCGAAAGACTAAAACATCACGATAGTTTTAGTTTTATTGGACATCTAAAACTATTGACAATGTACCATCCATATAGAAATAATTCTCTAAGATTTGAAAATACCATGGAGACCGATGATACAACTCAGTGTATGTATGGAACTAACATGCTTAATGAATTGAAAGATTTTAGTTTTTCATTTGGGAAGGGTGAAATGATATCTGGAATGAGAAATAATGTTTCCACTGAAACCTGTTACAATTGGAAGGAGAGGAGTATCTTGTTTGATATTCCTTATTGGTCAAACAATTTTTTATTTCATTGCTTAGATATAATGAAAATTGAAAATAATATATGTGAAGTGTTGCTTTCGATTATTCTAAATGTTAAAGGAAATAAAAAAGATGATTTACGGTCTCAACGTGACTTGGTGTATTGTGGCTTCAAACCAGAATTGCATCCTATGAGTATTTGTAAAAATAAATGGAAAGTTCCATATACATATTATGTGATGAAACCGACAGAAAAAAATAAATTTCTGGAAGTACTAGAGACTATTAAAGTTCCTGATGGCCATTCAAGCAACATATCTAAATGGGTCAATAGAAGAGAGTTGAAGCTAAAATCTTTGAAGACTCATGATTATCACATCCTTATGCATGAGTTGATTCCAATATAAATCCATCATATTTTCCCAATAATTTAAGGATGGTTGTTATTCAGTTGTTTCATTTGTTTAGAGATCTTTTTTAAGAAGTTTTCCAAGTATTTCTTACAAAAAATGTTGGCATATTCCCTATAAATTTTGTGTAAGGTAGAGAAAATATTTCCTCCATCATTTTTTACATGCATGCTACATTTAACTATCTATATTCTAACTAAAATACTTCTTATAGGACCTATTAATTTTCATTGGATGTATCCAACTGAAAGAAATATATACACATTAAAGTCTTATGTCTAAAATAGGAATCATCCCGAAGGTTTTATTGTGAACAGTTACTTGGCCCAAGAATGTATGGATTTATGCTCTATTTATTTTTCTGATCTTACTACAAGAATGAAAAAACCAATGATAAATTAAGAAGAACAATATGAGAAAATTAAACCTAGTTTTCCATCAATTCATCAAATAGGAGTAATTCTTGGATCATATACATTGATGGCATTATTCCTTGAAGAGCGTAAGATGGCACATCACACAATTTTGGTCAAATGTGATTTATTCGATGACTACAACAAGTAAGTAAATTGAATATGTATATCTTAAATATCTGTTAAGCTATTCCTATTTTTATCTATAAGGAACATAAATCAATGATAAATAGAAAGAATCATTATTTATCTTTGATAAGGAGAGAGACTTTTCACAGAAAAGAGTTTTATACTTGGTTAAAATTGAAGGTAAAAATATTACTATTTAAAATAATTAACTAAATATTTAATTAAGTTTAATATTCATTTATATTTTAGGTATTGAGTTTCCTACTAACTCTTTCTCTGAGGAAATAAGAGCTCTGGATTTTGGTCCTAATATCGTGGTTCATGACTATAAATTAATTATTATTAATGGGTACAGAATTATTATCACTGAACAAGTAAAGAACATGAGAACACAAAAATATGGTGTTATGGTTACTTCCACAATAGACTATTATTATAGTGCATCAGATAGTAGACTTCGATTTGAAAATTTAGGATATTATAGAGTCATTGAAAAAATAATAATATTGGATTATTACTCTCATGGATGAGTCATGATGATGAAGTACCAGTGGTTTGATTCAATGATGAGGCAGAACACATTTATTAATGATTTTGGATTTCGATTAATTGATTTGACTCGCACTCTTGCTATCAATGAACCATATGTATTGACATAAATGGAGAAATAAGTTTTTTATGTCAAATGCCATCTTTGATCTGAATTTCGTGTCATTATTGAAGTAATTCAAGACATATTTTTGATTATGGTGATTATGGAATTGAAACCATATCTACTACCATTGAAACTGATCCATTTATTACTTTTGATGACTCCAATAGCTCAATTCTCAGAGTTTTCTGTGAACCTAATGTTGTGGTGGGAAATATATTGAATCATCCATCGATGTTCTCAATTATTTTGTTTTAGCCCGGCTTGGGTTGTTAAGGATGAGGCCATTAAAATTGATTTAATATTTATTAAAAATATGTTGTATCCTACTTGACCTTAATGTGAATTTTAAATGTTTATTGGTTTAAATTTTATTTGAATTTCATTTTCTAATTTGGAATTGAACTGTATTCAAACCTATAAAAACAAAATTTCTAACTTGGTGAAAATTTCAATGCTTTATTGACCATTTATAAAATTAGTATAACTCTAAGACCCCACTTTAACATTTCATCAGACAATGAACATGATGAATTGTCTTCTTCTACAAAACGTGTTTAGAAACCTGCATCATATACCTAGGCTAAAGAAATTAAAAATTTCCTTAATTTTGACAAGTACTTTACCCCTTATGAAACTGGTATACATCTTATCCTTGTTCATATGTTTATATCATAATTTACAACTATCTTAAGGGTTTAGTCATTCATAATATATACTTTATTGAATTTTATAGTGGTATAATTTATTATTCTCTCTCTCTTGGTTGTTGAATGAAATAAATCCTAATAATCAATGTTCCATGATTTTAATAGAATGGTGACACTTAGTAATAATCATCATACTCAAAATTGAATTTCTTTATTAAATCTTGTATGATTTATTAAATTAATTATATATTTATTCAATCTCACCTAAAAAAATGGATAGTTAAATTATCCATGAATCCCCCTATTCCCTCTCATATATTTTGTTTTTGGGTTACACATTACTTATCCTTTTCTAATTAATTCTATATTTGTTTTCAAATGCAGGAAATGAAACCAATTGAAGAGAGGTGATAGACAACAATCATCGCATGACTGATGTGGGAGTTCCACCACTAGTTCTTGTAATGACTATTTTATTTCAAAATATATATATTTAAATAATATATAATGTCCTGTGATTAATTTTGTTTTAAACATTTTTTTAGGATCCACCTCTTAGGTGAAAATTATCTGATAAGGAGCCTAGTTGTGGTCCTATTACTCAGGATGGTGGTACAAGGGGGGGGGGGGGGGAGGGTTGTATGAGAGTTAGGTGATCTGGTCGGCTTAACCGATTAGAACATTCCCCTCCCACTGACATACCATTTATCCAATTTTCTAATCCTGGTGTGTTATTATGGACACATTGGATATTTAGGCCTACCATGTTTTCACCACCCTTTACATCTAATCCTTCTCACCCATCTTTAACATATCCAATGATGATTACCACTGCCCATCCAACATTCAGCTAGCCATCTGTTCCATCATCTTTTACTTCTACTTCCTTCTCTCTGAGCTTCTATATTCCATCTTAGTCGACTCCTACCTCACCATAGTCTGTCCCTGTGTAGAATAAACTAGGACCCACTACACCTTTATAGGGTGTTCCGTTAGTTTCTTTGGATCCAGTGGTGCCCATTGATTAGACTGCTGCAGGTATTTTTATAGAACCCAAACAAATTTTTATACCATTATTTATTTTCATTATAATATTTATTGATAAAATAAATGTTTTTATTTCATAATAGATACATATACTGATAGGAGGTGGGGGCGAGGGAATACATTCATGCATGCAGTGTGGAACCACTGCACATAGTTGATGGTGGACTACAATGAAGACAATCAAATGATTGAAGAAATAGGGCAGCAATGTCAGAGTTTTTTGGCGACACTTTCCATATACTCTGAAATCATTCCCGTCAGCCCGCTCTCATGGTGGAAGTTTCTAAATGAAGTCAAGTATAATTCTTGGGCTTAGATATGGGTAAAAAAATATGTAATATTTAATGAAATATATTATTTTAGTATTTTTATGAATTAATATTTTGGTGTCAGCTTTGGTTTAATTTCCCCGATGGTGAGGGTGCAAGACCATCACATCTAAAGGATTTAGGTGAGCTTTGGAGAGCCTATAAGCATGAGTTGTATATTGGATGGCATGATAGAGTTGGAATAGAGTTATAGGTGGTACCTATCATGGATTATTTTTTGATAAAACAATATTGGCAGATGATTACTCATTGAACGACTATCCATTTCAAGGTATTAATCACATTTGAGGTATTTAAATGAAAATTTTCATGTTTTGCATTAATACTATCTTTTTTATTATTGAATTTTATTTAGGAATCATCCAGAAGAAATAAAAAAACATTGATGCTAAAAAATAACTCCACACATTGGGACATACTATGATGTCAGATCCTGAGAGGAAGAAAGTATGCCAGTTGTTTATAATTTTTCTTTACGACTTGCACTTTCTATTATTTAACCCATAATTTATTCAATTGTTAAATTTTTTATATAATTTTAGTTATAAAATTAGTTATCATTAACCTATTTTTAATTATGGTTTCCTACATTCAATGTCATTTTAGAGGCAAATATTGAATATTAAAGGATGTGTGCTTTGAGAAAAACTATTTTTCTCAAGTAGAAGGAAAAAAGATGGAAGTAAGGTTAACAAAACGACTCAAAAACAGATTTTAAGTTTTAATTTGTAGATTTAAATTTTTAATATATATTTTCTAACTTAATAATCCATTTATATTTGTAAAAGGCTTCTTTAGAGGCCCTTGAGGCCTAGGAACCTGACAATTTTGAGCCAAATGATCACTTACATCAGGTGTTGGGAGATGAGTACCCAGATAGAGTATGCTACCGACCTGGGAAGAGTATAGTCCTAATGAGGTATTATCCCTCTTCAGGTACAATTTTTAGTGACACTGAGTTCTAGGAGGTTAAAGAATAGGCATAATAGGCTGAAAAAAGGGCCATAGAGATGGAAGAATATTCTACTAGGGAAAACACTACATTTATGAAACTGATAGAAGATTTACCTCCAACACTTCCACTAGAGGCCAACATAGATTGTGATGAATATATGTTACCAATGAATTCTATATATGGTGAAATAGGTGGCAGTTATAGTGGTGGTAGAGATGATGTCATTTCTGACGATGACGATAGTGAGGAGGAGGCTGAGACGGAGGAGGAGGGCGAGGAGGAGGTCGAGGAGGAGGAGGAGGGTGAGGAGGAGTTTGAGGTGGAGGAGGAGGGAAAAGAGGAGGCCAAGGTAGAGTATGAGGGAAAGGAGGAGGGCATTGCGGAGGGTGGGGATGATGATGGGGACAACAATGAGGATAGGGATGAGGCTGATGATGACGATGATGATAATGATGGTGATGAGGAACAAATTGATTCGATACATTTTTTACTAATATTACTTACATTTGATGTTTGAAGATTTGTTGTGCCTAAATATATATGTAATTAGGTAGGTCAAACTATCTTTATTACTTTATCTATATATAATAAAACTTGACTTGATGATTTTTTATGAATGGATATATGTGACTGATTCACCCCTCCCTTGGACACCCCACTACATTGGACATCCCCCCTGGACACCCCCACCCCATTGGATAGCCCCCACCCCCTAGAAACCCCGACCCACACCCCCGAACGTCCCCCACCCCTTGACACCCCCCACCCCCTTAGACAAACCCCACCCCCTCGGACACCCCCACCCCCTCAGACAACCCCCACCCCCTAGACAACCCCACCCCCTAAACACCCCCACCGCACCCCCTTGGATAGCCCCCACCCCTAGACACCCCCACTCCTTGGACATACCCCACCCCCCTGGACAACCCCCACCCCCTGGACACTCCCACTCCTTGGAAAAACCCCACCCCTGGACACCCCCACCCCCATGGATAGCCCCCACCCCCTTGGACAACCCCCACCCCCTATACACCCCCACCCCCTATACACCCCCACCCCACCCACCCCCTTGGATATCCCCCCACACCCCTGACACCCCACCCCCTTGGATATCCCCCACCCCCTGGACAGCCCCCACCCCCTAGAAAATGAAAATTTTAAAGTCATTTATCCATTTTCATATGTAATTACACCCCCAACCCATGGACACCCCACCCCCTGGACAACCCCCACCCCCTGGACACCCCACCCCTTGGATAGCCCCATTGAACACCCGCACCCCCTTGGACATCCCCCACCGCCTAGATACCCCCACCCCCTGAACACCCCCACCCACCCCTTGGAAAATCCCCCGGACACCCCCACCCCCCGGACAACCCCCACCCCCTAAACACCCCCACCCCCTAGACACCCCCACCCCACCACCTTGGATAGCCCCCACCCTTGGATATCCCCCCCCACCCCATTGGATATCCCCCACCCCCTGGACACCCCCACCCCACCCTCTTGGACAACCCCCACACCCTCAGACACCCCCACCCCTGGACAACCCCACCCCCGGACCCCCCACCCCCACCCCCTTTGGCAACCCCCACCCCCCAGACACCCCCACCCCCTTGGATAGCCTCCACCCCTGGACACCCCACCCCCACCCCATGGACAACCCCACCCCCCCAGACACCCCCACCCCCTTGGACAACCCCCACCCCCTAGACACCCCCACCCCCACCCCCTTAGAAAATCCCCCACCCCCCGGACACCCCCACCCCCATTTAACAGCCCCATCCCCTAAAAAGATTGGGAATAGTATCATAATGTTTATACAAGTAGTGGTTTTATTATGGATGATGAAGAGAATTTGAAAGGAATATGAATATAAGTAGGTATTAATGACTATAAAAATAATTCCTAGTTAATGTTTTATGAAGGAATTGGAATATTGAAGTGTTTATGAAATAAAATTTGAGAATTATGTTGTAGAAGTATTTTTATCAATGGTATTTTAGTTATAAGAATCATGAAACATCTAAGGATTTTTCTGAATTAGTTTTTCTTTAAGTATTTTCAAGAATATATTGAATGATACCAATGACATGTATAATTTATTTAATGGTAATGCAATATTTTATGGAATTAAACACAATTTAGGGAAATATTACCCTTTATATGTGCCTGATGTTGATATAATATATTTTATTTGAGATAAATAGATGATTGATATTGATACAGTAAATGGGATAATATTGATGACCTTGGACTGGATTAGCGATTTAATGAAAAATGAGTTTATGTTATCTTTTATGGAGTTTATAGTGTTTTTGGATTTGTTGAATATATTTGATAATATGTGATTTTATTTAAGGAATAAAGAGGGTGATAATTTTTGGAAGCTTGTATGTTTTCATTGAGGTCTTATAGTGATTCAAGTTATTACCATGTTTTAGAAGAATATATGATTAAGGTATTCACATATTTGGTATGTAACATTAAGAGTTACTTTATCTTTCTTGGGGAATTAATTTTAAGTTTATTTTTTAAAATTTATTAACCTTATTTCTATTTTTTCTAGATTTTAAATTTGGTTAGATATATTTTGGAAGGTTTTTACGGTTATATACTTATGTAATGGTTTAAGTGTAATTTTGGAAGTTATTATTACAGATTTATATATTTATGTATGATTTATGTATATTGGATAACCTATATTAATCATTTTGGTTTCGGTAAATATATATAGATAGGTAGAATTACTTGTCACTATTTTATGGATCTTATGACCCATTAAAAGTTAATTTTAGTGCTTCAATAATGAAAAATTCTTCTTGAATATTCATTTCTTAGAGTAAGGGATAGAGTGGAAATTAATCAAAGCGCAACCAACTAATGAAATTATCCATATAAAATGGAAAAAATTAAGTAAATATATTTCCCCATGTATCCTACATTGATTATAAAATAATTCCTTAAATTTAGGAAAATGTTTTTGAAATAAAAATTTTATACTTCTACCTTCATTTTTAATAACTGATGGTCTTTTCACCCATCACAAATTTGAGTTTTTTTGGTTGTTAATATTGTCATGATCATGTTATATATCCATCTGTATTAGTCCTTGGATAATTATTTTCTTCTCCAGGTCTAAATTTTAACTTCCAAACAATGTTCTCCCTATCTAAGAACTTAATTATATGTTACTTTAGAAAATTTTTATGCTTCATGCTTCCCCTTTTCAAAGGAAGTTTTATTATCCCTCTGTATAATCTGGTTTTACAAAAAAGGTATTTTAAAATTTTGAATATTTTATTATTGAGATAAAGTTTTTATATTTAAATTTATTTTAGGGTAATAATGTAACACCTTGAAAATTTTGAATACTATGCTTGATAACTTGCTTAACATGCAACACTAAGCTTTAAGTGATCCACAATATACTACTGAAACATTATTATCACATAATCGTTCTATTTTTTGTTGTGAAAAAATTGAAAAATTTTATGAAAAAATGTATCAATGTTTTATATAATGTTTTTATTAATAATAAATATGTAGTCAAATTTCTGTAAAATCATTTTATACATCAAAAATATATTTTCTATAAAAATGGTTTTTATTATGGAAATTATAATTAATATCTTCCAATTATAGAAATTTATGTCTTATAAAGTTAACAAAATTTTTTAGATCATCACATAAAATTTAACTTAGGGTGAAACATTGATATTTTTCTGAAATGATTGATTTTTAGTAAATAGTTAAAATATAGATTTTTCAAATAATCTTATTTTTTCATTAAATAAAGTAATTTTAAATCCCCATTATATTTTTGAATTTGGTCTTAAAGTGAAATATGATGCATTTTTTTTATAATAATATTATTAATTCGAATTTAATAATCAATATTCATGATTTTTTTATAAGTTTATTTTTATGCTTAAAAACATGTTTTTTCTAAGAATGGGTTTTCATTGAATTTTGTGCATTTATATTAAAATTGATTTATGAAATTTATATAAATTGAATATTTTAAAATGAATATCGTATTTTTAATTTTTGGTTCAAATTTTGTAAATAGTTCTCTTTTATTTTTGGTTATTATAAATAGTAACCGTGATAAGTATTTGTCACATCTGTAAGGTTAAAATGGGGAAAATAGGATTAAAAACATGAGACAAGTTCTCAAAACCTACCCAAAAACTTTCATTTATTTCATTGTATGGGATAAATTCAGAAATATGTATCCCAAATTCTAATATATTTCATTTTTCTATTTTCCCTAATAATGAAATTTATATTATTGTAAGTAAGGAAAATTCAAAAATGTCACTCACTTGATTTTAATTTCTTTTTTTATGTTCAAATAGAGATAATTATATGTTATGAACGAATATAAAAGTTTATTTTTAACGTGATTAATTTTATTTTATGATTTTAATTTATTTATAATTGTTTATTTTTGGTATAATTACCTTTAATGCATATAAAACACTACCATAATTCTTGAGAAATTGGTGTAAAAATCCAAGTATATAATTTCAATAACATTAAAAATAATATTTATTGAATAAATTATGGTTCCACTCAAAATTTATTGTTAATAATAATTTATTATTTATCATTAAATAATTTATATTCTAATTCCTTTATTATCCAGATATATTTTAAGTCAAATTAAATGAACTGTGTCAAAAATGACACTAATAATATTTTATGAAAAATAATATTTTTTTAAAATTATTTTAAAATCATAAAAATCTTTAATGAGGGAAAAAATGATAATATATGGTCTATAATTTCATAAAATTTCTATTTATGATCCAAATTTTACCATATAAGTAAAATTATAACCCAATGATATTGAAAAATTCATTACCGCGGTTAAGGTTAAAAATGGTTAACAAAGTGGTTAATCAAAATGATGAGGTTTAAAATGATATCTAAACCTATATAGATTTTATTCTATGATTATATTAGGACCATATCCTTATTATATTGTAATAACTTTAATTTTTAACCACTTTTCCTTGAATGTGAGTTTATTATATTTTAACATTTCAAAGAATTACAAGAGTGCCCCTCCCATCACTTATAAAAGGACACCCTCATCTCTTTAATTTACACATTATTGAGAATTATAGCTCAAAAAAACCTGTAAAATTAACTTATAAACTTTACTATACATTAATTATTGGTTTTTTTATTCTTAAAATACCATTCCAATAATCCTTAAGAAACGATCAAAAGGAGGCCAACCTAAGGGATGTAATTACCCTCCTTAACCTATTTCAGATTATTTATTCTTCTAAACCCTTTAAATATTTTGTATTAATCATAAAATAATTAAATTAGTATCCTAAATATACTAAAATTACATTATTATTATGTAACTACAATTATTCATCCACCATTTCATCAAATGGGAAGTGAAAGTTTTGCTCATGTGTACGTGTGGACTATCACCTCCACATAACGATAAAATTAATTTTACATCACCATATTTCATGGATGGTTATTATTTTTGGATTTAATATTTAGATATTATATTTATTATATAATTATTATTATTTAATTATATTATCATATCTACCTTCTTAACTTCCCATCAATTGGAAAACAATAACATCGCTTGTGCGTATGGGTGGACTACCACTTCCATAAAGTGATGTGATTTGTTTTTCATTTTATATTTAATTTAATGGTAGTAAAGATATATTTAAAAAATATATATGATATATATTACATAATAATGTTTTTATAAATGTGAATTATTATTTACCTTTATTTCATTCCATTAATTGAAAAGTAAAAATAACATTCATGCGTGCGTATGACCTACCGTATCTATGAATGATGTAATTTATTTTTCTATATCCACCTTTGATATAGGATATTAAGTATTTATATAATAAAAATATTGTATATTTATATCATAAATATAATTATGGTGATTATGTAACCATGATCAATGTATAAGGATCGAAACTACAGAACCAAAAACTATATAAAAAATGAGATAATTAACACTCAGAAATGATGATTTTAATAAATAAATTTAAATAAAAGAGTATTGAAATGTTTTAATTGGATTATATATGACATTATAAGTATGTATATTTTTATTTTATATAATTATAACAAATTTAAATTTATTATACAGGATGTCAAAATCACACATGAATCAAGTCCGACTTGAGGAAAGGGTTCTTCATTTTAATTTTAATTTTATTGAGACATATTTGATATTATGCACCAATTTTTGTTTTTGAGGTGTATATACTGAAAATCATACATGATATATCATGGATATCATTATTTTACTGAAATTTAAAGTTTCATTTGAAGTTATTCTCTCATGGGGATTATTATTCAAAATTTACCAAAGTAGTAAGGGTTTATTTCACAATCTCATCATTATCCAGTATTTTTTATGTTTAATTATATATTGGGGGAATTATTTGATATTTATATCTTAAAACTAATATATTTTATTATCATATGTTTTTTAAACTACATGTTTTCATTTCATTTTATTAACTTGAAGTACTAAAGAGACCGAAATAATATTTTTAAAGAAAACATACTTATTTCTATCTTTAGTTGAAAATCGATTTTATTCCATATCCATATTTTTTAAAAATACTTTCAAGAATATTTTTAATATTATACTATTATTTTTAAATTAATTTTTACCCATGATTTAGTTTTTTAATTTTTTAAAAGGAATCTTCTTATTATTTTCCAAATGAGGTACCTTTTGACTTTTTTTCTTAAAATGCGAAAGGAATGTTTGTTTTTTAACATACATGGAATGAAAAAAATCTACCACCATCATGACTACTCAATTAATTGAATATTACTTTTAGGATTCAATATTTCAAAATAAAAATTTTTCCCTAATATTTGGGAATTTATTAGATTTCGAATAAGTGATTTTAAAAAGGAAATGGTATTTTCCTCAAGAAACTTTCCGGTGATCTTTTTAATGTATTTTCATCTATGTAAACTTCCTTAATGAATATTATGATTTACTAAGGATATAATCTATTGATACTTTCCAATATATTTGTATTTATAATATATTACCGATTATAATGGGGGAAAGTATTGAAATTTAATACTCTAGTTCTTCCAATACTTATATGTTATTAATTTCAAGGAATGTTGATTAAGTTGTATTGTTTGTTCATATGTTGAATGAATTGGAATTATTAGGTAATAGATGGGGCCTGGAATTATATATCCCCTCAATGCATCGATAGGTCTAATGAGAAATAACACATTGAGTATTTTGTTAAGGCATTACTCATTTACGTAATATGCCTTGGCATGAGGCCTCAACATTAAGTTTGAGATGTTTGACATTATGAATTCCATTATTATGAAATTGGTTATTTATTTCTATGTGATTATTAGAATAGTTATTTTATCCATGGATATGATTCAAGTTTATATGATAATTTACATAGAATTATTTGATCATTATTAATTCTTTCCATATTATTCATCCCTTATTTATTCTATAATTTCTTCCACTGTACACATTACCTTACTGAGCATCTAATATCACCTCTTTCTTATGTTTTATTTTCCTAGGATAACACAAAGTGTATTGTGATTGTTATTCAGGGATATTCTAGAGAGAATAATGGCGTTATCAAAGAAAATACTGTGTTATATTCTATATTTTTAAATATAATATAAGATTTCAGAATGCATCTAGTTTACTAATAATAATAAATTTTTTGCTCCTTTGGAATTAAATAAATTATATCTATCACCAATGTAACCAAGTAACAACCGAATTTGGGTTTCTAGGGTTTGGGTCTTTACTATTATAACTTTTGGATTAAAATTAAATGAAAGAGACACTTTTTTATATTTTTAATCAACTGGTTATTCTTGTATTGTGTTGTGCATATATATTGATTACAATATTTTATTTTGGTCAAATATTGATATTATTAATGATACAAATTAATTTTTTAATATTTTTTTGAAATAATTTATTTGGAATTGAAAATGTTTTTTTGGGTCTCAAACAATTTTATTATTTAAAGGGATAATGATTTTTAGTCACATTATGTTGATAAAAACATATTTATGAAATATCTTTGTCAAAATTTAAAAAATATTGAAACCATATATTATCATTATTTATCTTTATTCAAAAAAAATGAGAGTAGTGTTATCATGTTTTAGTTAATAAATTCTCAGATCATTGGTAGTTTTAAATATCTTATGAACTATAAAAGACCATATATTTCTTTATAGTCCCAAATATTTCAGGGCATGGTTATACAAATAGGACCCATTAAGAGGAACTAGATATGATACTTATGTACTTGAATGGAAATATTTCTCTTGGGATTAATTATTAGATTTTAATGGATATGACGCTGGAGTAAAATTATGCAACATAGATATCAAAAAACTCTAGGTGAAATGGATGCACATGGTATGTTTTTACCCTAGGTGGTAGTGCAATTACCAAGTGGTCTTATAAAAGGCCATTATGACTCATTTGACTTTTTATCTTGATTTGTGTGCTATAAATAATACCGGATAATAGGATAAGTTGATACATGTACTGATATCCACATTTCCAATGACTAAAAATACTATTACTATAATTTCTATAAATTATGAAAATAAATCCATAACAGAAAATATTTATATAATAAATTATAATTGAAAGATAAAGAGACATATTCAAGTGAGACTCAAGGATATATAGGTTCTTGTATCTGATAAGGTAATTAATATTAATTATTTTAGTAATAATGAAAATATTTCCTATCCTTTGACTAAGGGACTTGGACTTTCCTTGGTTAAATGTTTTGGGTTAGATATGGGACTAAAAACCCATGATTGATTAATATTACATTGAAACCCAACCCAGTGAGTGGAGATCCAAAAATTAGGTTCAATTTGGTATAAACAAGAGGTAGGATGAATAGATAACCAGTATATATAGATTGATACATATGTATTTGTGTATATCCTCCGATAACCTGATGGTGTTAAATTGTAAGTTAGTAAAATTAGTTTACTCCAAATAGAATCAAGAATGCGAGGTAGGATTTTAGCAATACATACCTAGATATTCCCAACTATGTGGATGTTTTTTGAGGAAAATAATATATAATTTGATTTTATTCCTTGAATACATCCGTGATTTAGGATCGAGACACATAGAAAAAATATCACACCCCTAAAGATTGATTCTATAATCAATAGAATGTTGTTACAAGTGGATAAAAACACATTAAAGGACTGATTTCAATGCATAGTATATTTGGTCT
Organism: Viscum album; assembly: GCA_963277665.1. Classification (NCBI taxonomy): domain Eukaryota; kingdom Viridiplantae; phylum Streptophyta; class Magnoliopsida; order Santalales; family Viscaceae; genus Viscum; species Viscum album. The sequence continues at coordinate 225,195,637 of OY728157.1, forward strand.
TATGAAGAATGATGTTTTTTAACTTAGGTAGATGATCAAACTAGAAGGAGCCTATAATGAAATTAAGCTATATAAAAATCATAGAGTCATTTATTAATGGAGTTTTGTGGGATTATAATTTACCAATTAGGAATAAATTAATTATATCAATTAATTAGGATATTAATTATTAGTCAAATAATTGTGATATCAATTGGGAATCAATTAATTGGTAAAAAAATAAGTGATAATTATTATCTTTTTGGTAGAAATATTTATTTTATTTATGAAAAATAAAAAATTTAGTGAATTTGTAATATATATATATATATATATAAAATCCATGATTTTATAAATTAATATCATCAATAAACTATTTTACCATTATATAATTACAAAAATTTTCATAGTATTATATAACCCATCAATTTTCATAACTAATAATTAAATCATGTTGTTTATAATAATAGATAATTTGATATAATTTCATAGCGGAAAATTTAAATTGTACAATTACATATTTTAATTGTGGGGGATATATATAGATTTCTAGACCTCCCCAAATAAAATCTATGGAGTTTTAGATTTACAATTGAAATTTATTGGTGAACTCAAAAATCTTTCAAAGTGATCTACTAAAGATTTCACTACTGAAGATCTAGACAGACTCATCCTAAAAGTAGACATGCTGGAACTCAACACAACATAGTATAAAATTTTCTTTGTCAAGTAAATTCAATTTTATTTGAATATTCTTTCATGAAATTTCTTGATAAGTTTTCTATTTTATACTATAAATATTTTACTATATTCCTTGAACCATTGTTTATTTATTTGGTTAATTTAGTTGATATTATTAAATTAATAAACCATCTAATATACTATCCAGTGTGCCTAATTTTTCAATATATAAAAGCATAAAATATTCACATAATTTATATTTTCATTCACCGCACATTAATTATTCATCACCTTATTTATTATTTCCATCCAATTATTAAACTGTCAAAACCCATTCCACTTTCAAATAATGATTGATTTTTTATTTATCAATTAATTTCAGCACAGTTCCATTATATTATTACATACCATCCTAAATTTATAATTTTTTAATTACAAGAATATTCCATATTTTTGGGATACTATGACACGACCACACATCCACCACTCCACATTTTTATATCAAAAACCATACTTTCATTTGAGAACTTCCAAAATTTGATTCCATGACTTTAAAAAATTTATCCATTCTACTCTATAATGACCATAATAAACTATATCATCACCACATTATTAATAAAATCACAAAACATATATTAAACTAATATAATTATAGAATAAATAATAATAGAAAATTAAAAAAAAACAAATAAAATCAATTACAATGACAAACATCATTAATCAAATTCATTTATTTATGCCCCAATATTTAATTTAAACTTCATGCTTAATAAATTTAAAATATTAATTTCAGATTCACATATCAAAATTTTCATTCCATAAATAAATTAATTAACCGATTATGAATATGATAAATTCCATGAACAACCATAATAATAATGGAACATTGAAACATTATTATCAAATCAATATAATAAATAAAAAAATCAATATTGAGAAAATAATATGCATCAAATTTGATTCATATACCCCCATTTACTTCTCTTAATCCATTTAATTACCTACATTAGGTTTTTTAAACTACTTACCCAGTGAAAAAAAGTTATAGTAATTCCACATTAAAATATAATAATATATAAGCAAGATTTTGAAGCCAATAAATATAAGGAGGTTCAACAATCATTGTGTAAGAATGAGAAGGAGAACAATGAACAAACACCTAGAAGATCCCAAGGGGGATCTTCAATATCATGTGATACATAAATTTAAATCAATACTATGACTATAAACCATAAAAAATGATTCGAGAATCCATTCCATGACCTTAAAAGTTTAAAAAATAGAAGAGAAATGAAATAAAGAGACATTGAATTAAAAATAAAGTAGGAAAGAGAACCTTTGATCAAAGAGGAATCATTCACATGAAACTAAAAAATTATGATCTTCCTCTGGTGTATATGACCACAAAAAATGAGATTTTGGTCACCAAGGGTTCATGTAATGGTGATTAAACCAAACAATAGGATGGGAACATCTAAATTTATAATAAAATATGGATTTCACCACCATGAAATGGTGAGTGAATCACCATGGAATAATGAGCTAGGTCAAGAGAACATCCAAGAATATTGAAATTTAAAATGGATATATCCTCCCCTTAAATCACTAATTTCTTCACTATAGAATTTTTTATTTACTACTACCATAGAATAATGGCTACTATGATAGTATTTTAAAACTTAAACCCTGACTTGATCTGTGAACCATAATAACATAGAACTTGATTACCTCACCATTTTCCACCCTCCTCCATGACTCTACCAGGATACAAAAAATCTTTTAAACATAGAATAATTCCCCAAAACCTCTAAAAGGGTATTTTTAACATTCACCATGGCTTATATGGATCCCATCAAGAGAACACATTCACCAAAATGACTACCCCCATTATATAAAATCCACCATGACATAAAATCTCATTAAAATTATCAAAGACCAACTAAAATAACCAAAACTAGTAGATATACTTGACCACTAAGGCTAAAATCAACCATAATATATTGGAAATGTAACCACCTATTTTTTCCTTCAAGATTCCAAAAATTACTTTTCTCCCCTAAACTATCCCCAAACCCCACTCAACTCCTCTGACACTCCGAAAAAATAATGTAGATTTCCATGAAAATCATCGAATCCATAAAAATGATAAAAAATGGAATTTCTCTATATGGGATGATAATATGAATAACTCACTAGCTAGATGTTCATATATATTCAATATGTTATTGAAATTGACTATTGTAAATTGAAACATATCAAAATTTTTCCCATGAATTGAATCTACCCAATTACACTTCAATATTAGTTTTTTTATCCCTAACCATATATATATTTAATGATATCCTATTATTATCCATAATTATATCAGGTATTAGTATAAAGACACCGAACAACATATTTTATGGTTTTCCATTTATGATCTCTATAAAAAAAATTAAAAATCCAAATCCATTTTCTTTGTATATGGTATAACATCATGTTTTATTCCATGGTATCCTATAAAGTTTGTTTAATTCATATAGATTAGATTTCTCATATTAATATATAGGGTAATTCTCCTATAGAAAAAACACATTTAGTTAGGTGATGAAAATTTATCATAAAATATCATATCTGGTTCATAAAAAAATATTAGATAAATACGTACTTTATTCTTGAACCAATTATTGTATTTTTCATTATGTTTTTATTTAATTTTATGAATATTTTAATGGATAAATTCTATTTTATGTTTGAAAATGTGTGTTCCATAAATAAAGAATAAAAATGTAATCACACAATAAAATTATCTAAGTGGTTCTAATGGTATATTTACTTCTTTAGTAAGTGTTAACTAATTTTATTAATATAGTAATTTAAGGCACATTGAGAAATACATAATGGTGCACTTGAATCCATTTAATGTGGTCTATATCAAATGTTCTCCTTCTCTAATAGGTCCATCATGACTAAATTTTTTCCTCAAAATTGATGTCATGATCTCTAGGATATAAAACATAGAGATTAATAAATTAATATATGAAATATCATTTCATAATTGATGCCTATGGATTTGTTTTATTACACAAAAACCACTTCAACATATTCTTGTACCTTTTAAATTATATTGTTTGGTTATCCAAACATTAAATACATAAATACTATATCATTTAGATAGATATTCAATACATAAAACAATTATATATTCCTAAGGACCATAATTTTTTAATGTATTTTAATACTAGATAAAAAATCATCTTATTTTTCAAATTATATTCAATATCATCTCACAAATTTATTATTACATAGTACACTTCTTAGTTATAACCTACTTAAAAACATTCTTCATAACTTGGAGAAAGGAAACATAAAAAAGTGTGAGCTCAAATGCACAGTAAGGTAAAACACGGGAGACATCAGTCAATGATCATATATAAGAACAATTTGATGATAAGATTATCGGAATATGTGATTAACATTTGAAAATCATACCTAAAAATTCATAAATCATAATCACAATATATGTCTTTAGTATATCATAAGACACAAATCATGGAAGAATCAAAGATCACGAGCCATGGGATCACATCATAAGTAAATAAACTTGTCATAGAGTGGTATAAAAAGTGTGACATAATCACAATCATAGAAATATTATTTTAAGGATAACCACTAAGAAATTCATCATATTTATGGATTGTGATAACCACTAGTGTACATGATTCAGGTTTGGGATAACTACCCTTACACAATTTTTTTTGTCTTGGGATAACCGCCTATGTACCCTTTGATCTCATAAAATATTACTCATTAGTCAATACATTATAGGGATTTAACAAACCCACCTATCACATAATCATAATCCATTCATATTTATTCCAAAAATTCAGGGAAAAATTTATCATTTTTTCATAGCTTATCCCATGGAAAATAAAAAAGGTTTAAAAAATATTTCATCTTCATAATCATAAAACATATAAAGAATGAATAAAGATTGTATTTGTATCAACCTGACCTAAGTTCCATAGATCCAGTGCCATGAGACAGTTCACCATATGACCTCAAGCATGCCTACCCATATTCTAGAGGTTGATGCGTAGCTTCTTAGGTTATGGTGGTATAGTGGGGAGACTATAACTGTATATCAGAGTGGAGAAATCAAGGAGAATAATGGAAACATCAAGAAAATAAAATCTAGATAAAATAAACACCAGGTAAAAAACCCTATCATAACCCATGAAATAATATACTAATGTGACATATAGGTTTGGAAGTTAGATATACCAGTCAAGTGTAGTACAAAAAATACCAATAATAAAAAAGGTAAAAAACAAAAGATAAAAAAACCCAAAATCCTTGAGCTTTAGACTGACTCCCAACTCTAAAATCTAGTCCGAGGAATAAACTCAATCATTAACAATAATGAACTTCCTCTTATCCCAACTAGTATCCATAAAGTCAACTTGGGTACCAGGTGGTGGCCTGAACAGGGTGTGAGTAAAACTTAGTAGGCCACCACTAATGATGTCTAATGAAAATATAGTAAGACATGTAAAGTAATAAGGTGTTAAATATCCAGTATAAGTAATGATAACAATAAAAATAATAAACTATGAAGAATAAAAGGAACCAAGTTGTGCAGTAGGTCTCAAGGGGAAAATCCTGGCTATTGCTACCTACTTAAAAAAATACTTGTCTCTAAACACAATTGAGGTATAAAGGCCTAATATTATTTGAAAGTGTGTTACAAAGGAAACCATGATTATGAAACTAAAAATAATCCATGGGGATCAAGAAGTCATTCCTTTATCACAGTTACTAGAAAAAATCACCAGCTAGGTTTGAACTCATGGGACCTCCCTTGGAATACAGAGTCATAACGAACTTGGAATCCAAGGCTCACACTCAAGGATTTCCATTCCAATATAAATGAGATGAATATGAGATATAAGGGTGAGTTTCCCCATGGAATTCATAGTAATTAATCTGGGTAGAGTCCACTGGTTTGCTCAAGGAATTCCAAAACCCATTGTAATCCAAGACTAATCCATGTAATTCTACAACTATTTTCTTCATGAGGAATCCAAGGTGTCTACCTTCAAGTTCTATACCAAGTCCAATTTATGAAAACCAAAAAAATCACTATTCCCAAATTAAGACAATAATTAATTCTAGAAAATAATCGAAGTTCATTATCTGGGTCCCATTTCACATTTCTACTTAAAAATTCCAATTAAATATCATTTAAGGGTCCTAGTAGTCATCCTAAGCATCCCAATTTACCAAAAAAATATGTATTCCATTAGGTGTATCCATAAACTACCCATTCAGTTCTATAGGAATCATGGAATTAATCGTACCACATAAATTTACATAAACTGATATGGTTCTACCCAACCCAACTCAATATTTTAGACTAAAGAGATATTTTAAGACATAAACAATGAATCAACACAAATTATATTAATTTTAATTCATGCATCTAAAAGGTTTCTATGACCACACATGCCAATATCATAAAATTATAGTGATACTTTAAGGGGAAAACATGCGACTATCCAACTTAGGTTAGAAAAAGTATAATATTCTAATATTGAACTCCAATTTGAGATGAAATGAATGATATTGAGAAACCAAATAAAATTCATGAAAATAGGGTATTTATGTCATACATTTCAGAAGATATTTATATAGAACAAAAAATGAGATTGGATGATATTGGAGAGATAACCTTACCGAGAGCATTGCAACATGATAGACAGACGTAGAATCAGATTTCAGACATGGGATATCCATTCAAATATCAAGAGGAGGTAAGAAGGACTACATATGTTGATGGTTCAAACCAAAAGAAGGAAAAAATTCTAGTAATAAGGAGAAGTGGTTGAACGGGTAAAAGACAATTTTTACTTTTTTTTAAAAGGCATCCAGATCCTTCTTGCTGACCATTGGTTCACCTTGGCTATCTAGGGGGGTTTTCAGTGGCTTATTAAGCCTATAGGTAGACCACTGGTGAGATGATGGAATAATATAGGCTAGCCTTTGGTATTGTAGCCTATTGAATTCTTTCCTTGACCCCCTATATCTTCTTGAACACCCCTATGACCACCCAAACCCACATTCACTTCCAAAAAGGAAAAAAATAAGAGGTTTAAGAAGAAATTAAAGGGTGTATACCTCAATGAAAAATGAGGCCTTACAATATTCCCACCTCAATGTTGGTCATCAAAGCGCTGTAACTCTAACCACTGCTTATCCTGAGAAAATTATTTGTGATTGGGACTATATGTCTGATTCCCACTCCCACATTTTATGATGAACATGTCCATGTTTCTGAAGCCCATGCATTAAAGGAATATATTTCCCCTAATTCATCTTCTCCCTATAGTCCCTAATATAAACCAGATACTCTTTAAAGGATTAATCATACTAAAAATTCATATCATCAACTTAAATAGCATGATATGGATTAGTAAAATAACATATAAGATAATATATGTGAAATAAATCATACAAGGTAGTAAACTTATGTGGAAGATCTTGTTGGTACTTTTTTGGGACAACCATCTTCATAATATTGAACTTTCCCATGAACCTAGGTACTAAGTTACCCTACCTCCATATATGATGACGTTCTAATATAGAAGAAAAATGTAGAAACAACTAGTACCCTATCTAAAACTATAATGGTTGATGACATCGGTCCACATATATTTTCTGCCAACTATGGGTAGTAGCCATTATTTTCTGAATCAGCTATACTTGATATTTCATTTCCTTAATGATACAAAAGCTAACAATTTCCACCTCACCTTCCTCCATCCAACATAAGGGTGAATGAAATAGCATACCATACAAATCCTCATAAGGTTCTATTTTAATTTTTTCTTGATAACTATTGTTATAGGTGAATTCAAAAATCACCAAATAGTTCTCCAAATAACCATAAATATCAAGTAAACACACCCTAAATATTACTCCCAACACCTAAATAGTCTACTTAAACTATCCCTTGGTCTGTGAGTGGTATACTGTACTCAAAATTATATGACTTTCCAATTATTTTTGAAACCACTATCATAACTTTTATGTAAACCGATCATCCCTTTTAGAAATGATACTCCATGGGATCCTGTGAATCTACACAATATCTCAAACATATAACCTTCCAATATCATCAACTTTAGAGGTTTATTAGATTGGAAAAAAAATGAAAGAACATCATAAACTAATCCAAAATGTCTCATACAAAATATTTTTCTTGGGGAGTATTTGGTAGTCCTGTAACAAAGTCCATGGTGACATTTCCCAATTTACAATCAAGAATAGTCAAGGGATATATAATAATAGTGGACCCCTAACATTTAGCCATCATCTGCTAACAAGTGAATTATTTTTTAATGAACCCCACAATCTTTTTCTTTATGTCTAACCACCAATAATTATGATAGAGATCATAATACAACTTTGTTTATCCTAGGTATACCACCCACCTAGATATATGAGACTCCCTCATATGTTCCTCTCACATATTGATAGACACTAAGACATTTCCATGAACATTGATGATCACACCCTCATCTATGGTCCTAGGTTATGGTAGATCCTCAGCATCAAATTTTCAGTAAGGGAAGGGCACTATGGATTTTAAATATGTCTTCTCTTAATCCAATACAGAAGCGAAGGAGCCACTGATAGAGATTTCAAAACTTCTCGATCATAGTCTTATTGAACCTCCAGATGCATTTTAGTAAAGTGTTCCATTGGATTTCACTTGTGACATGAATCCTGGAAAACCCAAGGCTGTATCTTCTAGCTCAGAGCATCAGTCACTACACTTCCCGTACTGTGTGTATAATCTATCTCTAAGTCAAAATAATGGAGGTACTCAACCCAACTTCACTATTAAAGGTTGAGGTCATTCCAAGTAAAAATATATCTCAAAATAATATGGTTTGTAAAAACTATACACCTTTATCCTAAGAGTTAATACAACCATCACTTCAAGGAATTCACAAAAACTGCTAACTCGAGATTGTGAACTGGGTAATTTTTTTAATGAGGCCTCAATTGCTGAGACCCATATACCTTAACTTTATCCCCTTGCATCAGAACTACAAATATCCTGATACTTGATGTCTCAGATTATACCACATAATCATTTCCTAGAACGTATGATTTTTTTAAGATCAACATTCCTTAAAACTCTTGGAAGGAATTATCATAATCCTCTATCCATATGAAATTTACCCCTTTTTGGTAATCCCAGAGAGAGGCTCCATCAAATGGAAAATTTCCTTTATAAAGTTTTAGTAGTATCTTTCCAATAAAAAATATATAAACATAAGATAAATTATTATAATGATCCTAGGAAACAATATCCCTCACTTTTATAGGGTTAATAAATAAAACCACTTTTGACATGAAGTTCTCCAAGAAGTGTACCTAATCAATCCAAAATAAAACTTTGAGAGATTTTCATAAAACCTGTGATTCCTAGTGTGACGAAAATAATCTATATGCGGTAAGAATTATCCTCCTTTATCTGGTAATACATGAGAATATCATCCATAAAAACCACCATGAAAGAATCCAGGTATGGATGGAATACTATATTCATCAAGTCTATAAACACTTCTAATGAATTCATTAAGAAGAATGAAATAATTATATACTTATAGATTTCATACTTACTCTGAAAATATGTATGTGTTATATCAGAAGGTCTCACCCTAACCTAGTGGTTTCTTAACATTAGGTCGATTTTGGAAAAGAACCAGTCATCCCTTAGCATATCAAAGAGATCATAGATAAATGATATAGGATATTAGTTCCTATTGGTCACATAATTCAAACATTGATAATATGAACATAATTATAAGGTTACATCAACATTATTATCAATTAGAAAGGAGAACCCAAAAGGGATTTATTATGTAGGATAAAATTCATGGCCTCTAATTCCTCCATCTGAAACTTTAACTCAGATATCTCCACTGGAGACATTCGATATGGAGGGATAGTAATAAGCTCAGTGAAAGACACAATATTAATGAAAAACACCACCTACTTCTTAGGTGGAAATATTGATAAGTAGTTAGTAAAAATATCAATATACTAGCCCACCATAGGAGGGTAAACTACAAAATGGTCCCCTTCATATTCTAACATAAGGCTAGCCATATGAATAAATACTTTACTAAACTTTTTATGTTCAAGACCTGCTTGATTATCCTGCATGCCCCACTCACACTTATGAATATAAATGATGCCTTTGTATGACATGAAGAAAATGAATAAATGGTAACATTCTATGTGATCTTGAAATGGAATTAGTCATTTCATCCCCATAATCAAGTGAAACATATTCATATCCAACATGAAAAGATACCACAAAACTAATAACTTCCAATATCAAGAGAACACTCCCTACAGTGTAAAACTCCTTCATATCGGACTCCCAACAGGGTGTTGATATACATCACACTATACACATACTAAATAGGAAAACAAATCCCTCAAATGAACTAAGTAGACATGAAAGATTGAGAATCCACTATGTCAAATTGAAAATAAGATAAGGTTTAAGCCACTCGAATCAAACCTATCACTATAGAAGGGCCAAAATAGTGGTCCGTGAGAGTAGTCTTCACTGCTCGTATCTTCCGTGAACCTCGATCCTATATTACGACCCGACACTCTAGCACTGTTCCACCTTGATGGTTATAATGATTTTGACTCTACACACCCCTTTTTTCACCTTAAATGGAGTGTCCAATCGAACTCTAACTACCTGACTACTGTGGATTAGCATATCCAACACCTAAGACATGAACTAATCTGTATTCCCTATTTATAAGTTCCCATGAAATCCTAAAATACCTATGAAGTGATATAATATTCCCAAAATAATGGAAATAATCTAGAGTCCTATTATAATGCTATTGGTAGTGACCTATCCTATTACACTAATAGTAGATGATAACACTACCTCCTTGGCTAGTCTGACCCCCACTACTATGTTGGGTCACATACAAGAAGCACTTCCTACCACTTGATAATCCAATGCTGGCTGGTTCTACCCACCCCGGTCTAGGATCCTCTATCAGATTCCTCTTAGAAATAAAGGCATAGTTCACCATCTTAGAAATAGTTTCCAGATAGAAATAATTCACCTAGGACTTTATCTCTAGTCTGAGGCCATCCTTGAAGAATCTTAAGCTAGCCAAATCATCACTATAGATAGATATAATGAACCTATATTAAATTTTAAACCAATATTCATATTCCATAATAGATTAGATATACTACTCTAAGTGCTTGAAATATTTTTCCCGATCATACCATAGGGTCTCGAAAAAAAGTGGTCAAAGAAGATAATCTATAAATCCTTTCAGACTGTAGCCACATGTTGATCAACCCAAATAACCAAATTACACCATCTCCTATCCCATATTTGAGGCATATAGGTGGAACTATTCACCATCTTCTTAGTGGGTTTCTCTAAATACTCAAAGATCATATGAATCCCGTCTATCTTAGACTTAGCCGCCTATGGTACACCCTCCTTGGAGTAAGTAGGTGGATTCTACCATTGGAAATCCTGAGCTAGCTCAAAAATCATCTGGATAAATTGAGTTAAATCCATCTTCCTAGACTACACAATAAAGAGGATACTCTGTCTAGGATTAGTTTCCATACCTAAAACCTATTCCATAGGTGATTTGGGCCTCTAATACCTAGGGAAATACTCTCTAGTTCCCTCATAATTTTTAGCTGGAATTCTATGAGATGGTATTTATCTAAAATACCAAAGAAATATATTATTACACATTACCGAAATAGTTATTGATATCTCAAATAGGGAAATAATTGAGAAGAATATGCTCCTAAACTCATAACTCGAGTTCCCTCACTAGCCCCATCTAATCACTCTAGGGCCAGGTCACCTGTACCTAGGAGCCTCATATTATGAAGCATGATTAAATAAGATTCCATTTACAAGATATAATGGAAACTTCTTGATAGGTTTCTTAATAAAATATTATTCAACCCAAGCATCATTTAATTATCAATATCTCATACATCATTTTATTTTAAATTCTTGGTTTTTTCCAATTCCATTCCCTTATATAGTTATATAAATTTTCAAACACAAGTTATATAGGAAAACACTCTTTAAGTTTTGCTTGGAACCCCATTTATTTCCATCAATTTAAATTATAAACAATAGGTCACCATTTCAATCATCTAATCACATATGTATTAGTTTGATATAATACCACCAATAATAAATGCAATAAAACTCTTTTTAATTTAATAATTTCATTTTATTTGACCAAACCATGTAATAACAAGGTAAATCCAGAAAAAAAATTAATGTAAGAAATCAAGAAATCATTGTAATGATGCAAAAATACCTAAATTCCTAATATGATGGATGACACATGTTTTCTTGACATACCTAATCAATATAGAAAATCACTTGAACTATAACCTTATAAAAATAGTGCCTCAATCATGGTGAAAAACATATCAATTATGACAACAAATTCCAAGAAGAACAATTCCCTTCCCAATAAAATTGGGTTTTTCCTCATGAATGGGATAACTACTCCCAAGAACAATCTCATTAAAAAGTCCTAAAAAAAATTATTATTCTATTTACCATTCCCTAAAGAGTAAACAAATAAAAATAAAATATCTCATACCTTTTTTTAATGCCCTGACCCAGGTACCACTGATCTAGTTACTTGGGTTAGTTCACTACATGACCTCAAGCACATCTCCTCATACACTAGAGGCTACTGACTAGTAGTGGAGGTCTATGTTGGTATAATAGAGATACTATAATCACATATCAAAGTGTATACATGATAAGAAATAATATAAACATCATACACATCACATTGAGATAAAATAAATAGGGGAAAAAGAACCATATTATAACCCAAATGGCCCAAAGACCTTCATTTTTATTGATTTTTGATAACCCCCATTTCAAGGGATGATGGGGAACCCTTACAAGGTCCTCAAGCTTAGAGATTACATGGACCGTAGGATTAAGAGACATTACACAACTTGAAGGTCTTAGGGAATTCAACCAGACTATAACTACAAGAAACTACCCCTCCCCAGCATCTACATCATGATGGTAACTCTCCACCTTCACATGGCCATCTGGCTAAGCTTCCCATGCAAGAAAAGGCTGGTCTCAATGGCATATCCATACCCTATAATTCTTCAAAATCTATTGGTTCCAATATTGGTGAGTGCTCTTGCTCTGAATTATCCTCTAGGGATTCTCTTTTTTTGTAGAGTCTATCTAGGGAAACTGCATTGATCATGTGGATCAAAGGCCTTGAGGTGGCCTGAAGGCTTTAAGGTGGCCCAAAGGCATTAAAGGTGGCTCGAAAACCTTACTGACCCAAAGGCATGGGTGGGCCGAAGGCCTTAAGGATTCCAATCCCAAACCGATGTCCCAAGGTGAATAGTTCCAGCTGATACAATACCAAAAAGTACCTTCTACAGTACTCTTACATTATGGCTACAATAACCTAGAATTATGCCGCTCCCTAGTTTTGAACCCGAGTCTATTGGATTCACTTAGAGAGACCTCACCAACTGGGCTGAGGCTCATGTTACTAAAGAACCATATCATAACCCATGAAAAAATATACTGATGTCACATATGGGTTAGCCATTCAAACATTCCAGTTAAGTCCATTACAAAAAATCCCAATAGTAAGAAAAGTGAAAAAGCGAAAGATAAAAAAACTAAAGCCCGAAGCTCTAGACTAACTCCAAACTCTAAACTATAGTATTATAAATAGAATCAAGTATTGGAAACATGGTAATTTTACTAATCCTGATCTGCATCCATGAAGTCTTCTCATGTACTAATTAGTGGCCTGAATTGGGTGTGAGTAAAACTCAATTGGTCACCAACAATGGTGTCTAATAAAAATCTAGTCAGGTATGAAAATAAATAAGCTATGAAATATAATGGTGAAGTAGTGATAATAATAATAATAAAATTCAAAAAATATAAGTAACTAAGTCATGAATTTGGTCTTAATGGGACAAAATGGGCTGATGTTATCTATTTCGGCCTATGTTAGTCTCTAAACATGAAGGAGGCTTCATGACCTAATCTAGTTCAAAAGTTCATTAATGAGGAAACAATGATCACAAAACTAAAAATAATACATAGGGGTCAAGTGGACATTCCTTTAACATAGTTTACAATAAAAATCACATGTTAGGTCTGAACTCAAAGGACCACCCTTAATGTGCATATGAATATCTCTGTTGGAATCTAAGGATCACACTCGAGAAATTTCATATGAATATAAATGATCCAAATCTAAAGAGATTACCCATGTAAATCAATAAGGATATCATTCATGAATCCATGACATTAATACATGTTATTTTACCAATATAGACATTACCCAAATATAAGTGGGTACCACCCCATGGCCTTAACAATAATAAATATGGGTATAAATCAATAACTTTATCAAAAAATTTCAAATCCCATATAAATCCTAGACTCATACATAAAATTACATAACTATAATCATCAAGTGGAATCCAAGGTGTCAAAATTAGAATTACATAACATTTCTACTTCAAGGAAACCAAACAAGTCACTATTTTTAAATTCATAGAATAAAGAATTCCATAAAATAAACCAAATTTATTATTTAGGTCCAATTTCAAATTTCCAATTAAAAATTCTAAGGCCATCTCATTTAAGTGTCATAGTGTTCATCCTAGGTATCCCAATTTCCCAATAAATCCCTATGTCATTAGGGAAAACCTTAAAATTCTGGTTGAGCTCACCAATAAGAATGGCGTAAATCATACCCTACCACTTTACTTAAATAATTTTTTTACCCAAAATAATTAAATATTTTATACTCAAGGGATATCCTAAGATATAAATGAGGTATCAATACAAATTATATTAATTTTAAGTTAGCTGCTTTAAATGTCAGACTAATGGCGCATAAAAATATCACAATAAAATTGTATGAATATAAGGGAAATGCACAAGACCGTCTACCTTAGGTTAGATCAATTCCTCTAATCAGATATTAGCATCTAATTAGAGTTAAAATATAAGATATTGAGAAATAAGAGAAAATACTATAAAATAGTGTATTCAAGTACAATGTGGTAAAATATATTTAGATGAAACAAAATAATGATATTTGAAGGTAGTATATAGATAGTCTTACCAAGAGTGTTCCAACATGATAGACTAAATAGGAATCTGAGGCTGGAGGAGGGATATCCACTCAAGCATTAAGAGTAGAGGAGGATGAATCTATTCATTATGGGTTACACCCAAAAGGAGGAAAAAGTTATAGTAATAAGGAGAATGTGGTGAAGGCATAAAATTCCCTTTTAAAGTTTTTTTTAAAAAGATAGCTAGATCTAATTAACTGATCGGTGGGTATCATTAGTAAGCCAACAGAGCTACTAGTGGCTTACTAAGATTAAAATAAGCCCATTATCTTACTAATGGACCAATATTGGCTATATTATTGCACCAAAGTCCATGTAATTCTTTCCTTAACCTCCCCTATCTCTTCCCAAACACCCCCTTGATAACTTGAACCCCACTGATCACTTCCAAAAATGAACAAATAGGGGGTTTAGGTAGAAATTAAAGGGTCTATAACTCAAATAAGAGTGATGTATTATTGTTCTATTGGATCATATCTATACTTAATTTTAATTAATATTAATGGTTTTAAAAATAACCTTAAAATACCATGGGAACATGTCTTGATAAAAATACCACTTTCATTTTGAAATCACTTATTTAAAATCTAAAAAATTGAAAAATATTAGATATAACATATTATTATAAAAAAACCATAAAAAATTTTAAAGGAGCCTTCAAGTAAAATAATATTCACGATGGAGGTAAAATCCATTAATGTGGTAAATGTTATAACAAATTTTTTTTCACATCATTAGTAAAAAGTACTTTGTTTAAAAGTTGAAAAAATAACCCTTTTAAACCTTTTTATAAAAAGTAAAACATGGGTAAAAATCAATTCAATAAATCATTAGATAATTGAAAAAAAATTCCTTAAAAAATTTAAAATAAAATATCAATATAGAAGAAAAAGATTCCCGATAAAATAGAAAAATAAAGTAGTTTTTTCTTAAAAATGTCCATTTAGAATTTTATGTCCTTAGAGGAAATTGAGAGGAAATTTTTTAATTTATATAAATAAATAGAATAGAATAAAATAAATAATATTTTTTTGATATAGATAATATAATTTTATCCTCATAAATTTAAGCATAAACTCTTGGTAAAAAGTGATATTGTAACATAAAACCCTTATGTCAAGTTTGGGTTGCTTCGTAAGTGATTTTAACCTCATGTATAATAAATTTAAATTTATTATAATTATATAATATAACTATATTAATAACTATAATACCATAAATGTTTTACTTATAAAATCTTATCACCTATTCATTAACAACCATTCACTGTCATTATCATTTTGGGCATTAACTGTTTTATTTTTCAAGTATGTTTTTGTTCAATAGTTATGATCCTTATATCTTGATTATGGTTCCATAATCTTAATAATGTTAATAATGATATAAATATAATTTATATTCATTATTTATATATTTAGAACCATCCATAAAATGTACATATTAAAAAATTAATTACACCATTCATAGAGATGATAGTTCGTACGTATGCATGAGCAAAATTTTAATTTTATTTATAAAAGGAAATAAATATTAATAATATTTTATCTTTTTAAAATAATAATTATATAAAAAATACCATATATATTTATTAAATACATAATTATATACATTAATCTGTGGTGGTGATGGAAAATGAATCATATTGCTACTTGGTGGCAGTATTCCACACGTACGCACAAGTGATACTTTTATTTACAATTAAATGTAATAGAGGTGGAAAATGGTTCTCCCACAATCATAATAATATATAAGTATATTTATGATATTGGATTCATTTTGTTTGGATGGATATAACATATTTATATGAAGTATAATAATAAATAAACTTTTAACGAGTCAGATAAGATTGTTACCTCTTCTCTGAGAGACCTACATTGGATTACACCTTAATATTTATTAGGATGGTATTAGGGTAAAAAAAGATCAATAATTAAAGAAGGATAATAGGATGATTTTTGGATAGTTATTTAATGCAAAAACTTCCAATGTTAACTCCAAGTCATGGGTTGGGTAATTATAATCATGGAAATCTAATTAAAGAGAGACATATTCTATCACCATGTAATTCTAAATAAGAACACATCACAATACATTTTTTGATACATCATCAGAAAAAACCCTACTCTAATATTGGTTAATTTGGGTACATGTTCACATACCAACCTTTTCTTCATCTCCTTTAAAACTTCTTCACATTCAATATTGAAAAGGAACATGACTCTGTTCCATGTTAACTTGGTCAATGGATTAGAAAAATATGATAAATTATTCAAAAATCATGAATAATATGAGAAAAATCTATGAAAACCAAGGATATTTAGTCATAATGGTTTTATGTGATAATTTTCAATGAATTTTATCTTATAAGAATACTTTATGTTACCCAAATTCAGACATTTAGCATATAGTTTCCCCTTCCTTAGGGTCTTTAACAAAATTCTCAAGTGATATTCATACTATTCCTTACTCTTAGACTATATAAGAATAATATATATAAATACTATAATAAAAATAAGGGAAACTATAAATTCTCTATTAATTAAATTCATGAAGATAGCGGGGGAATTGCTAATTCCTAATGGCATCACGCAAAATTCATAGTTCCCATACCTTGTTTGAAGGGATATTTTAGGTATGTATTAACTTTTGACCTTCAATTTAAAGTATCTAGAATGAAATTAAATCTTTAATAATTATTTACCTTATCAAAATTGATGAAAAAAGTCATCAATATTGGGGAGAGGATACTTATTATTGATGGTGATCTTGTTAAGTTCCCAAAAATCAATGCTAAAACACATTAATCTATCTTTATTTTTAATAAAAAGAATTGGTTTATCCCATGGTGATACACTTGGATGAATGAATCATTTATCAATATTCTCTTAGAGTTTCTTCTTAAATTATTTCAACTGAATTGGGTCCATTCTATAAGGAGTATTTAAAATAGGTGTATCACCAATTATTAGTTCTATAGATTACTCAACTTCATGATTCAAAGGAATACTAGGAAAATATTCAAAAAATACTTCAAAAAAATCCCATAAAATAGGAATATATTTGTTTTTTATTTCATCCCCAATCATATAGATAAATAAATTTTATTAATAGGAATAAATAACCATAAAATGGAAGTAATATCTATTGGAATATTATATTCATAATTTCACTAATAAACAATCACATGTTCCTTCAAAATATGAAATGTGACTTACCTTCCTTAGAAATTGATATGGGATCTATATAAATAGATGCAATCCATGCCTAAAATCATGTCAAATTGAACTATACTTAGAATTACAAGATTTTAATTAAGTAAATTATAAAAAACATTAATTGAAAAATAATTATATAATTTTTATGTGATAACCATACTATTATTATTTTTAACTAATAATTAAACATATAATCATTGTGGTGGTAATGTGATACCCTTAGTAAATTATTTAAACTTAAATAAGTTAGTAAAAGAAGGTGGATATTTTATTATGAAGGAATAAATAATATTTTGTTCCCTTATTTTCTCATTTATAAGGTCACCATGATTCATAGATTTATAAAGTTGAGTAAGCATAAAAATAATATTTTATATTCCATATCCAAGAAAATTTGATTGATCGGTTGGATAATCATTTCATTGTTCATAAAATTTATCATTAATATGATTTATCCTAGTTCCATCCATTTACTAAAACCAAAAAACATATGTTAAGAAATAAAAATCATAGTGGAAAATCATATAATCATAAAAAATCATTTAACAAATATTTAAATCATGACATGTTATTTTCAATATATGATTCGTTAGGTTTAACCTAGGTTATTTATGGTCATCATATACTCAAATACAAAATAATTTTACATAAATTAAATGTTAATTAACCTAATAATATACCTTGGGAGTGTCCAGAAAGTTGTTCAGTATTAGTACCACTCATTATGTATCAATGATGATTGAGTTTATTCCCAACCCCCCCTTTCAGAGTTGTTACCCCTAGGCGAATCTATTCCAAAACCACTACCAATTTCTAGTATCTAGATAGATATGTATTTTATAAAAAACTAAAATATATATAATTTACTAAATCTTTAATATTTTTCCTATACTTAGACTTATCCCATAGGGTTTTCAACAAAGTTCTTTAATCCAAAAATAAAAAAATAACTGAACCCTCATATGATAAAAACTAAAGTGACCCAAACTTTACTTTAAAAAATAATGGATTATTTAAATGAATATTCAATATATTTAACAATTTTAAATGACCACGGATTATAAAGGTTTATTATCTTTAAATACTTGATACATAACAGTCTTATTTCATGAAATATCTTCAATATATCCTATAAATTTTTTCTCACACATGGCACTTCTTAGTCATACCCTACTTAAAATATCTATACATAAACTAAGGAAAGAAAACATTAGAAGGGTGAGATTAGATGTTATGTAATGGTAAATATGAGATATATGAGTCAATGATCATATATAAGCATAACATGATAATAAGGGTATGAGAATACAAGCTTAACATTTGAAAATCATACACAGTAATTCAAAAATTATAATCATGACATAAGACTTTAGTAGATCATAGAACATGAATATAGAAGAATAAAAGATAATGTTCCATGAGATCATATCATAAGAATAAGAACATTTCATAGAGATTGGTATAAAAAGTGTGGTATAATCATAATGATAAACATCTAATATCAAGGCTACCCACTAAGACATTCATCACATGTTAGGATTGATCTTACCACCCATATAGTTGCTTGGGCCTTAGACTTACTGATAGTGAAACTTAATTTTTTATTGGGATAACTGCCTATAAACTCTTTAACATAATAAAAAATTAATAATTTCCCAATTAATTTGATGTATTTAACATAACTACCCATAAAATAATCAAAATCCATTCATATGTATACCAAAAAATCATAAAAACCATTATCAATTCATCATAGCTTAACTTATTGAAAAGGAAACATGTTTCATCAATATTTCATCATCATAATCCCAAACCATCCAAAGATAGAATAAATATGGTATCATTGGATCATATACTAAGTTAATCATAATTAAAATAAATATATGTTTTTATAGATTAAAATACCATTAAAAGATAACTAGAATATTTCATTAGAAAAATTATCTTTCATTTTGAAATCACATGTTTAAAATCTAAAAATTTATAGAGTATTATGGAAAAAAATTTCCTTTTTAAAAGAACCATGGAAACATGCAAACGAATCTTCAAGAAAAGTAATATTCATGATCGTTGGAAAAACCGTTAGGGTGGTAATAGTTAAAATAATGATCCTGTGCATATATTTGGTAAAAATACCTCATTCAGAAGACCACAAAAATAAATCCTTCTAATTTTTTTATATAAAGTGAAACATGGGTAAAAATTAGTTTAATTAATAATTTTTGAATAGTAAAAAAATTCTTGATTTTTTTTTAAATAAAATATAAGCATGAAATAAAAATATTTCTGACTGAATAGAAAAACAAAGTCAATTTAAAAAAAATTGTCTTTCACACTTTTGAGTACTTAGAGATGGGAAAATAAAATTAAAACCTATAATTTCTAGAAATAAATAGAATATAGTAAAATAAAAAATATTTTTGAGATATATATCATACAATTTCATCCCCATAAATCTAAGTATAAACAATCCTAGTTAAAAAATGAGATTGTAACATAAAACCGTTACCTCAAGTATGACTTGATTTGTAAGTGATTTTAACCTCCTATATAATAAATTTAAATTTATTATAATTATATACTAGAACCATATTAATAATTATGATAAAATATATGGTTTACTTATAAAATATTATCACCCGTTCATTATTAATCCTCTATTATCAAAATCATTTCATGTGTTAACAACTTTGTTTTTCTTGAATGTTTCGGTTTAGAAGTTATGGTCCTTGAATATTGATCATGGTTCCATAATATATATAATTTTAATGATGATATAAATATAATATATACTAGTTATATATATATATATATAAATCCATAAAAGTTATAGATAGAAAAATGAATTACACCGTTCATGGAGATGGTAGTTCATCCGTACACATGAACGCTATTTTCATTTTTTGTCAAAAAGAAGGAAAAAAATATAAATAATATTATATAATTTAAGATTCATAATTATATCATAAATATCATATATATATATATTAAATTTACCATTAAATCCATCAATGTGAGGTGGTGATGGAAAATAAATCGCATCGCTACATGGAGGCAGTAGTCCATACATATGCATGAGAGATAAATTCATTTAAAATTTGATGTAAAGGAGGTTGAAAATGGTTTTCCCAAAATCAGAATAAAATTTCATTATATTGATGATACTATATTCATTATGTTTGGGTGGATACAATAGATTTAGTGTAAGTATAAGAATAAATAAATATTGAAAGAGTTGGGTAAGATGATTAAGGATGGTCTTTGGGTATGACCAAATGCTCATGAAATAAGGGAAGTAATATTGAAATGTTTTTGGGTAGGTCTTGAATAATATATTGGGATATTTTTTTGAATAATGGAGATAATACATTACCTTTTATAGGTGAGGTGAGGGATGAAAAAGAAATTACTTAAAAGATACAAAAAAATATGAAGACATTTTTTATGAAAGTGGCACTAAATGAACAAGAATTAAAAGGTATGATAATATAATATTTAAATATCTTCTAATAATAATATTTATCCAAGTTTATGTGAAATTTTCCCCCTTATCTCTTAGTTAGACCATAGGTAATTCTTTTTAACCTTAACCATGGTAACATTTTTTTGTCTATTTTTAATATTCATTATGATAAAACTTGAAAATAGACTTATTTTTTTTAAATGATGATTCTAAATATTCAATTCATTATAAAATTGAATTACTATAAGTATTAGAAATTAATTTTTAAATAATCATGAAAAACACAACAGAAACCATTTTTTTAGAAAAATGTATTTTTAAGCATAAAACCAATTTTATTCTAATTCCTTACCTAGTAGAAACTATTAGATGAATGTTAATATAATTTATGTAATATATACTATTTAAATTTCATTAAAATCATTAATAAATAGTGATTTATTAAATTTATTAAGATAAAAACACATTGTTAACAAAAAAAATTTCTTACTTTTTTTTACCTTAAAATGATTTTATCTTCATTTCTAGCAATTAGACAACTAATATATGAATTATTATTCATGAATTACCAAAAAAATCATTAAATTAATTTTTTAAATAATGATTAATATATTTTTTTATTTAAAAATTCACAATTCTTAGAAAAATACAGTTCTTCAGAAAAATAGTTATTTTAATCATGAAATGATTTTATTAAGATTTAATGATTATTTATTATAAACTATCCATCATATTTTAATTAAGGAACATATTTATATATATATATTTTATAATTTGGTTAATCCTATTCATATCCTTAAATCCAACATCTAGGTTATAAATGTTATTATATATTGTAGTTCATTTAGATGCATGGTTCCATGAAAATTAATCTACCAAATACTTAAAATTTATTTCAAAAGAATATATATAAAATCTCAAGGTGTAATAGGTACAAAAAATTATACTTTATAGTTCCTATGAGAAATATTTCATTTTATAAATTCACTATCAAGTGTACTATACAAACCAAAAAGTTTGGATGGGATTTTGGAGATGAAAATGAGTAAACATAATCTTCTCTTGCATAATCTATAATTACATTCTTCAAATAGTATTAAAACATATTTTTATAAAGAAGTTACTATGTTTAATCAATGGTTTAACAAAATTATTATGTGGAAAATTATGAATATAAATAATAATTAATTAAAAAAATGAGAATACGATTGTCATGGCTCTTTAGACATTGTAATGTTTTCTTATTTTTAAATGACTTATATATATTATATAATCAACCATCAATGGACCTTAAGTAATTTTAAAATATAAAGGAATTAATATTTATTATACATTCTCACCATGTACTATACAGTGGGCATGTATGCCTTGTTTCCATTGACCACTTGATATGTACAAATTTTATTTATCCAATTTTATATAAATCAATCCTTAGTTGAATCTATATTTTTATTTACCTTTAACACCCAAAATATTCTACATAAATCTATAAATATATTTTTTTTTTCAAAATTTATTATATATAGGTAGGGACTTAACAAGTTTTATTTTCAATATGGTAACTCAAAGAAGATACCTTTCTTCTTCAAATTATGAACATGCTTTCTTTTTAAAATAGGAGTGTGAGATATCAGATGGGATTAAAACTCATTAAATTAATACAATATCTAAATATTATACTCATTTATTTGTGTTAACAATTGGAATTGGGGAACATTTTTTATGGTTGAACATATTCACTTGTTTTGTAAAATGATACATTGTCTTATCCAGAACTTTTGAAATAGAAAAATAAAATTCATATGATCAATATATTCCATTTTTTTAATGTTTATTCCATGTTGACCAATTATTATTATTATTTCATAAAAGTTAATTAAAATATTCCCTTCAAAATCCATTTATAAACATTTTAATAGGAATGATTTTTTTCCAAATAAATGTTGCCTAAATTGTAAACATTTAAGAACCTTTGAAATTAAAATTCATCACACTATAAATCCATAATTCATTTAGTTCCTAAATTAATGTTTAAAATAACATATAAATATTATCAATAGGGCATATTTTTCCATTTTTAAGAGTATATAATATAATAAAAGGTTGATTCATGCATAACCATTGAGGAAGATTGCATGTAACCAACAATAAGTGCCATGAATTTTGATTTTCTTTGACTATTTACCTAAATAGATTTAATCCATAATATTCCAATATAATATGAAAATAGTAAACATATTTTAAAAAATATAATTTCCTCTTTTCATACTACTTTTATGTTTAGGAGTCCTTAGGTTGATTTAGTTTATCAATATTATCATTCTTCAGTATATTTTATTGCATCAATTTCAAAATTTTAGATGATATAAAAAGTATCTTGAATATTAGATCAAATAAAAAATATAAAAATTTTATTTCAAAGATTTGTTTTCCATGTTATTGTACTCTACTTGAATTATTTTTGTGGGTATATTTTAGGCCATACTCCTTCCACCACAATGATTTAAAAAACCACTTGTATCAATAATATAAAACTACTTTATAAAAACAATCAAATGTTTGTGTAAGTATCTAATTTATTATATAAGAAACCTAGATTTTTGGTTAACTTTTGTGAATATTGGTAATAGATTAGAATATTTTCATTGATGAAAAGTACTTTATAAAATATTTGAAGTATTATATGAAAATATGAGTTCATTCACCGGTTTAAAGTCTTTAATTGTGACAACTGGAAAATATATAGAAACTTACTGAATGTTTTAAAAATAGGGTATATTTTAGTTTGATATTCAATAAGTATTGCAATATTTTTTAATGATTCTCTATATATACCTAAATGGGGTTTACTCCCACCCACCTCATTGATCATTAATTAAATGCCTTTAGGTAAGAGCTCTAGACCAAGATCATTAAACATATGATCATAAGATTGTAAATCATAGATTCTACCTCGATATAAATATTATATTCTGAATTAAATGAGCCAAAATATTATTCATGTTGATTTTAAAACTTATAATTCTTTAAAAAAAAATTGGTAATAAAATGACTTTTCATAATATCTCATGAAAAGAATTATCCATCTTTACATTTACTTCATGGATACCAAATGAAATCATAATTAGTATTTCTCATGAATTATTTGAATTGGTTTGTCCTCTTAAAAAATTCCTTACAAAACCTATTAGGTAGACCAATTAAAATTTTATTGGAACATTTAGGTTATTACAAAAAATCGGTATGTATAATAAAAAATTAGTAAGTATTATAATGAATAAATGAATAAATTATTCAAAAAAATAAATAAAGAAAAGTATAAGGATACTTTAAATTTGAGTGAGGCTTTGTTAATATAATTCCATTAATTTTTTTAGAATATCTATATATATATATATTAAAAAATTAATTTATTTACCAATAAGACATGTTTCATGTTATAAAAATGATTAACAATGTATTTAAATAAAATATTCACCATTTAAAAAATAAATACAATAGTAAAGCATGATTCCTATTTTTTATAACAACATTTTTAGGAAATTTTTATCTATTTTTTTTCTTAAGAATATTGATATTGATATTTTTATTTTTTTTGAAAAAATTCATTATTTTTAATAAATTTTATAAATACTTTTTTACCTAATAGTGTATAAATTCTAAATAAATTAGTATTTGAAATAAATAAAAAATATAGCATAAATTTTAATGAAGTAAAAATAACTAGATGAAGACCTAAAAATACAAATAAAATATATAAACCTAAAATGTGATTGAATAAAAAATTGAATAATCATCAAAATAGAAAATGAAATTTTTTATGTTGAGTGGGAGGGTATAAAAATAGAAAAAAATTGAAATTACATAAGGATATCAGTTTTTTTCTTGAGTTTTAAAACTATTTATGATTGGTATGTCACTATCATAATGCATTTTAAAGTATTCAGTATGTGTGATTATTATTTTTCATGAATTCTTTTAATCCTAAAAAATGTGTTTATTTAATACATCTTTGAACCATATATCACAAACATATAGGTATTGAATTACATGGGTTTTATTTTTGGGAAATTTTTTTCAATTATTATAATGGATTTTAAGAATCTATAATTAAAAAAATATTGTTTCACATTATATTTGTGAATTTTTTATGGGAGATAGGAGTCAATCACAAAAAATATTATTTTGAAAAATTATAAATACATCATTCCAAGAAATTATCTATTGTGGGAAAATATAATTTCAAGTTATAATTTATAGAAAAAATTTATATATTAAATTAAAAATTTATATTATAAAAAATAATTTCTCAAAGATAACATAAAAATCACAATGTAAATAAGATATATAAAAATAAAACATGCATGTGGTAATGATTATTTATAAATGCAATATATGTAATAGTATAAATTGTAATAAAATTTTATATAGTTTTTTTGAAAATACCAAAATAAACAAATTTTATTAAACTATTATTGATGGTATATAAAATAATATTATAATATAAAAATATAGTTAACAACATAGATAATAAATTTTAAAATTAAACGAATTTAAATATAATAATAATATAATCCATATAATCAATAAGTAGATTTTACTATAGAAAGTTTATAAGACACCTCATCTATTAGGTGATAGGGGTGGTGGAGGTAGAGAAGTAGTGCTAGAGTATGAGAGATGAAGGAGTTGTATAATAGAGGTAGAAAAAAAGTTAAGTGGCCTATAAGGTGTGTTAAAGGTGGGGTAGAGGTGGTGTGATACTAGAGGTAGAATCATAGAGGTGAAGTGATAGTGGTATTGGGGGTAGTGGTGATGATATAGGGGTTTGGGGGAACAATAGTGTGTGTATGGGTGGGGGGATAACATTATAGTTCTATGAAGTGTGGTGTAGTAGTACTTTTAATTGGTGCTGTGAATTTTATATGCAAGAAACTTATCTTCGATGGGACTAGACTTCATTATACATGGAATAAAAGGAATAAAGTTTCCAAATTTCTTGATTCAAGGGACAACCAGGAGGCTCCCCACAGTTCCTTCTAAAATAATGGTTCCCTTCCCCCTGGGTGTGTTGATCTTGTTATTGGAGATTCTCTTGGGATGTAATTATATCATCCCCTTTATCATTTTTTTACTTATCCCACATTTTACCTACTTTTATAATAAAAATTTTATATTTTGACAAGGTGTTGTGGATTTTGGGGAAGTGATGTTTTAGATTTTGGGGGAGTGACGTTGTGGATTACATCAAGGGTGAAATAGTATTCATTAAGGGTATAGTGACTGAGCTAAACATTTTTTTATAAAAAAATATGGTATCCAACTAATGAGGTCAATCATTTCCTTTAACACACCTACTACATTTTCTAGTAGTGACGTATTCACAATTAAGATTATGTACAATGCATAGGCCATTGTCATCCTCTTCAACATGCTATATTTTTTGAGTCATGATAATAACCCACGTCCTTTATTGATATATTATCCAGATTGAAAGCTTATTTCATGATTAGATAAAATCCATAAATCATTCAATGAGGTAACAATTATTTCATGGTTTTATATTCATACTGATATAGGTGTATTGTGATATATAAAGGTATATGGTAACTTAAAGAAGCCTTAGATGGACCAAAAAACAATTCTGAATTTACCCCTTTTGGGTAATATATTATCAAAAATCAAAAGGTCTTAAACAATGAAAAGTAAAAATACAATTTTGTTGTTTATTTAAACTCAAAAAATTATTATTAATATCAATTACACTTGATATTTAAAAGAATTAATATGGCTACAAGTATTGCTAGTAAAAAAAGGAAATATATCAAAAAATTATCTATAATAAAGCATATGAAAGTTGTTATACACCAAGAATCATATCTCGACTTATTGTATATTCTATATCCTTTTCCATGATATTTATCATAGAATTAAATAATTTTGTTATAGGGATATAAAATTTGTGATGTTTCAAATTTTTCTACATAAGTTATCATTTTTAATTGTATATTTTAATCATTAAACAAGCTAGAAAGAGTTTTACTAATTAATCAAATATGTTATAGAACTTAACATTTATTGTATTAAATTTGTAAAATTATTAAAGTATATTAGGATCATTCAGTAATGAAACATTTATATAAAATTTTTATCATGTATTTATTGCTAGAGACATGAGACTATAGTTTGAGTTACAAATTTACCATGTCTTATTGTTCTTTCTTTTCATTTAATGGAGAGGAGATACTAATATGAAATGAGATAGAAGAAAAATCCTTCCAAACCATTTTAAGATTTTATATCTAGCATATTAAATTTAGATGTAATAATTTCTTATTTATTTTTAATAAATCATCATTAACTATATGATTTTATGATCGACTAAACATGATTTATGTATTTATATATTCTATTTATACATTCCTTATTTATTTTTTATATGATCTTGAAATGAGTTTTATATTTACAATGCCATTATATATTGTTTTTTGTTATTAATACTCATAAATGGTATTTAATTCATCTCTATCAAAGGATTGAATAACATTTCATTTAATAAAAAAATTGATTTTATGAAGAACATATTTAACATTGGGAGGGATATAATGATATCACTACTTGTTTTATATTTATCATTATTATGGTGAATATTTATTTCTTGAATATGATATTATAGATATAAATTTTATATATCATTGTATACTACACATATAGGTATCTGATTCAAAAATAAGAGATTGTATCATTATGGAATTATAGTAATATCATTCCATGCATTATAGTTTAAGGTATATTTTTTAATTTATCATTGTAAATGATATAAAAATATTGTTTCTTGTGACAACAGACATGGCCAGTGTTATGTTTAGGTTATGAGTTGATAATAATAATATTTATATCCTAACCAATGACATGTGATATTGTAGTTTGTACTATAAAAAACAAAATATGACAACATTTTAGCCGCTAGCTGTATTAACTTGATCTATATTGTAGAAAATGACAGGTGAAATCAATATCTATGATACAATACAAAATTGTTTTTTTAATAAATATATTATTTATTTATTTAATTACATTTTTAAATATTCATGAATATAAATATTTAATTTTCAATTATTTGTATGATTTAATTTATTTTTTTTAAATTTATTCTTATAAATATTATTTCATGAATCTATAGAGTTTCATGAGAGGTATAGTACATCAGATCTATACAATATATATATATATGATTTATTATAACATGCCTCAATTTTTTTAGGCATGTTATGGGTTAAATTTTTGTCCTAAAACTGTGTAATAAGGTCTTTTCTGGTCAATAGAGGTGTGGGGTGACTTATGAGTGCATTCAGGAGAACCGAAAGAGACATGTAACTAACTGAGTGCTGCAAGAAGCATTTAATATCAGGAAATGTGGTGTAATTCCATTAAAAATTAGGCCAGTTCCCTGGGGTTGTTCTCTCTCGAACCTACATGGTGTGAAATAGGGTTTTACATTGTGAAAGCCTTTTGGGAATTTTTGAGGATAATCCTTATATTTTCACCTTAAAACACTCCTTTAACCCTTCCTCACACTTATTATGATCCTTGTGTAACCTGGATAGACAAAGGCCTCCTAAATTGAAGGATTTTACCTCCCTCCTTTATTTATTCACCGTTTTAATTCATTTCATCCTAATAGTCATATTTTAGTAAGGCTAAAAACGTTATACCCATAAATATCAGGTTCTATAGGTATTTATTTATTTATTTACCCATTCTTATAACTCTAACAACCAAATTTAGGGTTGTTTTTAGCGATTCATCATGACAATATTATTTTGGGTGGAAATTAAGGATGTTTTTCCTTCATCATGATGAAGTTAGGAAGTCCCTTACAATTTTAAGGTATTTGGATATTGTTGTATACACCGTATTCTATGATGATTCATGTGTAACCATATGATAATTCTTTCCAAGATTTTATAGTAACCTAATAGGTTCATATATGTGTAGTTTTCCCAGTAGAGGTGTAATGAAAGGTTAGGCCAAGATTGATGTCATTATTCAACTTAATTTTTTGAGTGACATAGGGGGGGATGTCTTCCTGGGTAAAGAGACATCGCTGGAGCTGTTTAGGACCGATTTGGGATTGTATGGTTGGGATGGATGATGTATGGGGTTGGTTGATGTTTTTCCTTATTTGTAATATTTTTTATGCATCTTGTTTCTTTCAGCCTAATAGTTGACGGGATGAACCAATAACCCCCTGGATGGGTTGAAATGTATGTTTGGACCTCCCATGATCCCCGATATGGGTCAACATGTATGTTTTGACCTCCCAAGAGTCATCAATTTAAGATCTCATTTTTTCAAATGAGGTAAAAAGTCATTAAATTCTAGTTTAGAACCTTTATTTATCTTATGGGTATTATTAAAAGGTTAAGTGTTCAAGATTGTCTGAGGCTTTTTTGGAGCTCAGAGTTCTGAATTTTGGAGAAACAGTATGAGTCGCATGGTTGGTGCACACTTAGTGGTAAGTGTGCGGTTTAACCATATGACCAATATATATGGGAATTTTTTTTTGATAAAACATGTGCGGTGTGCCTCATAGAGATGAAAAAAACTACAGGCCTATTACATAGGGGAACCACATGGGATATACATAGTTTGGAAGACTTTGTGCTGAACTCGCACACTTAGTGTCAGTTAAAAAGTAACCCCACATGATTGGAGAATTATTTTTCAAAACTATGTGGGATATACATACAATGGGTGGCCCCTTTAGATAGTGTTGGCATTAGGTTAGAACATGGTTTGGCCAACCATGCATCCAGACCCCGCACCCTTGTAATAATAAGGTAAAATTACACCTTTCCCTTTTTTCATTAAAAATAAAAAAACCCTTCTTCATCCCTTGTTTTCTTCAATATTTGGCTATGCATGAGTTCCTTCTCTACAACATATCTAGTATTTTAATCCTTTCCCTTATTTGGTCACCATTTTATTTACCATCAATATCATTGGATAACTATTTTTAAGAGATTCATTACTGTCCCTTCATTTCTTCATTTATTTTTCCGTCATTTTCTCTATTTCAGTGACAACTAATATTCCTTATTTTTAGGTCATGTGTCTATTTTTCCATTTTATTCCATTATAGATCAATTTAAAATCCAAAAATGTATAATGGGTTATGGACCATCATAAGTTAGGTGGTCTAGTACTTTTTTCTCAAAAGCCGATTCGTCCTATATGATGCACCCTCCCGGAGCACGCCAGACTTTACATACATTACCTTAAATTATAATTTTCATTATTATAAATTATTACCCATTCTATATGTGATCCATGTACCCAAAATTGTAATCGGGGGATGAACCCACTCAACTAGTTCCACCCCGTGTGGTGTTTTCATAATTGGTATTGATCTATTAAATGCCTAAATGGTCAAACCAGCTTTTAGGTGTTTTTGGCTTGATGTCTAATTAAATAGACCACCTTGAATTTAATGGAAGTGAGTATTATGACCATGTCACATAAGTTTTATATAATTATTGGATTAAACCCCTAGTTAAAAGGTGTCATAATTGAATTTTAATTAATCTCTTATCATGAATTTACAAATGATCGGTTCTTAATATATAGATATAAAATATTTAAATGGAGTCCCATAAATTCATGATGATCGAGTAGGGTTAACCCTATAATTGTGATATAAGAGAATGGAGTCCCACTTATATTTCATTCTCGAGAATTTAATCCCATAAACATGTGATATACAAGAATGTAGTCCCTTGTAAATGTGATGTATAGGTAAAATGACCCTAATTAATTATGAGGCATAGGCAAGAAGTACCTTGTAAATGTGATGTTTGGGTGTGAATACCCTAATTAAATATTATGTATGGGTACAATGTCCACAATTAAAATGGGATAACTGGGAATGGAAAACCATATGATTCATGACACTAGGGAATGTCATTCCTTGACTCTCTATAAGATTCATACTACTATCCATGGATGCCTGAGTTATGCCTCAGGTCCGAGCTAGTAGTTATATCCACATATATGGTTATAAAAATAACCATATATATAGAATATATAAATATATATACATGGTTACTTGTTTATAGAACATATGGATTAGGCTGAAGCTGCTGGTGTCATTCTGGTGTCCTTTAAGAACCAGAGAAGACCCATTTACATTCTACAGTCATGATTCTTGTAGAGATAGTTTTTGGGATTTATTTATTCCTATATATAATGATGTATATTCTTGAACCCCTACTCGTTTTCTATAAGAAATAAAATGATAATCATTTTTCCTTGATATTGATCCCATTTCCACCTACTTATTTTATTTGGATATTGTATGCTTTCACAGTTCATTATTATAATATTTCCACTATTTTACTATTATCTATATCACTACATATACTCTAGAATAGGGGTATAGTCTCCCTAAGAACACACCCTAATCCCTCATAACTAGTTGGAAACCTCTGTTTTACAGTGAATCATTCTTAATGCTGTGCGAACAACTGAGTTTGGTTACTTATGAGTGAAACAGGTTCAATATTTCACAAAGTGGTATCAAATTCACTTTTTTCCTTTTTTATATAGTTTGACTATTATAAAGGAGAATATGAACATATCGGAATTTGGTAATGAGCCTGTGTCTGGGAGTATCGTACTCATATATAAGGGAAATCCAAATTACCTAGGATGAGATATTGATGTTTTGTTTTGTTCTTGTTTCAGTTGTATTGATTTCATCATTCTACGAATCACATGTTTTTGTGGAATTAATATTTCTAATATTATTTTCCAGACTTTTTTCACTTGTCCTAGTACATAAATGAGGTACAATATCATGCATCAT
Organism: Viscum album; assembly: GCA_963277665.1. Classification (NCBI taxonomy): domain Eukaryota; kingdom Viridiplantae; phylum Streptophyta; class Magnoliopsida; order Santalales; family Viscaceae; genus Viscum; species Viscum album. Next base: position 225,228,077 of record OY728157.1, read on the forward strand.
TATAGGTACTTGAGGATTCAAATTTCATGTATTATTCCATGAAATATAGTTATATCTCATTTATTGCATTGCCTATATTTCCTATGATTATTGCGAGTGCCTCGATTGTTATATATGAAAATGTGCTAATGTTTCTAACAGGGATAAATAATTGGATTAATTAAAGTGTATACATCAACCTAAATTGTGTTTTCTCATATATATTGATGTTGACATTATAATTAACTAGTTATTCCATGTTTAAGACATAGACCACTAGTTCCATGGGTTAAAACATTAGTTGATTTGATTGCATGAATACCAATTGTAATTTAAGAATCCTATAAATTAGTAAATTGGGAATGATAATTGATTTAATAAAATAATTTTACATCCTGATGTTAGATATAAGGGTCAATTCATAGTTACAAGACATGCCAATATTAATTTATAAAGAGTATTGGCCTTTATGAATTGTGAATGATGACTCGTATAACTGGACCGTGATATCTATATACTTACAAATTAGTAAAAAATTAACTAAATTTAAACACTTAAATGAAACAGATTCAATCAAATGGATATGAAAATTGAAAATTAAAGGGTTTTTCCTCTATACCTTTCAATTTACACTCTATATACCAGAACCTTTACTGTGTGATGTGAGACCTTGACCCCAAACAAACATCAGTCGTGGGTAGTAGGAAGTGTCCATTGTGATCTATGTGATATTGTTTATCACCTAGAACTGGATTTAGAAGAATTAATATAGGTTTAAATAATTTATAGAAAGGATATGTACTTATCATTTCCATTTATCTTGATCCTACATGTTATAGAATATTTTATGAGGCATGCGCTTGAAAATTTTAGAACTATGCCACTATGATGAACTCAAGTCATGTGTTAGGAAGGTGGAAAGTATCAAACCCCAGAGGTGGTGGGACTTGATCCAATAGAATTGAATCTAGTAGTTCCACTTGAGGCACCTCCTGTTGTTCCTAATCCGGGCACCAATGCTAATTTTTGGGATAGATTTGTGTTGTTTATATAGTCTATTCAAGGAGCTCCACAAATAACCCCAACTATAGTATATTTGAAATGAGAGTTTCAGTAGTAGTATCTAGCCTATACTCTCAAGGGATAGTGGTCCCTAGGATTCTGTGTTGTGGATGGAGGCCATGCTATTGATCTTCAATATTTTTGAGATTTCTATGGAGAGGAGAGTTAAACTTATAACCTATATGCTTCATGATTACAACAAGAATTTGTGGGATGTGATTACCAACGCTTTTCGTCATCAGGGTATGGTCTAGGAAGACTTCCAGATAGTCTTTTCTGACCACTAATTCCCTCAGAAACTGTGGGAGGACTACTCTAGGGAGTTTATGCATCTACAACAGGTTGTTATTTTTGTGATGGAATATTTATATCATTTCACTAAACTTCATCCCTTTACACTAACAATTACTTGTGATGAGTTGAAGACAATGATATAATTTGAGGATGGGTTTGTATCTTCCATAGGATCATGTGTGGATGTATTTTGGTTGATTAATATTTTCGAGATAGTGAATTAGGCCTTCATAACCAAGTAAGACCTGAGGTAATCTAACAGTTTTAGGGAAGGGTGGTTCTATGCCAAGATAGGGATGTAGTTGTTTGAGTGGTAGGAAGCATTACTCCGAGTCTGTATGTGGGGGTAATAGTATCCATATGACCCCAACTGATATTTACATAGTGTGTTACCAGTGTAGAATTCCAAGGAATAAGAATCAATAGTGTTACATAAATCCTATTGAGTGCTGAGGTTATGAAAGGTTGGAGAATTTTCAATAGTTTTTAGGAACTTACCATATATTCCTAGTTAGAGAGGATCCATATCAGCTCCTCATTCAGAAATCAACTCTGTAGAACCTCTCTAGGTATATATCTAGAGTACTACCAACCGATCAGGTAGATGAGGTGGTCAAGGTTGAGTTATCTTGGCTCAAAACATTCAGCATCAGCAGAGTGGACCTCCTTAGAGTATCCATGTTATATGTTATGCCTGCAAATATCATTATATATATAGTACATCCTAGAATATTGGAGTACATATTCAATATTTTTATAGTTAGAGACACTATTTTATAAGAATCCACTTTAGTATCTTCCTTATTTGATACAAGCACTTCATAGTCATTCACATATGTGGAAATTATGAAACATCTGGGATTAAAAGTAGATCACTTAATTGGTGTGTTGATTCTTGAAACATTGTTAGGGGTTTGATCAAATAGTGTATTCCAGTTAAATAATTTCTCCCTCAAGATATGTGGGTATTATTTCTTATGGAATTTATTAGTCCTCGAGATTATGGGTTTCAATGTCAAAATTGGAATTTATTGGTTAGTACCTTAATGTGCTCACATTGATTTATAACACTAGAGGGTGTATTTTACATCACCCAAGGGGATTATTTAAAATCATAAGGGTGAATGAGATGTCCATGAAAGTCGATATGGACCTAAACATCATAGGATGGGTGGAGTGAAAACCTAGATGGATAGTCTCTTTATTATTATTAGGGAATATGATATTTGGAATACCCACTTATTTGGGATCATTTTAGGGATGTCTTACCTAAAATTTTTTCTAGGTTACCTACTATGAGAGAGGCGGTGTTCCCTATATATCTAGTTCTAGGAGAGACAAAAGTTTCCATTACCCCTTATATGATGGAACCTATATAGCTTCAAGAGATTAAGAACCGATTAGAGGATTTGGAACCTGAGGGTTTCATATGACCACGTACTTCACTATGGGGTTCACCTATCATGTTCAATAAAATGGTGAATGGTTCCACTATATTGTGGATGTATTAATGAAAATTGAAACAAATTATGGTAAATAACTGGTATCCACTGTCACATATAGATGAATTTTTCAACCCACTCTAAAGAGTGATGATTTTTACCAATATCGATTTGAGGTCGGGCTACTATTAGGTGCATGCCAGACCATCAGAAATACCACATAGAAAATTCATATTAGATATGACATGAATAAATATTAGGTTTTTCAATTTGGTATCATGAATGTACTCATGGATTTTATAGATCTAATGAACTAGGTTTCCCTCAGAATCTAGATTCATTTGGGGTAGTCGTCATGGATGCTTTTTTGGTGTATTATAGTACTCGACATGACTATGAAAAACATCTTGAGTTTTTGATGAATACACTGAGAGAGAACCAAATGTATGATAAGATAACCAAATGACAATTTTGGATCAACATTGTATACTTCCTGAGTCACATATTATTAGAGTCAGGAGTATCTGTTGACCTAGAGAAGGTGAGAGATATAGTTTCCAAGGGAAAGATCAAGAATTCCTTTGACATACACAATTTATTGGGGACAACTAGATATTTAAATAATTTTATTCATAATTTTTACACCAAGATGAACCTATCATGGGATTTAATAATAAGAGTGTGAAGTTCTATTGGTTTGATGCCCGTGAGGAATCTTTCTGGAGTTGAAAGGAAGGTTGACTTCAGCACCAATACCGATTCTTCCAGATTCGAGCAGAAACTATACAATTTGTTATGATGCAACATACATTGGCATAAGAGCTTCTTTAATGAAGGGAGATTGTATTGTGGAATATGAGTCTTAGAATATGAGTCTAAACAAGTATAATTTTATAATGAATGAACTTGATCTATCAATTTTGGTTCATTCCTTATGCTGTTGGAGGCACTATCTATTGGGAGATCATTTTTTGGTGTTTATAGATAAAAAAAATCCTCAAACACATCTTTAAAAAGTATGAATTAAATATTAGGAAATAAAGGTGGGTTTAATACCAATATTACTTTGAATTCAAGCTTGTGTATATTCCTATGAAATACAATACCATCGTTGATGTACTAAGCCAAAAGATGCTTACACATACAGTTCAGGAGGCCTATAGTGAGTGGAAGTTAATAGCCAAATTTTCTGAAATGAAATTAGAGGTCCATGAGCTTCTTATATTCTCTATCATCATGGAATTTTTAGTGACCTATTTACTTATAGATTTTGTAAATATGAGGTAGTTATCAGATCTCAAGGGATTATTCCTAAGAGATATTGTTTTAGAATAGGACCGATCACTCGGTTGGGTTCTTGATGGGAATGATATGTTGTGTGTTCATGGATTTATCTATGTTCCTGAATACATATGGGAGGATTTGATATAGGAATATCATTTCTCTATTTGTATAGTGAACCTCAGGATTTCCAAGATGTACCGAGTCATACGATGTCAATATAGGAATATCATTTATCCCCATATGTTCCACTTATTAGCAGGTGAAGGAAGAATACTAGAAACCTATGGGTATTTTGCATCTATTTCCCATTTCTATGTGAAAATGGGATAATTTCGCCATGGAATTTGGGATAGTTTTACCCAGGTCACCTTGAGGTAGTGACACAGTATGTGTTGTCATTGACCAGCTAACTATGGTCTCCCACTTTCTACCTATCAGAGAGACATTTTTAGTAGATGATATTGGGAGGATTTACATCTAGGAGATTGTATGTCTTTAAATTGTTCCTAGTTATATCATATCTTATAGGGATACTCAGTTTATGTCATAGTTTTGGTAGGGATTATAGAAGGATCTCGGTACACAGGTGCTCCTGAGTACAACTTTCCACCCATAGTCATATGGGAAATCCAATTTTACTATTCAGATTCTAGAGGACATGACCTGGGAATGTATCATAGATTTTGGACGTTTTTGGGAAAATCAACTACCATTTTTTGAGTTTTAATACAATAATATCTTTCATAGAATTATTCAGATGGCTCTATATAAGGCCCAATATGGTAGGCCATTCTGTTTCCCTTAGAACTGGATAAAGGTAGGTGAGGTAGCACTAGTGGGACCTCATATCATTAAGGAGACTTAAGAGGAATTTCAATTTATCTAGAATCACATGGATATAGATCAGTCTAGGAATAAATCTTATATTAATTTTAATCATTGTACTATAGAGTTTGAGGTGAAACATCAGGTCTTTCTATGATTTTCTACAATATTGAGACGTATATGGATTTAGGGATAAAATAAGATATCTCCTTGTTATGTTAATACTTTTGAGATATTGAACAGAATTGGGCCAATATCTCATCGGTTATCTTTCCAAATAGGTATCGTGACATTGATTATGTATTCCATGTATCTTATCTTCACCATTACTTTTTAGACCTGTCTCATACTTTTGATCATAAAGTTTTTGAATTGGAGGATGATGCTTGTTTTGAAGAGTATCCTATTAGGATCATTGTCTAGAGTACAAAGGCTCTATAAGGTAGGTTAGTCCCTTTGAAATGGGTGCTATAGTTGAAAAACCATTTACATGATGATATATAGGATGGAGAGACCAACATACATTATTAGTGGTTGAAAATTTTCTAAAACGATCTTTCACCACCCTCAGAAGGACAAATCAGAGATGAGTTATTTTAAGGAGGTGAGATTGTATGATCTCTATTTTTTAAAAGAAATAAAAACCATTTAAATTATAGTTTAAACCCAATATTTTTCATTATAGGAATGATTAAAAGGTCATGAAAGGGTTTGGGAGTGAACTTTGGGCTTGTTTGGAGCTTAGAGTTCCAAATTATGGAGAAACAATATGAGTCACATGATTGGCGCATGGTTAGTGGTAATCATGGAACTTAACTATGCGATCCATATATAAGGGAGAAATATTTGATAAAATGTATAAGGGAGTATACATGGATGTGTGAAAAACTAAATTCCTATTATAGATGGGACCCGTAAGGGATGCACATGGTTTGCAAAACTATGCACCTAGCCCGCACCGTTAATTCGACATAGGAAGCATCCTCACTTTGTTGGAGTGTAACGACCCAAACTTTGATTAATGAAAATTCCTATTGATCTAATTAAATTTATTATTATGGTTATATAAAATTTTAACTTCATTGGTTATATATTTTTGTATTTTAAAACACCATTAAGAATTGTGGCCGTTGCTAATATAGCCATTGAACAGTGATAACATGATAAGTATAAATATAGGGATTTTACAAACCCAATTTACTCAGAAAAAGGAAGCGATGGCTTCATTTAGCATAATTTCCCTGTACAAAGCCCATTTTTTGAAGCTCGTAAAGGAGGTGGAATCATTGAGCTTCATTTTGGACCAAGCCCAAGATGATCTCGAACACGTTAAGCTTGAGTAGAACCGACTACAGGAGAGGTGGAAGTTAATAGAGATTACCACCTAAGCGATGTTATCCGAGCCACCCCAAGAGTCTGTCACCATTGTACACCATACCCTTAGGTCTTATGTGGGTGTTATAAGGGGTTATGTAACAAGACCCTAGAACTATGACTATGTACATTATTTTTGTATAAATAATGTGCATTCATTTTATTATTTTTACTTTGTAAATAGTTTTTAAAGCAAAAATAGTATTTTTAGTTAATATTCAACTAATAAATATATTTTGATGAATTAATAGATTATTTAAATAAATAATATTTTAATAAAATATTATTAATAAATTAATTTTTATTAAATATAAATTATCATACAATTTTTATGAATACAATTGTAATTTTTATTAAGGTTTGAAAGCTGTTTTTGTCAAAACCCCTTAATTTTCGATAAATATCAGTTTTATTTTAAAATTAAAAATTAAAATATTTAGAAAATTATTTTGATAAAATGAGTATTATTTTTGGAATCAGTACATTGAAATTATCTAATAGTGAATTTTTCATAATTTTCTGAGACAGTCGAATTTTTGGGTAAAAATTAAATACAGTTTAAATATATAATGTGTTTTATGACATCATAATGACCCAATAGTGATGTGATAAAATACTATAAACATTATTTTCGGCCAAAATATGTTTTAACATTAAAATAATATGATTCTAGATTTGTTTTTTTTATTTTACAAAGCTTTAGTGGACCCACCAAGACTTATACAACATTTCGTCTTTTTAAATTGTTTTCCTTGAGAGTGTGACTCACTTGCACATAAGAAACCCTATTATTTTAAGAATTTCGAGAATTGGCCTCATAAAATATTCTTTTACACCCCCCTTTTGAAAAAACCATGGGCAAAAACCATGGGATGGTTTGTGGTTTTGATTAGTTTAATGTGTGGTGTCCCAAACCTAAATAATAAAGAATTCCCTCTCCTTTCCTATATAAACCCATACAAGCTCCCACTTCCTCTTAACTCAAAGAAATTAGAGTTTTTAAAACCCCTAACATCCTCTCTCTATAATCCTCCCAAGGTTCCCCAATCTCCCAAGAAGCCTCTCTCAAGCCTCTCCCAAGCTTTTGGGATCACACTTCCAAGTAAGGGATTTCTTCTTTTCTCATTTTTTCTCAAATTTTATTTAAGTTGTTATGCCTTTTCTTCAATTAAAAATGTTGGGGTATGATTTATCACCTCCCCCCATACTTCCCTATTTATTTTTGGATGATGGGAGACCACTTTATCTCTCATTAATGACTCCCATGTACACCTGTTACCATGCCAAAATTTCCTGAGGGATTTCTCTCTCCTCTTTTACATCCAAGTAATTATTTTGTATTATGTATCTAAATTCCATTACTTTTGTTGGGAAATGTATCTACATGACCCACTTACTTTCCATTTCATGTAAATATGATGATACACCCTTTTCTATATCATCAACCGTTTTCATGAATCCTTATGTCACACTGTTATGCTGCTGAAAATACACCGCATTTTTCTATGCCAATATCATTGTGTAGGGAATACCATACCCATGTCTCTGTTAAGGGTATTCACCTTTTTGAACATATACATATTTAATGGCAATTTCTTGTATTTATTCCACATTACTTAATCGTTCAATAACTTATGATGTTGATTGATTCCAGGTTATATGATCCATGTGGTACACTTATGCATGAAATGAAATGTTTAAGAAGGGTGCACCCTGATAGCGCTCCAATGCATTGGGTAAAGTATAGTATCATGATACGTCACGTGAAATGAGTATTTAATCATTCTAATTCAATTCAAACAATGGTTTATTCATGCTTCATGTGCAATGAGGATTTACTCATGCTCTGTGTAATGATCCATGACTCATGCTAATTCCATGTTAAGTGTTGTTTCCACATTTCAATGTTATTATTATCATGATTTATCATTCCTTTATGTTCATGTTTCTATTATGCTAAATTGATATTCCTATTTCCTAACATGTATTTTAATTTTCATGTTTTTCCTTGTTTACTCCCTTATTGGGCTTTATAGATCACCCTTTTCTTATGCATGTCCTTAGGTTATCCCATACAATGCTAAGTACGAGGGAATGTAGTTGTCATGTAAAGGAAGTTTTAAATAAGATGTTTTGTCTTTTTTTAAGTTGTTATTTAATGTTACTAATCCCCAAAGACACTATACCTCTTGATATTCCATATTGTTTCAAGTGAAGAGTTTATGTAATAAATTATGTTAAATTTGTAATAAAAATCAAGGTTGTTATAGTTGGTATCAGAGGATAGGTTTAGTTATTTTTTGGGATTAGGGTTAGAAAACCCTAGTGAATCCTTAAGGATAAGACTAAGTATAATAAAAACATGCCTAAGTTTTTGTGAGTATTGAGTAAGTGGTTTATCAAGAAAATACATCACACTCTGGATATGAGCAGGTAGAGGCGGATCAGGCACAGATGTACCTAGGGGTGAAAACACCGACAAGTAGTATCAGTATTGACCTGGGGTATCCTGGTACATGACAACATGACTTTCTTCACTCTTGGTTATGACACTCCTGGGGGATATGCATTTATAAATTCACAATCTTAGTATGAACCATTATTAAGGGAATAAAAAAATTCCCCTAAGAATATATGTTAGAAAGTAGATCATGGATAACATAGATTGAAGCCTATATATTCATATGTTAAAGAAATAAAAGCTATTTATTAGTCATCTGTTTTCCTTGGATTTCCCTTTAGGTGTTACCCCTTACTTTCCTTTTATTCCAACCAATGGTCGGTAATAGGAGGACTCGGGCTAACAACCGATGTGAAGAAAAATGTGATGACTGTTCTAATGAGATGCTCAATCTGATGGGAGTGGGAATCGTGAAAATTGTGATGATACTCTCCAAGTTAACTAAATAATTGAATAGAAACATGGGTCAAGAGGAACTTTCAACCCCCCTAAGAAAGAACAAGTCGCAATCAAGAGCTTTATGAGACAAAGGCATTCTACTTTTAAAGGATCATCTTATCCCTCAATCACCGAACAATACATCAACTCCATTGAAAATATCTTCTTTATCATTTAGTGTTCCGAACAAGAGAAGGTTCTTCGAGATGCTTATCGTATGGAGGGTGAAGCTGATCAATGGTGGACATTGATAAAAAATATGAATCCTGAGATGGAGATCGAGGTTTTGGAATGAAATGATTTATGGAAGATGTTTTTTGATAAATATTTTCTGTGCACCCTCGGGTTTAAGATGGAAAGAGACTTCCTTTACCTCAAGAAAAAAGTGGAAGAATATATCAGAGCATAAGAGGAAAAATTCACAAGTCTTGCATGATATGCTTCCGAATTTTTCATTACCCCCGAATTCAAGGTTGACCGCTTCTTTGGTGGGCTGAAACCTAGCATGTAGAAAGCCCTGACATTCCGAAACTTTGTCAACTATGAAGAAATTGTCTGATGTTACCTTAAGGTTGAAATAGAGATCAGAAAACATCAAGGGTATCATGGGGATAAGAAGCATAAGGTGGACTTCAATTCTGGTGGTCCGATGGATAAATCAAACGGTGCTAAGAAAATCCAGCACCCCACTTGCCAAAGGTTTGGAAAGAAGCACCCAAAAAATTTCCTGAAAGGGACGAGGAAATGCTTTAGGTGTGGAAGAGAAGGGCACCTAGCCATTAACTGCCGACAAGAAAAACCCGCAGCTGTGAGTGTGGAGAGGAATTCTCCATTCAACTCTCAACGTGTTGATCATTGCTTCATCTAAAAATAACCAGTGCATCTTTAAAATCAGTTCCCTAAAACATGGGTTTTTGGAGTCAACCAATAACCTCCAAGGCAGTATGGGCGAGCTTTTTCCATCACTACTATTGAAGTGAACCCCAACAATGAAGTGGTGAGAGTTACACTAGTTATTCATTCAATAATTGAGAATGTACTTTTTGATTTAGGTTCTACGCATACTTTTATATCCTGAAAGTTTAGTAGAACAATCCCAACACCACCACAAATCATGAAAGTAAAGATATCAGTGAGTAAAACAAATGGGGAAATCATTGCATCCCATGAATATAACTCCTCCCCTATCTTAATTGGTGGATTGAACTTCTTGGAGAACCTCATCATACTACCTCTAGTGTAATTTTATGCATTTCTTGGCATGGATTGGATTTTCTTATATAGAGCCAACATAAATTTCCATGACAGGGAAATCGCTCTCCATGTGGATAATCGACCCCCCGATTATGTACATGTGCAAGGATGAAGATGAGTCTTCTTTAGCACCATCATCTCAAGTGTGGATATTACTGCCCTATATGCATGCATATATGGCTCAGATTATTGAGTCTAAGGAGGCAACCATCCTTGAAGACATGCCTATTGTGAGGGAATTCACTGAAGTGTTTCCTGAGGAATTTCCCGATCTTCCTAATAAAAGATATGTTGAATTCACAATTGATCTTATACCTAGGGTGATGCCAATATCCAAGACTCTATATAGAATGTCTATTATGGAGCTTGAGGATCTGAAGAAACAACTATAGGAGAATATGGATAAAGGGTTTATATTCCCAAGTGCTTCACCATGGGGTGTACTAGTCCTCTTCATTAAGATAAAGGACAGGACAATGCGCCTCTGAATATATTATTGTGAGCTTAAAAAAATCACGATAAAGAATAAGAATCCTCTCCCATGAATTTATGACTTGTTAGATCAACTAAATGGATCACAATACTTATCCAAGGTAGATTTGCAGTCAAGATATTATCAAGTAAGGGTGAAGAAGGAAGATATCCCCAAGACTGCTTTTTGTACAAGATACAAGCACTATGAATTCAAAGTAATGCCTTTCAGACTCACTAATGATCCCAAAATATTCATGGACTTTATGAATAGAGTCTTTAGCGATTACCTTGACAAATTTGTGGTAGTCTTTATAGATGATATTCTAATATACTCAAAAACCAAGGAGGATCATGAGGAGAATCTATGAGGTGTACTAGAGACCTTGTGAAAGGAGAAGCTCTATGAAAAATATAGCAAGTGTGAGTTCTAGTTGAAGGAGGTCTCATTATTGGGCCATATCATCACAAGAAATGGGATATCAATGGATACCTCCAAGAAAACTGCAATAGAGGGATGGATGAGGCCAACATCGATAACTGATATCTGTAGCTTCTTAGGGTTAGATGGATATTATTGACAATTTGTGAGAAATTTATCACAATTGTCCAACCATATTACCAAGCTAACTCAGAAGGGAGTAAAGTTTTCTTGGATTGATGAATGCAAATAAAGCTTCAAGGAGTTGAAAAGGAGGCTTATCAATGCACTCGTGATCACATAACCCACAAGTGGAGAACATTTTGTGGTATTCAGTGATGCTTTGAAGATGGTCCTGGGCTGCGTGTTGATGAAAAATGAGAAATTCATTGCCTATGCTTCAAGGAATTTCAATGTTCATGAGGAGAATTATCCAACACATGATCTGGAGTTGGCTGCGATGATCTTCACTTTAGAAATTTGGTATATTATCTCTTTGGAGAGAAGTGTGAAATATATATGGACCACAAAATCCTCAAGTATATATTCACACAGAAAGAGTTGAACATGCACCAATGAAGATGGTTCGAGCTAATCAAAGACTATGATTTCTCAATCCATTACCACCCTGGGAAAGTGAACAAGGTGAAGGATGCTCTAAGTAGAAAATACCCAATGATTCTATCATTGATGAGAATTTAAAAGGATCTAATATTCTTATATTTGATAAATATGGACATGGTAATCATAAATAAGGGAACATCATCAATCCTTTCAGAAATTATTTCTCAACCATATCTTTTGGAAAAGATAAATGATTCTCAAAAGGATAATGTGGGAATTTAGAAGAAAGTGGAAGCTATCAGAAAAGGTAAATCCTTAGAGTTCAATATTAATAAAGATGGAATTGTGAGATTTGGGAAAATAATATGTGTTTGATCAAGTCTGAAGCTGATGAAGGAACTTTTGGATGATGCATATAGTTCATATTTATCTATTCACCCAGTAAACAAAAAGATGTATTGAGATATCTGAGAGCATTATTGGTGGGATAATAAGAAGAAGTAGATCACTAAGTATCCAACAAAGTGCCTGGTGTGTCAACAAGTGAACACAGAGAGGAAAAATTCTAAGGAGATGATGCAACCATTTCCCGTACCAACATGGAAATGGGATAACATCACCATAGAATTTTTCACTGAACTTATGAATACATATAAAGAAAACAATGCAATCTGGGTTGTTATGGATCATCTTACAAAGTCTACACACTTCATTGTAATTCATGAGGATCTCTAATTGGATCAACTTGCAGATATATATATTAGGGGAGTGGTAAGGCTGCATGGATTACCACTATCTATTGTATTCAATAGAGATCCAAGATTTACCTATAAGTTTTGGAAGAGTCTTCAACATGCTCTGGATACTGAACTAAGCATCAATACGGCCTATAATCCTCAAACTAATGGCCAATCTGATCAAACTATTCAGACACTGGAGGATATATTAAGATCATATTCTATGGAATTCAAAGGAGGGTGGGACCAACATCTTCCACTGGTTGAATTATCCTACAATAACAATTTCCACTTGTGCATGCCAATGGCACCTTCTGAAGACTTGTATGGGAATAGGTGTAGAACACCAACATGTTGGGATGAAGTTAGTGAGCATAATATGTTAGTACAAAAAATGGTCGAAAAAATGGTGATTAAGGTGAAAACCATTCAGCAGGATATCAAGGAATCCTAGAGTCAATAGAAGAGTTATGGAGATAACCATTGATGATACCTTGAGTTTAAAGTTGGATATATGGTATTTATATGCATATCTCCATGGAATAATGTCATGAGGTTTGGAAAGAAAGGGAAGTTAAGTCCTAGGTAAATCAACCCCTTCTAGATTCTTGATCGTGTCGGGGCTGTGGCCTATCAACTAGCATTCCATGTACCATTACAAAAGTACATGATGTCTTTCATGTATCCCTATTAAGGAAGTACATACCAGACCCTTCACATATACTCTTTTCAGAGGTAGTACAATTATAGGATGATCTTTTTAATGAGGAACCACCAGTGAAGATCTTAGATCATAGAGAAAAATTTCTACGAAATAAGACAATGCCCTTTATCAAGGTGTTGTGGAAAACCACAAGTTTGAAGAAGAAATGTGGGAATCAGAGAAAGTGATGAATCAATGTTACCCACATCTATTTTAGTGTGGGAAAACGAAATTTCTATGGTAAAATTTCTTAATGGGGGAAGAATTTAACGACCCAAATAGTCATTAATAAAAATTCCTCTTGATCTAATTAAATGTCTTGTTATGGTTATATAAAATGTGAACTTCAATGGTTTTGTGTTTATGGATTTTAGAATACCATTAATAATTGTGAACATTAATAATATAGTAGTTTAATAGAGATCACATGATTAGTATGAATATAGGTCTTTAACAAATCCAATTTACTCAGACAAAGGAAGCGATGACCTAATCCAGTAGACTTGCCCCGTATGAAGCTGATTTGTTGGAGATCAGAAAGGAGGTGACACCATTGGGATTTTCTCTTGATCAATCCCAATTTGAGCTTGAACATGCTAAGCTTGAGAGTAATGGACTACATGAGAAGTGGAAGTTAAGAGAGATTACCACCTGAGCGATGTTATCCGTGCCACCCCAAGAGTTTTTCACCATCGCACACCTTACCCTTCAGTCTTATGTGGGTGTTATAAGGGGTTATGTAACAAGACCCTAGAACTATGAATATGTGAATTATTTTTGTATAAATAATGTTCATTCATTTTATTATTGTTACTTTGTAAATAGTTTTTAAAGAACAAATAGTATTTTTAGTTAATATTCAACTAAGAAATCTATTTTAATGAATTAATGGATTTTTAAATTAAATAATATTTTAATAAAATATTATTAATAAATTACTTTTTTATTAAATATAAATGATTGTAAATTTTTTTATGAATACAATTGTAATTTTTATTGAGCCTTGAAAGCTGTTTTTGTCAAAACCCATGAATTTTCGATAAATGTCATTTTTACTTTAAAAGTAAAAATTCACATATTTAAAAAATTATTTAGATAAAATGAATATTATTTTTGGAATCAGGATGTTGAAATTATGTAGTGGTTAATTTTTTATAATTTTCTGAGATAGTCGAATTTTTGGGTAAAAATTAAATACCGTTTAAATATATAATGCGTTTTAGGACATCATAATGAAACAATAGTGATGTAATAAAATATTATAAACATTACGTTCAAACAATATATGTTTTACCATTAAAATAATGTGATTTTGGATTTGTTTAATTTATTTTACAAAGATTTAGTGGACCCTCCAAGACCTATAAAACATTTTGTCTTTTTAAATTGTTTTCCTTGAGAGTGTGACTCACCTCCAGATAATCAACCCTATTATTTTAAGAAGTTAGACCATTGAACTCATAAAATAATTTTTTCCATTTCCCTTTAGAAAAAACTATGGGCAAAAACCATGGGATGGTTTGTTGTTTTTATTAGTTTAATGTGTGATGTCCCAAACCTAAATAATAAAGAATTCCATCTCCTTTCCTATATAAGCCCACACAAGCTCCCACTTCCTCTTCACAAAAAGACTTTGGAGTTAGACCAAAAAATGACCTCATCTATCTGGAATCCTCCCAATGTTCTCTAAGCTCCCAAGAATCCTCTCTCAAGCCTCTCCCAAGCTTTTGGGATCACACTTCCAAGTAAGGGATTTCTTCATTTCTCATTTTGTCCAATTTTCTTTAAATTTTTATGCCTTTTTTCTCAATTAAAAATGTTGGGGTATGATTTATAACCTCCACCATACCTACATATTTATGTTTGGATAATGGGAGACCCTTTTATCTCCCATTAATGCCTCCCATGTACACCCATTACCATATCAAATTTCCGTGTGGGATTTCTCTCTCCTCTTTTACATCCAAGCAATTATTTTGTATTATGATTATAAATTCCATTACGTTTGTTGGGACATGTATCTATATGAAACCCTTACTTTCCATTTCATGTAAATATGATGAGACACCATTTTCTCTCTCATCAACCATTTTCATGGATCCTTATGTCACACCGTTATGCTGCCGAAATTGCACCGCGTTTTTCCAAGCCAAGATCATTGTGCATTGAATACCATACCCATGTATCTGTTAAGGGTATTCACCTTTTTAAACATATACATATTTAATGTTAATTTCATGTATTTATTCCACATTACTTAATTGTGGAATAACTTATGATGTTGATTGATTCCATGTTATATGATCCATATGCATGAAATGAAATGTTTAAGAGGGGTGCGCCCTAATAGCACTCTAATGCATTGGGTAAAGTATAGTATCATGACATGTCATGTGAAATGAGTGTTGACTCATGATAATTCAACTAAAACTAGGGTTTACTCGTGCTTCATGTGCAATGATGGTTTACTCATTCTCCATGTACAATGATCCATGGCTCATGCTAATTCCATGTTAAGTGTTTTTGCCACATTTCCATGTTATGATTATCATGATTTATTATGCCTTTATGTTCATGTTTCTATTGTGATCCATTGATATTACTATTTCCTAACATGTATTGTAATCTTCATTTTATTCCTTTTTTACTCCCTTACTGGGATTTATAGCTCACCCTTTTCTTATGCATGTCCTCAGATTATCCAATGCAATGCTATGTACGGGGGAATATATTGGTCGTTTAAAGGAAGTTTTAATTAAGATATTTTGTTTTTGTTTTAAGTTGTTATGTAATGTTCATAATCCACAAATACACTATAACTATCAATCTTTCATGTTGTATCAAGTTAAGAGTTTATGTTATAAATTATGTTAAGTGTGTAATAAAGAGCAGGGTTGTTATAGTTGGTATCAGAGGATAAGTTTAGTTATTTTTTGGGATTAGGATTATAAAACCCTAGTGAAGACTTAGGGATAATAATAAGTATAATAAAAACATCCTTAAATTTTGGTGAGTATTGAGTAAGTGTTTTATCAAGAAAATACATCCCTGTCTAGATACGAGCAGGTAGAGGCAGCTCTGGCACAGATGTACCCAGGGGTGAAAACTCTGACAAAGAGTTCTGGGCTTGACCTGGGGTATCTTGGTATATGACAATGGTCCTTGCTGCACTCTTGGTTTTGACACTCCTGAGGGATACACATTGGTAAATTCACAAGATTAGTATAAACCATTATTAAGGCAATACAAAATTTCCCCTAAGAATATATGTTAGAAAGTGGATCATGGATTACATAGATTGAAGCCTATAGATTCATAAGTTAGAGAAATAAAACTATTTATAAGTCATCTTCTTTTCCTTGAATTATGCTTTAGGTGTTACCCATAACTTTACTTTTATTCCAGCCAATGACCGGTAATAGGAGGACTTGGGCTGACAACCAGTTTGAAGACCAATGTGATGATTGTTCTAATAAGATTCCTAATCTGACGGGAGCATGAATATCTAACTTTGTCACGATAAACTCTCAGTTAACTCAATAATTGAATAGAAACAGGGTTCAATAGGAACATTCAACCCCCCCTAAGAAAGAACAAGTTGCTATCAAGAGATTCATGAGACAAAGACCTCCTATTTTTAATGGATCATCTGATCCCTCAATCGCTGAACAATGGATCAAATCCATTGAAAATATCTTCTCCATACTTCAATGTTCCGAACAAGAGAAGGTTATTCTGGATGCTTATCATATAGAGGGTGAAGATGATCAATGGTGGACATTGATAAGAAATATGAAGCCTGAGGAGGAGATCGAGGCATTGGAATGTAATGATTTCCTAAAGATGTTTTTTGATAAATATTTTCCGCGCACCCTCTGGTTTAAGATGGAAAGGGACTTCCTTGACCTCAAGAAAAAAGACAATGAATATGTCTGATCATATGAGGAAATATTCACAAATCTTTCACGATACACTTCTATCTTTGTTGTTACCTCCTATTGAAAGGTTGACCGTTTCTTTGGTGGGATGAAACCTAGCCTGCAGAAAGCCCTGGTGATCTGCAACTTTGAAAACTATGAGGAAATTCCCTGATGTGACCTCAAAGTTGAAAATGAGATTGGAGAACATCTAGGGTATCATGGGGATAAGAAGCGTAAGCTGGACTTAAATTTTTGAAGTTTGATGGATAAATCTAACGATGCTGAGAAAATCCTGCACCCCACTTGCCAAAGGTGCAGAAAAAAGCACCCCGAAAATTACCTGAAGGGGAAGAGGAAATTATTTAGGTATAGAAGAGAATGGAACCTATCCATTAACTATCGACAAGAAAAACAAGCGACTGTGATAGAGGATAGGAATTCTCTATTCGACTCTCAACACGCTGTTCATTGCTTCAACTGCAAAGAACCAGTGCATCTTTCAAATCAGTGCCCTATGCTCAGGGTTTTCGGAGGCAACCAAGAAACTTAAAGGCAACAAGGGTGAGATTTTTCCATCACTACTACTGAAATGAACCCCGACAACGAAGTGGTGACAGGTATGCTCGTTATTCATTCAAGAATAGTGAATGCAATTTTTGATTCAGGTTCAACAAAATCTTTTATATCCTGAAAGTTTGGTAGAACAATCCCAATACCAACACAAATTATAGAAGTAAATATCTCGGTGGGTATGGAAAATGGGGAAATCATTTCATTCCATGTATATAACTCCTCCCATATCTTAATCATTGGATTGAACTTCCCGAAAAACCTCGTCATACTCCCTCTAGTGGAATTTGATGAAATTATTAGCAGGGATTGGCTTTCCTTATATAGAGACAACATAAATTGGCGTGAGAGGGAAATCACTCTCCATGTGGGAAATCAACCCCCGATTCTATACAATTGAAAGGAGGAAGATGAATCTTCTTTAGCTCCATAATCTCAACCGTGGATATTATCGCCCTATGAGCACGCATATCTGGCTTAGATGATTGAATCTAGGGAGGCAACCATCATTGAAGACATGCCTATTGTGAGGGAATTCACCGAAGTGTTTCCTAAGAAATTTCCTGGACTTCCTCTTAGAAGAGATGTTGAATTCTAAATTGATCTTATACATGGAGTGATGCCAATATCCAAGAATCCATATAGAATGGATATTTTGGAGCTTGAGGAGCTAAAGAAACAACTACAGGAGAATATGGATAAAGGGGTTATACACCCAAGTGCTTCACCATAGGGTGCACTAGTCCTCTTCATCAAGAAGAAGTATGGGTCAATGTTCCTTTGCATCGATTATTATGAGCTTAACAAAATCATGATAACAAAAAATTATCCACTCCCACGAATTGATGACTTGTTCGATCAGCTGCATGGAGCACAATACTTCTATAAGGTAGATTTGCGGTTAGGATACTATCAAGTAAGGGTGAAGAAGGAAGACATCCCCAAGACTGCTTTTCCTACAAGATACATGCACTATGAATTCATAGTAATGCCTTTCAGACTCACTAATGCTCCAAAAATCTTCATGGACTTGATGAATAAAGTCTTTAGAGGCTACCTCGAGAAATTTGTGGTAATATTTATAGATTATATTCTAATATACTCTAAAACCAAGGAGGATCATGAGGAGAATCCAAAAACTGTACTAGAGACCTTGCGAAAGGGGAAGCTCTATGCAAAGTTCATAAAGTGTGAGTTCTAGTTCAAGGAGGTCTCATTCTTTGGACATATCATCACAAGCAATGTGATATATGTGGATCCCTCCATGACAAATGCAATAGAGGGATGGACAAGGCCAACATTGGAAACAATTATCTTTAGCTTCTTAGGGTTAGCTAGATATTATCGACGATTTGTGAGAAATTTATCACGATTGTACAACCCTATTACCAAGATAACTCAGAAGGGAGTAAAGTTTTATTGGAGTGATGAATGCAAATAAAGCTTCAAGGTGTTGAAAATGAGGCTTATTACTACACCCGTTCTCACATTACCAACAAGTGGAGAAATTTTTGTGGTATTTAGTGATGCTTCGAAGAAGGGCCTAGGCTCGGTGTTGATGCAAAATGACAAAGTCATTACCTTTGAATCATGGAAATTGAAAGGTCATGAGAAAATTTTTCCAACACATGATCTGGAGTTGGCTGCAGTGATCTTCTCTTTAAAAGTTTGGTGGAACTATCTCTTTGGGGAGAAGTGTGAAATATATACAGACCACAAAAGCCTCTAGTATATATTCACATAGAAAGAGTTGAACATGCACCAACGAAGATGGTTAGTGTTAATCAAAGACTATGACTGCTCAATCCATTACCACCCTGGGAAAGTGAACAAGGTGAATGATGCTCTATGTAGAAAGGACCCAATGATTCTATCATTGATGAGAATTTAAAAGGATCCAATCTTCTTAGATTTTACGAAGATAAACATGGAAATCATAAAGAAGAGAACATAATCAATCCTTTCACAAATGATTGCTCAACCATCTATTTTGAAAAATTTAAAGGATGCTCAAAAGGATGATGTGGGAATTCAGAAGAAAGTGGAAGATATCAGAAAAGGGAAATCCCCAGAGTTCAATGTTAATGAAGAAGGAATTGTTATATTTGGGAAAAGATTATGTGTTCCATCAAGTCCAAAGCTGAAGAAGTAACTTTTGGATGATGAACATAGTTCGAATTTCCCTTCTCAACCAGGAAACACAAAGAATTATCGATATATCTAAGAGCATTATTGGTGGTATAATAAGAATAAGGAGACCACTGAGTATACATTAAAGTGCCTGATGTGTCAGAAAGTGAAGGCATAGTGTAAGAAGTCCAAGGTGATGATGCAACCATTTCCCATACCATCATGGAAATGGGAGAACATCACCATGGACTTTGTCACCAGACTTCTGAAGACATCCAAAGGAAACAATGCAATCTAGGTTATTGTGTATCATCTTACAAAGTTTTAAAAATTCATTATAATTCGGGAGGATTTCTCATTGGATGAAATGGAAGAGATATATATCAGGGAAGTGGTAAGTCTACATGGAGTACCACTATCTATTGTATCATATCAAGATCCAAGATTCACCTCTAAGTTTTGGAAGAGTCTTAAACATGCTCTGGATACTGAACTGAACTTCAGTATGGCCTATCATCCTCAAACTGATGAAAAATCTGAACGAACTATTCATACACTAGAGGATATGTTAAGATAATGTTCTATGGACTTCAAAGGATGGTGGGGCCAACATCTTCCACTGGTTGAATTCTTCTACAATAACAGTTTCCATTTGAGAATCCGAATGGTACCTTATGAAGCCCTGTATGGGAAGAGGTGTAGAGCACCAACAAGTTGGGATGAAGTCGGTGAGCGTAAGCTGTTAGGACTAGAAATAATCGAAGAAATGGTAGAGAAGTTGAAAACCATTTAGCAACATATCAAGGCAGACCAATGTCGATAGAAGAGTTATGGAGATAACCGTCGATGAGACCTTGAATTTAAAGTTGGAGACATGGTATTTCTATGCATATCTTCATGGAAGAAGGTCATGAGGTTTGGAGAGAAAGGGAAGTTAAGTCCTTGGTACATCGACCCCTTTGAGATTCTTTATCATGTCGGGGATGTGGCCTATCAACTAGCACTTCCAACTACCATGGCCAAAGTACATGATATATTTCATGTATCCCTCTTAAGGAAGTACATACCAGAACCTTCACATGTACTCTATTCAAAGGTAGTACATTTAGAGGATGACCTTTCTTATGAGGAGCAACCAGTGAAGATATTAGATCGTAGAGAAAAAGTTCTATGAAATAAGACAATTCCTCTTGTCAAGGTGTTATGAAAAAACCACAAGTTTGAAGAAGTGATGTGGGAATTCAAGAAAGTGATGATGTAAAGTTACCCACATCTGTTTTAGTGTGGGAGGGCGAAATTTCTTAAGGTGGGAAGATTGTAACAACCCAAACTTTCATTAATAAAAATACTTCTTTATCTAATTAAATGTCTTATTATGGTTATATAAAATGTGAGCTTCATTGGTTTTATGTTTATGGATTTTAAAATACCATTAAGAATTGTGACAACTGCTAATGTAGTCGTTGAACAATGATAACAAGATTAGTATAAATATAGGGCTTTAACAAATCCAATTTACTTAGACAAAGGAAGAGATGGACGCATCCAGTAGACTTTCCCCATACAAATCGCATTTTTTGGAGCTCGGAAAGAAGGTGGCATCATTGGGCTTTGATCTTGACTAAGACCAAGTGGAGTTTGAATACGTTATGCTTGAGTAGAACAGACTACGGGATAAGTGGAAGTTAATAGAGATTACCACCTGAGAGATGTTATCCGAACAACCCCAAGAGTCTATCACCATCGCACACCTTACCCATCGATCTTATTCGGGTGTTATAAGGGTTTATGTAAAAAGGCCCTAGCACTATGACTATGTACATTATTTTTGTATAAATAATGTGCATTCATTTTATTATTGTTACTTTGTAAATAGTTTTTAAAGAACAAATAATATTTTTAGTTAATATTCAACTAAGAAATCTATTTTCATGAATTAATGGATTTTTGAATTAAATAATATTTTAATAAAATATTATTAATAAATTACTTTTTATTAAATATAAATGATCATACAATTTTTTTTGAATACCATTGTAATTTTTATTAAGGTTTGAAAGCGGTTTTTGTCCAAACACATGAATTTTTGATAAATCTCAATTTTAGTTTTAAAAGTAAAAATTCACATATTTAGAAAATTATTTGGATAAAATGAATATTATTTTTTGAATCAGGATATTGAAATTATCCAATGGTGATTTTTTTTATAATTTTATGAGATAATCAAATTTTTGGGTAAAAATTAAATACCGTTTAAATATTTAATGTGTTTTATGACATCATAATGACCCAATAGTGATGTAATAAAATACTATAAACATTAAGTTTGGACAATATATTTTTTACCATTAAAATAAAGTGATTTTAGATTATTTGGTTTATTTTACAAATCTTTTGTGGACCCTACAATACTTATAAAACATTTTGTCCTTTTAAATTGTTTTCCTTGAGAGTGTGACCCACATACACATAAGTAACCTTATTATTTTAAGAAGTTAGGCCATTGGCCTCATAAAATATTGATTTACACTCCACTTTTCCAAAAACCATGGTAAAAAACCATGGATGGTTCATGGTTTTTATTAGTTTAATGTGTGGTATCCCAAACCTAAATAATAAAGAATTCCTTCTCCTTTCCTTTATAAACCCACCCAAGATCCCACTTCCTCTTCAATTATAGCCTTTGGAGTTCAACCAAACCTTTAACTAATTTATATATAATCCTATCAAGGTTCCCCAAGCTCCCAAAAATCCTCTCTCAATCCTCTACCAAGATTTTGGTATCACACTTCCAAGTAAGGGATTTCTTTCTTTCTCATTTTTGTCCAATATTATTTAAGTTGTTATGACCTTTTGTTTTCAATGAAAAATGTTGGGGGTATTATTTTTCACCTCCCCAATACTTCCCTCTTTATATTTGGATGATGGGAGATACCTTTATCTCTCATTAATTCCTCCCATGTACACTTGTTACCATGCTAAAATTCCATGAGGAATTTCTCTCTCCTCTTTTACATCCAAGTAATTATTTTGTATTATGCATGTAAATTCGATTATGTTTGTTAGGAAATGTATCTATATGACCCCATTATTGTACATTTTATTTATATACGATGATACACCCTTTTATCTCTCATAAACCATTTTCATGAATCCTTATGTCACGCCGTTATGCTGCCGAAATTGCACCACGTTTTTCCAAGCCAAGATCATTGTGTAGTGAATACCATAACCATGTCTCTATAAAGGGTATTCACCTTTATGAACATATAAATATTGAATGGTACTTTAATGTACCTATTCCACATTACTTAATCATGTAATAACTTATGATTTTGATTGATTCCATGTTATATGATCCATGTGTCACACTTATGCATGAAATGAAATGTTTAAGAAGGGTACGCCCTGATAGAGTTCCAATGCATTGGGTAAAGTATGATATCATGAGACATCATTTTAAATGAGTGTTGACACATTATAATTCAAGTGTAATGAGGTTTTACTCATGCTTCATGTGCAATAAGGGTTTACTCATGCTCTATGTGCAATGGGCATTGGCTCATGATAATTCCATGTTAAGTGTTGTTGCCACATTTCCATGTTATGATTATCATGCTTTATCATGCCTTTATGCTCATGTTTCTATTGTGATCGATTGATATTACTGTTGCCTAACATATATTTTAATCTTCATGTTATTTCTTATTCACCCCCTTACTGAGATTTAAAACTCACCCTTTTCTTATGCATGTCCTCAGGTTATCCCATGCAATGCTAAGTACGAGGGAATATAGTGGTCATATAAAGGAAGTTTTCAATAAGATATTTTGTTTTATGTTTTAATTTGTTATGTAATGTTCCTAATCCCTAAATACACTAGACCTCTCGATCTTCCATGTTGTATCAGGTGAAGAGTTTATGTAATAAATTATGTTAAGTGTGTAATAAAGAGCAGGTTTGTCATATATAGATTGGTTTTTCCAAACCATGTGGGATATCCATGAAAGAGGTAGATACTTTTGGAAAGTTATCACACTTGGTTGGAACATAGTTTATCCAAACATGTATCCAAACTATGAACCCTTTAAAAATTGGTAAAATTATAGATTTTCCCTCTCTCCCTTAAAAATAAAAATCCCTTCTTCCTCCCTTGTTTCCTCCGGCAATCGGCTTTATGGGAGTTCCTCCTCTACATAAAATATAGTATTTGAATTCATTACCTCATCTAGTGTCTATTTTCTTCACCATCAGTATCTTTGTATAATTACCGATAATAGATTCATTCTACTCATTTTCTTTCCTAATTTATTTCGTTATCATCTACATTATTTTGGTGCGAGCTAATATGCCCTATTTTCAAGGAATTTGTATTTTTTTCCATTTTATTCCATTCCATATTGATTCAAAGAAAAAAAATTTATGATGTGTCATCTACCACTATAATATATGTGGTATAGTACTTTCTACCAAACACTGATTCACCCCATATCATGTACCGTTATGCCACACACTGGACTTTATTCTCATTGCCTTAAATTATAATTTTCCTTATTCTATATTGTTACCCATTCAAGATGTGCTCTATGTACCCTAAATTTTAGATAGGGTATTACCATTCTCCATAAGTGGAACCCCTTGAGGCATGCTCATAATTTACAATGACCTATTAAATTCCTAAATTATCAAACCATATTTTAAGTGGTTTTTTCTTGATGCCTCATTGAATTGTCCACCTTTAATTAAACAAAAGTGAGTTGTGTTTCCAAATAACATGATTTCAATGAAATTTTTAGATTAATCCCCTAGTTAAAAGGTTTTATAATTGAATTTTAATTCATCCATCGACATGAATTTCATCATGATTGTTCTTTATTATATTAATGTAAATTATAGGCATGGAGTCCTATAAGTTCATGATACTTGGAAAAGGAATCCACTTTAATTATGATACATGATCATGGTGACCCACTTTTATGTTATTCTTTGGTATAGAGTCACATGATTGTGTGACATACGAGCATGGTGTTCCTTTTAAAATTTTATGTATGGTCATGAAGACCCTAATTAAATATGATGTATGAGCATAAAATCCCTTTTAAATGTGATGCATATGCAAAATTAACCTAATTAAATATGATATATAGGCATGGAGTCCAAAATTAAAATGCGATAACTAGTCATGTAGACCCATATGATTTCTGACACCTGGGTATGACATCCATGACTCTCTATGAGATTCATACTACTATCTATGGATGTATGAGTTATGCCTCAGGTCGAGGATAGTAGTTCTTTCGATATATATGGATATAAATATCACCATATATATAGACCATATCTATATATATATATATTTTTACTTTTTCAAAGATTATTCTGCTTAGGCTGAAGCAGGTAATGTGAGACTGGTGTCCTTTAATAACCAAAGCTGACCCATTTACATTATGATGACACACTTAAATTATTATAAATTCACAATGCTCATTTTATATACACTGGATAGATTTTACTAGACAAAATTGGTTGTGGCCTATAGAGAATATCTCCCATTCTATTTGGGCTGCCGGTTAGTACTTGAACAGATCTCATAGATAGAGGTACAGACAAACGAAAACATCCTACTATGGATTCTTGATTAAATATGTAGGATGGATTATAAGATTAGAGGGCTAAGATTATTCTCATGATTCTAGTGGTGATATTTTTAGATTTTTTTTTATTTTCATATAACATGATGTATATGCTTAAACCCCTATTCAATTTTTCGTATCACAAAACATGGTAATCATTTTGTTCTTGATATTGATCATGTTTTTGGATGATTATTCTATTTGGATGTTTTATGGTATCACAATTAATTATTGTACTAATTATTATATTTATATATTATTTATACCACTATGTACACTCTGACCTGTGGACATAGTCTCTCAACAAATAAACCCCATGCCCTCACTACTAGTCAGTAGCCTCTGGCATATGAGGAGGTGCACTTGAGGCTATGTGGCCAACCAATTTCAGTTGCTTATGAGTGAACCTGGTCTAAGAATTCACACTTGGGATGGGTCGGTGGGATGTGATAACCTTCCAAGAATCCTTAGGATGGGTTGGCATATATAATATGACTAGGCTAGAATCCTCAGTTTTGGTTAGTGTGTATGAGATAACATCTTTAGATTCCTCAAGATAGGTCAGGGTGCTAATGAGGCCATGAAATATAGGACATAAATGGGTCATGGGTTATATCTTGCTATGTGGTTCCAAAAAACTATCCTACATTCATGGATCCAAATAAGGTAGGTTTAGGGTTCATAGTATTCTAGTTAGTGCATCAAGGCTTTATGGTTAGTTTTTTATTTGTTTATTTATTTTCTGATGATTCACGTAACTATATACAATTATTGTACTTATGTTAAGGGTTTATTAGTGGAGTCATAATTTGTTTATTCTCACAACCTAAATGAAAATATCAACTCAATTATATAATTTAGATCTATTAATCTAACAATGGGTATGGTCCCTATGATAGACTACTAAGTTGGTGATGGTGGATTGGGATAGAGTGATGCCAAGACATACACTAAGATCATTTGTAGGAGTTCTAATTTTATTATTTTGTATTTTTACTTTCATGAATTGATCCAACACATGAAATGATCGTGTTTATAGCTGGATTACTTTGGGTATTATATTTCATTATGTTATATCATGTTATGTTTCTGTTATTACTTCCACTTATTATTCTAATTATTACTTTCATTTTGTTTATATATTATTACTACTTTATTTGTTTGTGTAATTTTATGGATATATGGTTTAGTGGGAATAGTCTCACCACAGTTCCACTTAGGCACTTGGAACTAGTTAGTAACCTCTTTCATACAATGAGGTGCACATGAGGCTATGTGGTTAAATCTCATTTTTAAGGATATTTGGGATATAGAATCAAAAATTGGTATCAGAGAACCCCTTGTTATTTTTTATTTCAAATAAATTAGAGTAGGATTGTTGGAGATAAGAAGGTAGGTTAGGGGTTGGTGCCTAATCAATACAGCTCATGACAAAACCTAAGGTTCCATGGGATGTCAGGATTTAAAAATTTAATTCTATTTATATATTTGTTCTTTATTGTAGATTTATGTGATTTAAGGTATGATAATGGAATTGAATTATCATCACATGTTGAGCTAAAATGACATAGGAAACCATGTGGAGCCCTAATTACTAGTTTAATAATACTTATAGTGGCCGTTTCATGATTGATACATGGTCCTCTAGGCTGTTTATCCATGTCATGAACAACCACCTATCCCTGCCATAATTTTTGTGTGTTATGTGATGATGTAGATTGGGGTTTTCTTGTAACTGGGGATAAAAATAGCAGTTTCAAATTAAAAATGTTTGGGATTTAATAAAATAGAAAAGGGTATTTTGTGATAAAAAAATTAGTTTTTAATGGGAACTTGGATTGCATTTATTGGTTGTGATGTTACAGTTTCACACTACTCTTGGGTTTTATTTTGAGGTTATAATTTTTTTTGGATTTTTCACTTAGATTTATTTACAAGAGCATGTGAGTTCATGCATCATGGATAGACATGTAGGTTTACATGTCATGTGTTTGTTTCCTAGGATTGATAGAGGATTAAATTAATTAAATTATAGTGCTAATATATTTATTATTTCCCTAAATAATTTATTGTTGACATTAAATTAATTAATTATGATAATGATATATTTTTATGCATAGATATTTCTATCATGAAGGTTTTTACAGATTGGGATGGAGCCTTGAGTAATTACGAAAGTATTGTTTTTTCTTTTTTCCCTTAGCATGTTATTGTTACTTGAGATTTTAAAGTGTTTTTGAAAAAGTAAATTCAATTTACATAAAGGGTTTTAAATGGTATTCAATGGATTTTGGTCACTAAAGGGATTTATAAAGACATGCATTTGAAAATGAGTTTTTAAATTCCCAGTGGTTTTCAAAAAAAATTCAAATTTTTTAACTAAAATTTAGAATTTAAAGGGTATTTAGCCTCGTTTAAGACATAAACTAGGTGAACTCATGAATTTTAGTGAATGATTTCAAATATAAATAAAACAATTGGTTTTTTTAATTTGTTTTAAAATGAATATGGGTTTTACATATGAATGATAAAAATGTGGTTTCCCTAATTTTTTTGGTTGAAGGGGTGTTCTAGAAAATGGATTTTGAAAGAGTGTTAATGGATTGACATACCATGTTGGGATTTTAGAAATGCCTATTTGGAAATTTTAAACTAGTTTTCTTATGATGCATGTGAGAGAAATATTTTTGGGGTCCTCTTGGGTTTTATTATTTTACTTGAATCTTGTCCCAAGGTGAATTCTTTATATTTCTTATTCTTATCCTGAGTGTAGGTTTTTTGAATTCTTGTTTTAGTGAATAGTCTCCCTAAGGAGACAGTGTCGAGGGAGATTAGATGGATTGGATTAGAGATTGGTTAGATATGGATCCATGAAAGGATCATGTTATCTTGTGATTTTTCCATGTGATGGCTTTTTAGATATCTTTAGTGTGAGTAGAGGAGGGTTATGGTTGGTAGGTGGCTGTGTGAGCTGGTGTTAAATGTAATAACTCAAGATTTTAAAAGAGGAACCTCATGTTTTATAGTGTATATGAAACACAAAAATAAAGTTAGATGAGAATATAAAACCATGATAATTTATAATATAATTCCTTTAAAAAAAAATTCATTCTCTTTGATGGCTTACGATGCATGCAACAACAAGTTTGAATGAAACAAGATACTTTATTAAAATATTGCCATTAAATATGATCTTTATAATCTAGTTGTGATGCTGGTTGGTATGAATATTTCTAACTAAATTATAAAAAATATATGGTTTACACTTGTGTAAAATAAATTAAATGGTTATCTATTAATTTGTAATAAAATAAGAACCATTTGAAAAAAATAAATGTTTATTAAAAAATGTATTTTTTTAAATGACCGTTTAGTTGCGCTTTGCAAACTTCATTTAGAATTAATTTTTTCCATTTTTATAAAATTTATTTTAGAATATAAACTTAATTTTTGAAATATAAATTTCAAAATTATCATTGAATGAATTTTTGATAATTTTTTTGAAATGATTAATCTTTTGATGAATAGTGAAAAATATTTATTTTTATTGAAATTTACATTTAGTTTAAATTATTTACAAGGATAAATTATAATTCATCTATTTTATATGAGTAACTAATTGAACGTAATACGTGATGTGTGGGGCCCACTATATCCCCTCGATGCATCAACCAGTCTCATTAGAAGAACTAGCTTGGGTTTTTGGTTAAGGCCTTGACAATATTATTAAGATGTAAAAAATTATGAATTACCTTATCATTAGATTATTTATTTATGTTCTATGAGATTGTTCAATTAGTTAGAATATCTATTGTTAGGTTTCATGCTCATTTGATTATTTATATGGTAGTATTTGGTCATATTTTATTCCAGAAATATTATTCCCACGTAATTGATTGACTGATATGTGTTTCAGTTATTTACCTTTCCATATTGATTATGATTATTTATTCATGAACGATTCCTCTATAAAATACCTTTATTGAGAATTTGGCGACACCCATTCCTTACATTGCTTTCCCCAGGATGCTAATATGTGTATTATGATTGATATGTTGGGTTATTCTTGAGGAAATAATGATGCACTTGAAGAAAATACTATTTTTTTATTTTATGTTTTAAATTTTAAAATGATATTCAATTATGTATCTAGTTTACCAAGACTACTAAACTATTTGGTCCTTTAAGATGGAATTCGTTGTATCTTATTCCAATGTAATACAATAACCATTGACTCTAGGCTATTAGGGTAGAGGTATTTATAGATGGTATGAGAGGAAGTTTAGTAGAACTCTTGGGAACTATATTTTTGGGAAAAATAGATTAGAGAACATAAGGCTAATATTGAATTTGAGGATAAGTTTAGAAGAACATCTTAATGTTTTGGAGAGGAAGTGATGATGTAGTTTACCATGAAATACATCCTTATTTAGATACTACAAGTAGATGTGGTTATGGAATAGATGTACATTGGGGTAATAACTCTAAAAGATACACATCATGATTATCTCAAGCGTTACCTAACACACAAGAAGGAGATTTACTATAAACCTAGTTTGACACTCCTAGTGGATAGTCCTTGGATAATTCGAATTTTCTATACAAACCATTATGAAGGATTAAAAAATATTTTTATTATTTGAAAACTTTCCCAAAGAAACCATGTTTATGATTATCAGATTATCCATGAATAATTTTTTAAATTTATGTTATGTGTTTCACTAGTTTTGAGACTATACATTATCTTTCGCAATGTTATGATATAATATAGTGCATTACATTATTTATAAATAGTGCATAATAGAAGGAATGGAATCTATATCAATTCATGCACCCCATGTAGGTATTTACCTCATAGGAAAGATAATGATGCTGGAGATGGAGCTACAGTTAGAAATGATAAAATTATAACTATATTGGGGAAAATGACTCAGGTTATATGTAATAACCTTTACTGTAAGGATAAACTTGATAGTCCACCATGTGGTGTAATAATTTCATACCATTTTATATGTTAGAAACCTCTATCATTCGATGGGGCTAAAAATCCATTTATATCTAATCAATGGATAAGTTCGTTAGAGATGATATTTATCTCTTTGGGAAGAAATGAAAGAGATAAAATTGTAATAAAAGTTTATTATCTCTCAGGAGATGCAGATCAATGGTGTCTATTGATTCAAAATAATAAGGATAAAGAAGAAATATAAAACATGGAATTGAAGGATTTAAAGGTATTATTCAGTGAAAAATATTTTCTTTATGGTTTAAGAGATGATATGGAAATACAATTACTATGTATAAGAAAAAATGAGGATGAAAATGTTTATAATTATGAATCCAACTTTACAAGGTTATAAATCCATGTTACAGACTGTGTACATAATCCAAATAATAATATTTACTATTAATTTTATTGACGTAATCCAATTCATCAAAGGGTACTAACTCCCAAAATTTCTCATCATATGAGGACATAATATCTTGTGGTATGAAGACAAAGAAAGAATTATCCCAGTCTTATGTACTCTAAGGGATATAAGAGAAGTAGAGGATGGTAGAGAAAAATATTAATAAAGGGAAGAAAGGAAAGAAGGATTTTCTACCAAGTGATAATTATGGAAAGAAACACTTTGGTACTTTTTGTAATGGAATGAGAGTTTTATACAAGATTAGAGAGAAATGAAACGTGATCTTGATTTCAAGGGAAAGAAATAATTTTACTATGTGAAATGCTTCAACAGTAGAGATATGGGGCACTACACACATGATTTCCCCAAGTTTCAAAGGAATATACCTCAAAAGAAGCTAAGGGATCAAGTTCAAGCTTATGATATTACTACAGATGAATTGGAATGATTAATTTACTTGTGGTTGGATTAAATAATTATGTTCTTTGAGAATTTTATCAATGAAATTATGGTTATAAGAATTATGAAATGTATAAGGATTTTATTGTAATAATTTTTCTTTAAGGACTTGAGAGCACATGTTGAATGGTACTGATGAAAAGGAAAAGTGATTCAATGGAAAGTTTAAATTTAAGGAAGATATATGATTGAGGGAGGATAACCCTTAATATGTTCTTGATGTTTAGTTAATAGAAATAAAGAGATTTTTATAAATTTATTTGTAATATTTATGGTCAATCTTACCTTTTATTATGAGATAATTATGGGTTACTACAATTTGGTAACATTATAGGAGTTATATTAATAATGTTTTAGAAAAAGGAAAACCCATATTCTGAGTGGTAACCCATCAAATTTGGAAAGGACATAGGGATTGAACCCACAACTGAAGGGTGACAAGGGTGTTGTTCCTACCACTGGCCTATGTGTGGCTCTGGTTAATATTTCATTGTTTTTACTTAAATTATTTGATGGATAAATATTAATGTTGATAAGGTGGTGTTACTGTTGAGGTTTAGAGATCAATAGATTATATTTTATTAAATATTCTGACTGTTTTTGTATTTTAAAATATCCAGAGATAAAATAAATTATTTATAATTATTTTATGGATTATATGATCTTTTAAAAGTCAATGATTCTACTTTAGGCCTAAAAAATTATTTTTGGGTATTCATTTCTTAGAGTAAGATTTGGATTGGAAACTGATTGAAGCACAACCAAAGGATGAAATTTACCTTATCAAATATAAATATATACAGTAAGTATATTTCATTATATTCTTAGTTAGTAAATTAATTCATTAATTTTATGAAAAGGATCTTGAAACAAAAATGTTATCTTATTTCCTTCATATTAGATGAATAAAATGGCATTTTAAGTAATAATTTATTTCTGGTTTTGATTTCATTAACTTTACATTTATCATTTAATTTCTTATGATTAATGATCTATATCACTTTCTATAATTATTTAAACTTTTCTTTCACTTCCATATCTTTACCTCCCACTAGTGTTCTCTTAATTGAAAACCTAGTAATGTGTTTTTCAAGAAGGCCTTTATACTCACCTTTTTATATTATCAAGAGGAAGTTTTATTAACCATTTTTATGATGTGATTTTCTTTTCCAAAAAATGTATTTTCTAATATAAAACCCTTAATTTCTGAGACAAATATTAAATTATGAGAAAATAATTTATTAAATGGTGCAGAATGCAGCACCGTGAGATTTTAAAAGAGGAACCTCATGTTTGATAGCGTATCTGACTCATAACCCTGATATTAGACCAGATTATTACACCTAGAGACTTTGATTATTTATAAATTAATTCAATATCTTCAATATATTATGACTCACACAACATCTGTTTGAACGAAATACAATACTCTATTAAAATATTTTATTTAAACATGACTATTATAACATAGCTCTTAAGTTTAAGGTTTTTAATTGTACTAGATAAAATATAAAAATTATTTTGTTTGAACATGTATAAAATAAATTAATTAGTAATTTATTTATTTAAAATAAATTAAGAACCATTTGAAAGAAAAACGATTTTTTTCTTCTGAAAAATGAATATTTTTTAAAAGGTAGTTAAGTTACTTTTTGCACACAAAATTTAAAATTAATTTTTAACACTTTTAGAAAAATATATTTTAAAAAATAAACACCATTTTTTAAATATATATGTAATAATTATATTTTGGTGAACTTTTTATAATTTTCTGAAAAGATAATTTTTTTGATGAATAGTGAAAATACTGCTTTTTATTAAAATTCGTTCTTATTTCTCACACATCTAATTTTTATTGAAATATATATTTCATTTAAATTATTTATATTGTTAAATTATATTTTAAATTGGTTTAAAATAAAAATTATTTCAATTATATTAAAATTTATCTAATTTAATACATTATAATCAATTTCATATATAATTTTGATATTAAAATTTTTTAGAATTTTTAAAATTTTTCTTCGGAAAAGCTATTTTTTCGATGCATCTCTGGGTTTAATTTTTAATTAAATTAGAAATTTAAATTAAATGAATTTGGAAAAAAAGTATTTCACATTTTTAATCAATATAATTAATATTATCTAATAATTCATACTTAACTTTTGACCATAATGAATAGTAAAATCATTAAAATTAAATACCATGGTTAAGGTAAAGATGAGTTTACTAGGGTTTAAACTAAGAATATAAATGATTTTTAAACTTGAAAAAACCAATTTTATGTATATATTTCGATATTATGACTTATATGGTTCTATAATGACAAATTTTAGAGGATTTTGGAATGATAAAAATGCGGGCACGCTTTATTCTTTTCAAAAATTCCATTTGTAACTTCTCCCTCACTTATAAAAGGCTATCTCCTCTCTTATAATATTTACACTTATAAAACCCTTTTTTTTCTTCAGAACATACCTAAAATAAATATACCTTAATTACATAATCACATCCTATAGTCCTTGGTTTTATTATAAATTCAATCTAGGAAAGATTTTCATTAAACCTAAAGAGTCTCTTTGAAGAAGAGGTAAAATTATTAAACATGCGTATTTGTTCTATTTCTTCTTCCACATCCTTCAAATCATATTAAAATATGATAATATAATAAAAAATTATCCCCTATTTACTTATATGTTATTATGTTAATGGAATAAACTATATTCATCTCCACTTCCATAAAATGAGATA
This sequence comes from Viscum album, assembly GCA_963277665.1. NCBI lineage: Eukaryota > Viridiplantae > Streptophyta > Magnoliopsida > Santalales > Viscaceae > Viscum > Viscum album. The sequence goes on from OY728157.1 coordinate 225,262,260, forward strand.
TGATAGCATCGCTCATGTGTATGGTGGACAAGCACCTCTCGAAGAGATGTGATTCATTTTTTTCTTACGATACAAATGGAAGGTATTATGGTTAAAATTAATGAATATGTGAGATATTTATGACCTAAAAATACTTTTGGAAATATAATATCATATCTAACTTCTTACCTTCCAATATGTTTGAAAAAATAACGCTGCTCGTGCATACGTGTGGACTACCGACTACACATAGCAATGCGAAATGTTTTTCATTTTATTTTTACATGCAAGATATTAAGGAAATATTTTATTAATATAAATTCTATATATGACATAATAATTAATTTGGAATGGTTAATTAATATTCATTTTACTTTCATTTCATCCATAAAAGAAAAAATGAAAATAATGTTCATGAGTATGTACGACCTACCATCCTCATTAATAATGTATTCCATTGTCTATATATAAATTTTAAAGATTAATATAAATACATATATAATGGATATTTATTGAATTTATTTCGTGGTTTATATTTTTGAGATTATGGAACCATGATCAAAGTAAAAGGTTTGAAAATACCAAATCGAAGCATACATGAAAAACAAAGCTGTTATTACCCAAAACTATGATTTTAATAAATAATTGTTAATGAATTGGTGATAAAAGTATTTAAGTACAAAATAATTGGTATGATTTATATGAGTATGGTTATTTAATAGATGAACACAAACCTATATTTATTATACATGTGTTTTGAACATTCATGAAGGAAGTCAGACCTAAGTTAAAGGTTTACTTATCTCACTTTTACTCCCGTGAGACATATGCCATATTCACCACTTATTCCTTTGAGTGGTGTATATACAGAAACTTTTGATATTTTATATCATAAATGTATTTCTCTTCTTGTTATTTAAATTTTTATTTGAGGTTATTTATTTTATTGGGCTTATGATTCAAAAGTTACTAAAGTGGTAAGGGGTTATTTCATAATCTCATCATTATTTGGGATTGAATTTGCTTAAGACTACATTAGGGGAATTATTTGATATTTTTATAATAAAATAAATATATTTTATTCTTCTATTATTACTAATAAACTTGTTTAATTAATAGTTCCATTTTCCTCTCTTTGGTACTTAAAATTATTAATAATCATTTTAAGAAAAACTGACTCCATTTCTCTCTTCGGTCGAAAATTCTTTTTTTATCCAAAAACATGTTTCCTAAAAATGTTCATAAAATTATAAATTAATTAAATTTTTACCAATTTTTTACTTTTTTAATTTTTTTTGAATGGAACCTTCATTTCATTTTCCAAACATGGTCAATTTTTCATTTACCAAAAATGTGAAAGAAATATTTGTTTTAACCTATTTGGCATGTATAAAATATTATACATAAATGAAAAATCAATGTTTTAAATATAATTTTTTTAAGTTGATAATTTTTATATAAAAGAAAATTATTTCTCAAATATTTTATGAACTTTTAGTTTTAAAAATATTTTCAATGTATAAAGGTTATTTTCTTCAAGAATGTTTTAATGACATATTTATGGAATTTCTATTCATCAATGACATGATCCCTTTATATACTTATGATACATTGGGTATATCTCTTAATGATACCATTCTTATTATTTCTTCAGATTTTTTATTATCATTTTGACCAGGGGTTTACCAGTTTGATACCATTCATAAAACTATGGATGGTTCATGATTATGTTTATGGATTACTGTAATTATTAACATTTTATGTGATAGTTTTTCAATATGAATGTTTATATTGATTATGTTTCAACCATTTTATATGAAAAATGAATTATAATTAATAAGTTATGGGTGAGATATGTTATAACCGCTATATGCATCGATAGGTCTCATGAGAAAAACTAGAAAGGATTTTTGGCTAAGAACTTTCCCATTTATTTAAGATGTCTTAAAATATGGCCTTGATGGAATGGATATGATGTATGGTATTATAAATTCTCTTATTATGAGATTATTTATTGATATTAAATTTTATTATTTGATTATTTAGAATATCCATGTTTATGTTTCAATATCATATGATTATTTATTCAACAATATTTTATTATCCTTTATTATTTCCATATTTTTATCAAGTAATTGATTGAATGAAATGTTTTTCAGTTATTTAACTTTTCCAGTTAGTTATTATTTTTAATTCATGATAGATTAAACTGTACGAATACCCTTATCGATCATTTGAGCTCACCCATTTCTTATGTTTCTTTCCCTAGGTTTCCAAGATGTGTATTATGATTAATATGAACGATTATTATAGAGGAAATAATGAAGCACTCAATGAATATACTATGTTGTATTTTATTTTTTAATTATGAAATTATATTCAATTATGATTCTAGTTTATTAAGAAAACTAAACAATTTAGTCCTTTGGGATATTATTACTTTTATCTTATTATAATACAAAAAATTAACCACAAATTTGGGATACTAGGGTCATTGTGTTTACATTAGATATGAATCCTATTATGGTTGGGGTAGTGGGGTGCTATTTTGGGTAGACACCCATGAATTAGATTGATTTTTGGGTGGTTCTACACTGATATTTTGAAACTTGGATCTAAGTGTGAGATTAAATCTAATTACCGCATAGAATAATGGTTGTACTTATCAAACATTGGTTATATATAGGTTTGTGAGATGTTTTTGTTTTCTAGGCCTTAGGAGGAATTCAAGTGAGTTATTCTACTTTCCTTCGGTAGAAAATGAATGGTACAATTATGTATTTGGTTCATGATAGTGTGTAACCTATTCTATGGAGACCATATGTGATTATAATCGATCGACATGGTACCGAACATGTGTATTTGATTAGTGATGTCTTACTTTTTTGGATATTGATCTTAGTGAGAGCCTCAAAGCTTTGGAAGAATATATTGAGTGAGTTATAATAATGTATATAATCTAGTAGTAGATGAGTTTTTCCCTTTAGTAGCTCACAGTGTGAATCATGCATTTAGGCCAAGAATGGGATCTTTAACATATTATTGAGCATGATAATATAAGTGAGTTAGATATTTTGGATTTTGGTTTTCTCTTGGAAACTAAAGTTGATCATTAGAGTGGTATGAAGATTTTAGTTATTTCTTAGTGTGGTAGGGACCAAGAAATACATGGTAATATTGATGTGCGATAAGAGGTGGTGTGATTAGAGAAGTATGTAAAAATATTTTATGCATTGGGTTGCAAGTATCATGGAAATTTCGGTTTTTAAAAGGGTTGTTAGAGGATGTACTTCAGAAAAGTAGTTCAGTGTTGGTATGCTATGTTATTGGGTAGTTACTTCTAGAGAATTGGGTTAATTTGGAAGTTCCCTTGACGATGTGTGACTTAGTGAACTACCCTAGTATAAGGAATGTCTTTGTTCTCCATATAACCTCATGGTTTACACATGCATAAGAGGGTGGAGGTGTGATTTGAGGGCGTGGGAGATCAGAGGGACACTAATGAGTGGAGTGTGATAGTTAAATAGTCCGGTTGATGATTTTACCATGGAGTTGCATTGAGATTTGGGTTTATACTTTGATGTTAGTGTGGATAATTTTCATGATTCCCCTGGGTATTAAGGAATCATGGTTAGGAGTTGATAACACATTAGTGGGTGAGGCCAAGAACCTTTAGGATAAGTCATCCAAAGGAGGAATCACTAGTGATTTTTAGTATAAATGGATGTATCAAAGTGGAGACCATATCTGAAACATCACTTTTGATGTAGTTGATGTGGTTTAGGGATTGAACCAATGTTTTTAGATAAAATATGGTGTGTACGAGGTTGATGTTTTGAGTTACATAGCAGAAAAATATTGGCATTGAAGATGAACCAATATGTGTTGGTTCTAATTTTATAACCATAGATCATTCAAAATAAATGAGGGTTGTTATTTTTCTATTATTGTAATACTCGATACCAGAAACCTGGGTTGTTCAAGACTCATCCAAGGTGAGTCCCTGAGAAATTATGAACATGAGTATTAGGGTTTACTTAGAGTAGAAAAATGAAAGAATGATGGCCCTTATATAAAAATTTAGGATATTAAAATCAATTCATGTGATTCTAAGGTTGGAAAAGAGGCCGATTCTTATCACTTGATTTAATAAAATGTATTGTGGTAGACAGTTTTATGATGTGGGTGGAGGTGATTAGTGAGTTTGATGGAATATGAATTTTTATAATCCATTGAGATGTTGTTAGAACATCATATTGGTTTAATATTTGAATGAATGACCATAAATAACATGTGTGGTTAATTTAATTTTAATATTTTTAACAATAATTGGTGAGACTATTTAAGAAAGTGTTGGCAGTGCACATTAGTAACATTATTTAGTTGATAATGATGCGAGTTCATGCTTGTGGTTTTGTAGGAATAAAAGTTCCTTAGTGCACATCATGTGTGACATGTAGGAAAACATAAATGAAGAGAATGGGTAGGATGTAAATTTACATGACTATAATATTGTTAGACACACCAATAAATTAAGAGAACCCATCTGTGGGTATCAATCAAAGTCAGCTAGGGGTGAGTTGGTAACACTTACCGATGAAGACAGGTATATGCTATCACAATGGACTTAAGTAAAATATAGTTTATTAATAATGTGATTATTGATGTTAATATTAATTCATGACATGTTTTATTGGGTTAATTATGCTTTGGGACATGTTTCATTGGGTGAGCCATGTTTTGTGACATGTTTTTGGGGGTGAAAACTTATTTTGTCACATAATTCATGGACTGAATCTATTTTTCACTTGATTCTGGGTGTGAATACGTTTCCTCACTTGATTAATGGTATGAATATATTTATTCACATTATTTATGGGTTAATTATGTTGATAAATGTGACAAAATTTCATTTTAAGGCATCAATGTTTGAGGAAGCATAGAAAGTTGGTATTGTGGCTCGTGAGGGGGGGGGGGGGGGGGGAGTAGGACCCTCTACATGGGTCACTAGTGTAAAATACTAATTTAGAAGTATATATGTCTTTTTTAGGAGTTTCTACATTGTTTTTTGGACTAAAATGAATAAAGTAATCTCTATATTGTTAACACCTCTCTCCCAAGTGTTGTGATCACATGGAAGTTTCTGTGTAAGGATCAAGAAGTGAGAGTTGGATGTTTGGGAAGATAGGTCATGTTATCTGGGATTGAAACCTAAATTTTCATTATTGGGATGAGAATTCATTGTTGGGAGAGTTTTTAATGATCCTTAAATTTTTAGGCATGTTATATGTTAAAATTTTGGCCTAGACTTGAGTAATGGGGTATTTTATAGATGTTTGAGGTGTATGGTAGCTTAAAATTGTGTTTGAGTGGACTAAGAGAGACCTGTAGTTGATTGGGTTCCACATGAAGCATTTATTGAAATGGAATGTGGTTTAAAAACATGAAAATAGGTCCAAGACTTTATAATAATTTTTTCTCGAACTTACGTAGTGTGAAATAAGGTTTCACACTGTGAAATCTTTTTAGATGATTTTTAAGGGATATCCTTGTCTTTTCACCTTATGAAACACCTTTTACCCATCCCACCCTTTCATATGACTCTAAAAAAACCTATATGGACCATTTGATATTCCCTTGATAGATTTTTTCCTACCCACCTAGTCTATTTTATATTTTTTTGACATTGTTTTTCTAGATGGTCCTCTTTTAGTAAGACTAACACCTACCCTTAAATGTTAGTTTTTCTTAATTTTTTATTTTTTAGCTTCCCTAAAACCATAATGTATAATTTTGGGGATTCATGAAGCTAGGATTTTTGTGTGTGGTGATTAAGGGTGTTTTTTCTTCACTGTGACTATAACGACCCAATTTTTTTGAATAATAATTATTTCATGAAAATGCGGGTTATATTTTTTATTTTATACAAAAAATCATATCTATTTAATAATAAAGTAAATATAAAGGTAAATGTGACCCTATAGATTCTACCATTATATGACCATCAGTAAATTATGACTAATGGTCAATATGACCATTGGGAACTATACTTTTGATAATAATATTAACATTATAATTAGTGTTTATAAGTAAAATTTTGACAAACGATAATCGATACAGAAAGAAGAGTCGGTGACCTCAAATAGTAGAGTCATTCCATTTGAATCCATTCTTTTATAACATATGAGGGAGGTATCATCATTGGGGTTTTCCTTAAACCAATCCCAATATGAGCTTCAATAATAGAATCTTGAATGAAATCTCCTACGGGAGAAGTTCAAGTTAGTCGAGATTACCACTCAGTTAATGTTTGCAGATGCACCGCACCAAACAACCACCATTTCACAACTTACTCTTAGGGAATATGTAGTTTTAATAAGGGTTTATGCGTTGAGTCCCTAGTTACTTAAACTATAATTCCATTTTTTAAATAAATTTTTTATTCCATCAATTTTATTTTAAGAATGGGTTTTCTTAATAAAATTTAGATGGATTTGATAAATGTTTTTTTTAGACAGAAATTGTACTTTCTACAAAAGATATAAATATTTATAATAAACTAATATATTATTAATAATACTTATTTTAATGAAATAATATTATAGAAACACTCTTATTTTAATATAAATGATAAATTATTTTTTATTCAAGTGTATGAAATTTTACTATGCATTTTCAATCCGTTATTATTTCTAATAATTAAGGATTTTTATATTTAAAAGTTATAATTCTCATATTTAGAGAGTTATTATGATAAAGTAGATATCATTTTTTAAATAAACACATCAAAATTAGGTTATTGTGAATTTATGAGAATTTTTTAAAATGCATTATTTTTTTCATAAATAGTAAAAATAAAAATTGAGTTCTTCGATAGGTTTAGTGAATTCATAATTATGTCACAATTATGTAATAACTAATTAACCACAATAAAATACATAAAATATTTTATTTTGTTAATATAAATTATTTTAATATAATTAAATTAATTTCCATATCTATAATTTACTTTCCAAATTCTAAAATAGAAACTTCAACTTTAAAAATGTTATTTTGTGTAAAATTTACTTTTACTTGAAAAAATAAGTAATATAAAATTATGTTCCACTATTTTGGATTAAAATAACATAAAATGTGTCCCAAGTGTTCAATAAAATGATAAAATACCATGGTAAAGTCCATGGTTTTTCATTTTCCACAGTCTAGGTTTCCAAGGCCTATATTTAGAAATTAATAAAAAAATCCTCCAATTTTTCTATAAATACCTAGAACATTCAACATTTAATTTAACTAAAAATTCACTCTCCACGAATATATAAAATATTTACACCCTAATGAGTCATCCCTAGGAATTATTAATCCCCCAATATCCCAATTCTAAAGATTTAGGTGGTACTTTTCAAGGTAGGGTAATTATCCTCCTTCTTTTCTTCATTCAAGAACCTCTTTTTGTATATGTATTCTGAATGTTATGGTAAATATCTATTATTTAATTTTTATTCAATACCTTATGGTATAATTATGTTTCATAAATGGGATAACTCAGTCCCCATTCTTTTTATCCCATTCTAAAACCATGTTTTATACCCGTTATGCTGCTGAATTTACTTCTCAAAATTACTATTTTCTCCTCATGAAAATATCTTTTATTTTATTTTTTTTGAATACCAAAACCTATTTATTTTACATTTTTAATAAAAAAAATTTAAACATGATTTATTATATTCTGGGTTTGATATACATTAAACCATAATTTCTATTCAGTGGGTTAAAAATGACATAATCATCATTTTTTAGCAATTTTAAAACGCTAAGATTTTGATATGAGACCAATTTTCTTTAATTTTACATGGGTTATTTATAAAATTATTTTTTTCCTATTTGTATCACATAAAAATTTTCACATATTAAAGGAAAAACCTAATATCACTCCAATGCATTGGGTAAATAATTTAATATATAGAGATGATATGTTATATGATACATTGATGAATAACCATGGTAATTTTTACAACACCATGTTGAATAACCATGGTGATATGATTATGAATTTAAAAAGTAAATGTTGTAGAAAAATTTAAAATTTATGATTAATTTTATTGTTTTCATTATATACGTCATTTTCTCTTGTTCATTGCACAATTATATTCCTTATGTTCTTATTAATATTCCCCAAGATGACATGTAAACTGTTTCCCCTTACTTTCCATTTCTGGGACTTATGATCACCCTTTCCTTTGATATATGTATCTAGGCTATGAGATATAGTAAAATTAATTAGAATTAACCAATGAAGAATCCTGTAAAGTTTTTTAGAAGCATTTTCTAAGTTATCATGTATTATATAGCCTATTTACAAGAAACTAAACTTTAAAAGATCATATATTTTGTACAATGTAATGAAATATTTATGTAATAAAAAGGCGAGATTCCATAGTTGGTATCAAAGTATGGTTTATTTATTTTTTGGAATTAGGAGCTCAAAAATTTAGGAAGAACCCTAAGGAAAAGTTAAAATATATGAAAATATCCTGGTATTTTTTTGAAGTATTAATTAAGTGGTCTATGAGAAAAGAAATGCTTTTCTGTACAAAAACAAGTGGATGTGGCTCTAGAAAAAATATATCTAGGGGTAAAACTTGAAAGAACTACTTTGAGATAGACTTGAACGGGAGCTGGTGCATGAAAATGGGCCATGATACATTCAGGGTTTGACACTCTAAGAGGATATGTTTTGTTAACAACCAGATTTTTGTGTACCGTTATGAAGAATATATAGAAAATTTAATTGTTATTAATGAATAACATATTTAAGTATGATGTTTTGAGACATAAAATTTATTTATAATTATATTATTATTAAAATAAACAAGTTTCTCACTATAGTTTAATTCGTTTAGAAAATGGTGGGAAATATAAGGAATTGTGTAAATTGTGAGGACAATAGACCATGTGCTGACAACCCTTCGATAGAAGCCAAAATGGAAAAATTCATGAGAATGGTGAATAAACTATCTCAAATTATGAGAAATAACTTGAATCAAGTTGAGAGATAAGATTCATCTTTAAGGGGAATTTTATTTCTTTGAATATTTTATGCAAAAACAACCACTCTATTTTAGTGGATCTACCAAACCATTGATTACTGAACAATAAATAAGATATATGAGAAATATATTTTTTGTACTCTATTGTTCAGAATAAGAGAAAGTCACCCTGGCTGTGTACCAATTAGAGGGAGAATCTGATCAGTGGTGGAAACTAATTGAAAACACAAAGCTAATAATGGATATTGTGGTTATGGAGTTGGAAGAGTTCATGATATCCTTTTTCAATAAATATTTTCCCCATTTGATACGAACTAAAATGGATAAGGAATTCTTAGATCTGAAGAAGAAAAAAAATCTGTGGGAAGATATGAGATGAAATTTGTATGACTTTCTCTTTAAACCTATATATTTTTCATGGATCTTCATGGAAAGGTTGATTGATTATTCTTCATACTAAGACCAAATATATAGAATAATCTAGCCAATCGAGAATATGATAGATATAGGGATATAGTGAAATGTGATATAAAGGTTGAAATTTATTTTAGAGAGACACAATGTTCCCATAGATCAAATGAAAAGAATAAATATTTAGAGATAAACTTTGGGAGGAACTTTGATCATGAAAGAGGAGGAAAAAAAGTGAAACTTACCACATGAAAAAAATACGGGAAGAAGCATTCAGGGAACTGATTTCTCCAGTGTGGGAAATGTTACAATCATGGAATAGATAACTGTATTTCTTAGAACTTTCTTAGTGAGGTGAAGCCTGAAATTAAAAAAACTAACAAAAAAGGTAAGATGGTGCAGGACCAACTTGAAGTCCAATACTTAAAGTGTGGACAACTTGGAAACTTTTCTAATCACTATTCAAATTAGAAAGTAATGAAAGAGAATTACCATTATCCTCAGTTTAGTCTAAGGGAGAAAGGTCTGGATTTTTCTATCATGATGACTGATGTTGATGATCCAAATGATATGGTGGAAGGAACTCTTATTGTTCACTTAAATCTATCTAGTACTTTGATTCTGGATCTATGAATTCCTTTATTTCTTCCAAGTTTTAAAATAATATAGAATAAATCCCAAAAATTCTATAAGTAGAGTTATCAGTCATACTTCTATATGGATTATCAATGCATCAACAGTGTACATAAACTCTATTATTCATGTAACACCCCAAGGTTTTGAAAATAAATATTGAATTCAATTTTATAATCTAGCTATTAAACAAAAATTTTCCTCTAATATGTTTTGAATTTTGAAAAATGGTCATCTAGAGTTGTGATCAGTAAGTCATTTAGATTCTGATAGAACAAACTTGATTTATAGTGGATATTAACATACACTTATGAATAGTAATATGAATAGTAATATGACCCTTATTAATAGTAAAGTACCTTTCTTTTTCTTTTAGTTTCATTTGAATTTATCTTCTTTTGTTATCCTCTCCTCACCTCCTCTATATAAATGATCATGATAACTCCAGAATTATCTATATAATGGAATTATATCATGTTAATGGAATAACCATCATCAATATTCTTACTCCCTCCCTTTTATTTTTATAAACGAAATCAACATCCATGAGGTTCCGATTTATAACCTTCATGGATGACGAAGTTTTTTTCTTCATTATATCCTTCATTAATGGTAATGAAACCATATTTATGGTTGAAAAAGAATATAATATATGTATTACAACCTAATTAATATTCATAAATTGGTATATGTATATATAATTAATTTATATGACCAAAGTAGTTCATAATAATCGAAATACCACCAAATAATCGAAGTGGTTGTCATCTAATAATTCATCCTCATTCCATGTAAAAAAATGATATAAATGACCATTATCAATTCTGGATGTTCATAAATAATATTTAATTTCAGTTATAGAGATTCACAACTATTCCACATGAACTCCATTACTTAAAAACAAGTGAACCGATTATGAAAGTCAAGAAAACAAACACTCTTGAACAACGGAATTTGATATTTTAACTTATAAATAAGAACATAAATGAACTAAAAAATTATTATAAACTACATAAATTTATTATAGGTTCTAAATTAAGTTATTAATTAGTATAATTTAATCTTCTAGGACCTTAATTTCAATAGGGGAACACATTCAGATTTAAAGAAAGGGTTTTCCACCCGAACTTCCATTTTCATTCGGCTTACTTTCATTATATAATTTCCCTAATTAAATTCTTATGAATTATTATTTACTCCTTTTAAACTCTGTGTGGGTATTATATATATGTAAACCAACCATAATACTTCCCTATTCTATGGATATTTACATGTTTTAAAAGAAAATTTCAAAATTGTTTGTAAAATACAGGCCTGATTCAAGGGAATTTCTCAAATTATTTTCTATTTTCATGGGAACTCTACAATAATTTTTTGGAAACCATTATCTTTATAAAATAACTCATTTTATTATTAAAATACTATATTACTTCACTTCTTATTTTATACAAATATTTTTCCAAAAAATAACTCTTCTTTTCAAAATAAAGAGTATTTATCTCAAGAATTGTTTAATGATTTTATAAGAGTATTTTTGTCAGCTTCAACACTCTTGTTGGTTATTATGTATTATTGGGTTTAATAATTTATTATGTCATCTACCATATTTAAATGAATGTTTTATGAATATTTTTATTGTTGATGAGCTATCATAAAACCATTCACAATATTACTCAGAATGGTTAGTGTTTTATGTCCAATGATTCGAGAAAGTTAGTTATATTTCATATGATAGTTTCAATATGAATGTATATGTTATTTATGTTTAGACCTACTCATATAAGGAATGTATTTAACTTATTATATGAGGGTTGGGTCCCACTATATCCCCTGAATGCATTGTTAGGTCTCATGAGATAAATAGACGTGGAATTGGCCGAGACCTTTCTGAATGTGATATATGGATTTTGGATGAGGCCTAAATCATTTTTAGACGTCCTGGACGAGGCCTTGACAAAATGTTTCAGAATTTCCAGCATATGAACTTCCCTCATTATGAAGCTATTAATTTAAATTTCACATGGTTATTCGACTAGTAGAATACCCATGATTATGTTTTATTATGGCATTATTTACTCAGCTCATATTCCTGCCATAATGTGTTCAAGTTTATTATTATAGGCATGTGTTTTCAATTATTCACGATGTACTATGTTTATGCTATCTTCCAATATATTTCTTACCCTTACTGAGTGTTTTATCTCCCCACTTTCTTATGTTTCATTTTATTAGGATATGAAGAAGTAAATTATGAATGACTTGCAAGCATAATCTAGGAGACATGGATATTTCTAATGGAATAAATTAGTGTTGTTTTTCCTTTCATGATGTAAAGTTGAACTTATTTATATATATTGTTTCCAAAATCTACTAAACTACTTGTTCCTTCAGGATACATATTCATTGTTTATATTCCAATGAAATAAAATAAGGCACCAACTCCGAGCAACTGGGGTCAGGTCCTTACAATTCACTTTGGAGAGCACAATCTCATCACAAATCTAGTAGTCATTTCTATGCAAGAATTTGACATTATAATGGGGATGGGATGGCTCTCAAAGTATAATTCTAAGATCAACTGTATAAGTAAGGAACTATTAGTAGTATTTAATGGAAAACCTATATTTGTTTTCAAGGAAGAGATATATCGAAATGTGATTTTTCTAGAAGCACCTCTCGTAGACTTCTTTATGGATATGATCAGTGAAGATGAAAAAGGAAACAAAAGTATACAAATAGAAAATGTACTCATCATTCAAGAATAAATTGACATATTTCATGAGGAGATACCTAGACCTCACACATAAAAATAGGCAGAGTTCTCTATTGAACTCATACTAGGATCAAAGTCGATATCAAAGCCCCATATTGAATTCCAAATGTGTGGTTGGAGTAATTAAATAAATAACTTCAAGATATTTTGGAAAAGGGTTTTATCTTACTAAGTGAATCTCCTTCGGGAGAACCTATTCTTTTTGTGAGGAATAAGGATAAATCAATGCAGCTATGCATTGATTATAGAGAACTTACCTAGATTATAGTGAAGAAAAATCACCCTCTTACAATTATTAATGTTTTATTTAACAAGTTCATGGGAAGCAATTATTCTCCAAGTTTAATCATGGATCAAGTTATCTTCAATTGAGGGTGAAGAAAGAAAATATTCCAAATACCACCTTCCGATAAGGAAATGAGCATTATGAGTTTGTTTTTAGTCCCTTCATCTTGACTAATTATCTAACTATATTTATGGATTTTATGAATATAGAATTTAAGGACTACCTTGAAAACTATGTGGTATTTTTATTGATGATATTTGGATATATTCCAGAAGTTATGAGGAGCATGAGGATTATCTAAGGGTTATATTGAAAACTCAGAGGAATGTGTTTCTATTTCAAAAGTTCATCAAATGTGAATTTTCTTTACAATAATTTAATTTCATAGGGAATATTGTAACGAATAAAGGAATCTTAGTTAAAATTTCTTGGAGAAATGTTATAGTGGAGTGGTATCATCCTACAACAGTAACTGAGATTCGTAGTTTTCTTGGTTTGGAAGGATGTTACTACAGGTTTGTAATTTTTTTTACGAATTTATAATATACTAATCAAGTTAACTCAAATAGGCGTTATGTTCATCTGAAAAAAGGAGTGTGAAGAAAGTTTCCAAGAGTTGAAGAGGATATTGGTTACTGCACCAGTGTTAACTATACCCTCTATCGGAGAATGATTCATTATTTTATTGATTCATCTATGAAAGGGATTGGGTGTGTCCTCATGAAAAAATAATAGGTGATTGCTTATGTATGTATATAGTTAAAGCATCATGTGTATAATTATCCAATTCATAACCTAAAGTTGGATATGATTGTTTTTTATGTGAAGATATGGATACACTATATCTATGGGGGGAAATGTGATATATACATAAACCAAAAAAGTTTGAAGTATATTTTTACACAAAAGCAATTGAAAAAGAGATAGGGGAGATGTTTGGAACTTCTTAAAGACTAAGATCATTCAATTTATTATAATCATAGAAAAGAAAACAAATTTTCTGATGCATTAAGTAGGAAATACCCTGTTGTGATGGAAATGATAAGGATTCAAGGAGATCCTTTGAGGAAATACCTAGTAAAACTAGATATGGGAACCATAAGGGATGAGACATCATAAAAATTATCCCAAATGATTTATCAACCATCATTACTTGATAAGATGAAGAAATATGAAAGATAATATCCGTTTTTATAGAAGAAGTTTTAGGATGTGAAGAATGGGATGTTTTTTGTGTTCAATATTGATCAAGAAAGTGTTATAAAATTTTATACAATGATAGGTGTTCAATCTATTTCAGAAACAAAGGAGTTAATGGATGAAGCTCTTAGATTTAATTTCTCTATATATTATGGAGTCATGAAAATGTATAGGGACCTTTGTGATCATTATTGGTGGGATAACATGAAAAGGTATATTTCTGTCTAGCTTCTTGGTGTGTTTACAAGTGAATTCAAAGAGAAAACTTTCTAAAGGGTTATTACAGCCGCTACCCATACCAACATGGAAGTGGGAAAAAGAAACTATGAACTTTGTCACCAGTATCCCGAGAATATCCAAAGGAAATAATGAGATATGGATTATAGTGGACCATCTAACCAAGAATTTCTATTTCATCACTATACATGAAGATTTGTTTCTTAACCAACTTTCAAATATTTACGTAATGAAATTTTTGAGGTTTCATGGGGTAACAATATGTATTGTTCCTAATCATGATCAAAGGTTCATATCAAAATTTTGGATAATTATTCAACATGATATGAGTATTGAATTAAATTTTAGTATGACCTATCTCCCAAAAAATAATGGCCAATCTGAAAGAACTATTCGAACAATCAAGGAAATGTTGAGAACATGCTTAGTTGAATTTAAATGTGTATGGGATCAACATCTCCCATTAGTAAATTTCTCATAAAAAAATAACTTCCATTTGAGTATTCAAATGAAACTCTATGAAGCTCTATATGGGAAGCAATGTATAACTCCTACTTGTTGGGATAAAGTTGATGAGAGAAAGATAATTGGGACTAATCTTATGAAAGATATGACAAAAAAGGTTCATTACATCCAACAACACATTAAGTCTTCTCAGAGTCTGAAGAAGAGCTATATTGACAACCATTGAAGGGACTTGAAGTTTCCTATTTAATATAATGTTTTCCTTTGAATATCACCATGGAAGAGATTCATGTGGTTTAGTAAGAAAGGAAAGCTTGGCCCCAGGTACATTGGCCTCTAAGAAATCTTTGATTGCGTAGGAGTAGTGGCCTATAGGTATTCACTTCCACAAAATCTATCTCATGTTCATGATGTATTCCATGTATCTCTCTTGAGGAAGTACATATATGACCCTTCACATGTACTGAATCCAGAGGTGGTACAATATAAACATGATTTCTCTTATGATAAGAATCCATATCTATCTAGTTTTGAAGTAAATAAAAAGGGAAATGTGAAGATCTAGATTTTAACATTATATGGTCATTGGTAAATTATGATCATTGATCAATATGACCATTTGGAATTATAATATTGATAAAAATTCTAACATTATAATTACTTTTTATAAGTAAAATTTTGGCCATGGATAATTGATACAGAAAGAAGAGTCAATGGTATCAACCAGTTGAGTCGTGCTATTTGAATCCCATCTATCCAAATTTGGGAGGGAGGTATCATCACTAGGTTTTTCCCTTGAAGAATCCCAATTCAAAATTTAACAGGTGAATCTTGAATGAAATCTCCTATAGAATAAGTTCATGTTTGTGGAGATTACCACTCGATCGATGTTATCCAAGACACCCCACGAAACTACCACCATTGCACACCTTACTCTCAAGGCACATGAGGGTACAGTAAGTTGCTATTTTTTAAGGCCCTAGTTATATAAAGTTTAATTCTATTATATAAATTAAATTTTTGTTCCATCAATTCTATTTTAAGAATGGTTTTTCTTAATAAAACTGAGATGAAATTTCATAAATTGTTTTTTTGAACAAAAATTATAATTTTTGGAAGAGATATAAAAATTTATAATAAACTAATATATTATCAAAAAAACTTATTTTAATTAAATAGTATGATATAAACAATTTTGTTTAAATATAAATGTTTTTTTCAAGTGTCAGAAATTTTACTACGTATTTTCAATCCAATAATATTTTTAATAAATATATATTTTTATATTTAAAATTTAGAATTATCATATTTAGAGAATTATTCTGATAAAATATATATCATTTTTTAAATCATCATGAAAAAATTATTTTAGGGTGAATTTATGAGAATTTTCTAAAATAATTTATTTTTTTTGCTAATAGTAAAAATATAATTTGTATTTTTTGGTATATTTAATGACTTAATAATTATTTTATAATGATTTAATAACTAATTTAAAACAATAAAATACGTAAAATATATTATTTTATTAATATCAAGTATTTTAATAAATTTAAATCAAATTCCAAATCTATAATTTAATTTCCAAATTATAAGAAAGAAACATTAACTTTAAAAATATTATATTGAGTAAACTTTAGTTTTCCTTTCCAAAATAAGTAATATGAAATTATGGTCAACTACTATGGATTAAAATAACATAAAAATTTACCCAAGTGTCCAATACCCTGGGAAAGCCCATGTTTTTTCATTTTTCACAACTTAGGTTTCCAATGCCTATATTTGGAAATTATTAAAAAATCCTACACTTTTTCTATAAATACTAATCCATTTCTCCATTAAATTTTACTCCCAATTCACACCTTACGAATATATGATAGTTTTAAATCCCAACTAGTCCCCCCAATTAATTATTAATACCCCTAGGTCTCAATCCTCAACTTTTAGGAGTTACTTTTCATGGTAAGGAAATTATCCTTATTTTCTCTTCATTTTAAGAACCTCTTTTTGTATATATATTTTGATATAAAACCCATTTTATTTTATTCTACATGGGTTATTTATGAAAAGGTTTATTATGATCTATGTGGGTCACATAAAAAGTTATACATATAAATGGAGTTCCATGATAGCGCTCTAATGCATTGGGTTAATAATTTAATCTCTAGAGATGACATGCTATACGATACCTTAGTGAATAACCTCGATAATCTTTACAAAAGATTGGTGATTAACCTTGGTAAAATGCTTGTGTATGTCTATGCTAAATTTTGTATCCATATTTACAATTTATTATTCAGGTTCCTTTATTTATGATATGCCTCATGTTCTCTAGTTCATACCATAATGATATTCCTCATGTTCTTATTGATATTCCTCACAATTACATGTAAACTATTTGTGCTTGCTTTCCCTTATTGGGAATTATACTCACACTTTCCTTTGATGTATGTACACAGGTATGAGATGTATTAAAATTACATAGGATTAACCAATGAAGAATCATTTTAATTTATTTATAAGAATGTTTTAATTTTTCATGTATTATGTAACTTGTTTCCAAGAAACTAAATTTGAAAGATCATATGTTTTGTACAATGTAATGAAAAGTTTATGTAATAAAAAGGAAATATTACATAGTCTATATCAAATAATTGTTTATTTATTTTAGGAAATTATTATTTGAAAACATTACAAATAACCCTAGGGAAAAGTTAAAATATATGAAAATATATTAGTGTTTTGAGGAATTATTAAGTAAGTGGTTTTCAAGCAAAGAAATATCTGTCTGGATAAGAACAAGTGGATGTAGCTCTGGAACAAATGTATCTTGGGGTAAAACCCAGAAAAAAACTTTTTCAAAGAGACTCCAATAGGAACTGATGCATGACAATAGGCCTTTCTGCACTCCTAGTTGGAAATTATCAGGGGATATGTTTTCTTTATCACAAGATTTTTTTGAACCATTATGAAGGATATATAAAAAATGTAACTATTTTTAATGAATAAAATTTTTGAAAATGATGTTTTGAGATAGAAAATTACTTTGTAATTATAAAATTATTAAAATAAATATGTTTCTTACTAAGTATTATTTATTTTAGAAAATGGCAGGAAATAGGAGGAACCACTTAAACAATGAGAACAATGGACCATGCATTGATGAACCTTTGATGGAAGCTAGAATAGAAACTTCATGATAATGATAAATCAATTAACTCGAGTTATGATCAATGAATTAAATCAAGATTAGAGACTAGATTCACTTTGAAGGGAACAAATTTCTATTGAGTGCTTCATGAATTAACTACCACCTTCTTTGAGTGGATCTACCAACCCATTGATTGATTAATAATGGATAATCTATATAGAAAAGATCTTTTATATACCCCATTTTTCAGAACAAGATAATGTCACCCTGACTATATACTACTAAGAGGGATAAGCTGATCAGTGGTGGGCACTAATTAAAAACATGAAGCCAAGAATGGATATTGATTCTATAGAGTTAGAAGAGTTTATATTATTCCTTTTCAATAAACATCCCCTCCATTCTATGTGGATGAAAATGGAGAAGGAATTCATAGGGATGAAGTAGAAGGAAAACAAATCTATGGGAATCTATGAGATGTATTTTAAATTACTTTCTCATCACACCTCTATCTTTTTCATAAATCCTCATGGAAAGGTTGATAGATTCTTGGGTGGACTAAGACAACATATACAAAATAATCATTCCAATCGAGACAATGAAAACTATGAAGAGATAGTGCAATGTGATATAAAGGTTGAACTAGAGTTCATAGAGATGTAGTGGTCCCATTGATCGAATAAAAAGAGTATATATTTGGAGAGAAAATTTGGGAGGAAATTTGATCATGGAATAATAGGAAATAAAGTACAACTTCCCACATGAAAAAATGTGAGAAGAAGCATTCAAGGAACTACTTTGTTGAAAGATGGAAATATTAAATGTGTTGAATATATGTCTATATTGGTAAGAACTACCATAGTGAGGTCAATCCTCAACTTATCAACACTAATGTAAAAATTTAGATGTTGAAGGACCATCCTGAAGTCCAATACTTCAAGTGTTGATAGCTTGGTCACTTTGACAATCACTATTCAAATAAGAAGGTAATGGAATGGAATCACCATCAAACTCATATTAGGCTAAGGGATCAAGGTCAGGTGTTTCTATTAAGATGGCTGAAGTTAAAGCTCAAAATGATGTGGTGGAATGTACTCTCATTGTTCTCTCAAATATTACAATTACTTTGTTTGATTCTAGTTCTATGCATTCCTTAATTTCCTCCAAGATTACATATAATATAGAACCTATCCCTGAATTACAAAGAGTTGAGTTATCAGTCAAGACTCTTGGAGGGATTATCAATGCATCAACTGTGTATAGAAACTCTAGTGTTCACTTTGGCAAGAATAATCTCATCTCAAATCTATAAGTCATCCCCATGATGTAATTTGACATTATACTAGGGATGGACATGACCTCAAAGTATAATGATAATATCAACTATTGAAGTAATTAAATATCAATAGTATTGAACGGAAAACCTATATTTTTTTAAGGGAGAGATATATTGACCCAAGATTTGTTTAGAAGAACCTCCTGTATCCTTATTTATAGAGATGATCGATGAAGATGAAGAAGGAAATGAAAGTATATAAATAGAAAATGTACCCATCGTTCAGGAATTCATTGAAATATTTTTTAAGAAGTTACCTAGAACTCCCCTAGAAAGAGTGGTTGAGTTATCCATTGAACTCATACATGGATCCAAGTGTTTTTCCATGGGAAATACCTATTAACTATATGAATAATAAGGATGTATCAATGAATCTATGCATTGATTATAAATAATTTAATAAGATAACAATGAAGAGAAATGACTATCTTCCAAGGATTGATGATTTATTTGGCCAGCTTCATGGGGCTCAATTCTTCTCCAATATTAATCTTGGATCTATTTATCATCAATTGAGGGTGAAGAATGAAGATATTCCATAGAAAAACTTTTGATAAATATATAGACATTATGATCTTTTTGTTTTCCCCTTCAGCTTCAATAATGATCTTGCTATATTTATGGATTTTATGAATATAGTATTTATATACTACCTTGATAACCATGTGGTAGTTTTTATTGATTATATTTTTATATATTCAAAAATTTACGAGGAGTGTGAGGATCATCTAAGGGTTATGTTAAAAACCATGAGGAAGAAGTGTCCATTTGGAATGTTTAGTAAATTTGAATTTTGGTTATAAAAATTAGCTTTCATGGGGAACATTGTAACCAATAAACGAATATCAATTGACCCTACCAAGGTGAAGGTTGTGGAGGATTTGCCTCATCTTAAAACAATAACTGGTATTCACAGTTTCCTTCGTTTAACAAGATATTAGAGGATGTTTTTGAAGAACTTTTCACAACCTTCCAATACACTAACCAAGTTAACTTGAAACGGGGTAAGTTCATCTAGAAAAGGAGTGTGAAGAATGTTTTTAAGAGTATAAGAATATATTGGTTATTGCACATATGTTAACTCTACCCTATATCAGATAATAATTAGTTATTTTTATCAATGGAACTATGAAAGGGCTTGGGTGTGTCCTCATGAAAAATGAAAAGGTGATTACTTATGCATCTCAACAATTAAAGACTCATGAGAAGAATTTCACAACTCATTAACTAGAGATAGCTTATATTTTTTTGGTCTAAAGATACGGAGACACTATCTTTATGGGGAGAAATGTGATATATGCACAGAACCCCAAAGTTAGAAGTATATTTTCACACAATGAAATTGAACATGATATTGAAGAGATGGTTAGAAATTCTTGAAGAATATGATTGTTTAATTCATTATCATCCTAGAAGATCAAACAAAGTCACTGATGCATTAAGAAGGAAAGACCCTACTGTGCTGGAAATGATGAGGATTCGAAGTGATACTTTGATGAAAGACCTATTAGAATTATACATGGGAATATTAAGGTAAGGGACATCTTAAAACCTATCCCAAATTATTTGTCAACCATCATTACTTGTTAAGATCAATAAATCTCAAATATAAGATCCTTTGTTACAGAATAAGATAGAGGATGCAAAGAATGAGAAGTTTCCTGAGTTAAATATTGATCAAGAAGGTGTACTAAATTTTATTACAAGGACACGTGTTCCATCTATTCCATAAATAAAGGATTTCATGGATAAATCTCATAGTTTTGTTTTCTTTATACATCATGGAATCATGAAAATGTATATGGAATTTTGTGATCATTATTGGTGGGATAACCTGAAAAGGGAGATTGCTAACTAAACTAGAAGGTGTTTGGTGTGTCAAAAAGTGAAGGTAGAGAGATGGCTTCCAAAAGGGGTATTACAACCACTACCCATACTAACATATACGTGTAAAAATATCACTGTGGACTTTTTCATCAGTCTCCCAAGAACATACAAAATAAAATAATGTGATATGGGTTATATTTGATCATATCACAAAGAATACCCATTTCATCACTATTATGGAAGATTTATCTCTTGAAAAACTTACCAATATTTATATAAAGTAAGTGGTGAGGTTGTACAAGATGCCACGTTCTATTGTTTTTGATCATGATCCAATGTTCATATCAAAATTCTAGAGAAGTCTTCAATATTCTCTGAGTACTGAATTGAATTTCAGTATGGAATATCACTCCCAAAATGATATCCAATATGAAAGTAATATTGAAACACTCCAGGACATGATGATAACATGTTTAATGGAATTTAATGGTGGATTGGATTGGAATCTCCCATTAGTTGAGTTATTACAGAACAATAGCTTCCATTCAAGTATTCAAATGGCACCTTATGAAGCTCTATATGGAAAGCGATGTAGAACTCAAAATTTTTGGGATGAAGTTGGTGAGCTGAATCTAATTAGGACTGATTTTGTGCAAGAGATGATAGAAAAGGTTCATTCCATCTAATAACACATTGAGTATGGTCATAGTCAATAGAAGAACTATGATAACAACCATCGAAGGGACTTAGAGTTTGGTGTTGGTGACAAAGTGCTTCTTTGAATATCACTATGGAAAAGATTCATGTAGTATGGGAAGAAAGGAAAGATTATCCCCAGGTACATTGGCCCCTATGAAATCCTTGATCTCATAGGATTAGTGGCCTTTTTTTAAACTTCCACAAAATCTATCTCAAGTTCATGATTCATTCCATGTATCTATCTTAAGTAAGTACATACTTGACACTTTACATGTACTAAATCTGGAGGTGGTACAAATGGAACATTAAATCTCTTATGTGGAGCATCCGTGGGAGATCTTGGAATATAGAGACAAGGTTCTATGCAATAAGACTACCCACCTCATCAATTTATTGTTTATGAACCATAAATATGAAGAAGCAATGTGGTAACCAGAGGAGATAATGAGACATAAGTACCCACATCTTTTATCTACTTAGATAACAAGTCGAAATTTTGTGGATAAAATTTATTAATGGGGGAAGAATGTAACAACCCATATTTTTTGTATAATAATTGTTTCCTGAAAATGTGTCTTATATTTTTGATTTTACACAAAAAACCACATCTATTTAATAATGAAGTAAATATAAAAGGAAATGCAATATTTTTAGATTCAACCGTTACATGAACATTTTCCAATTATGACCATTGGTCAATATGAACATTAGAAAATATACTATTGATAATAATTTTAACATTATAATTAGTGTTTTAAGTAAAATTTTGACAAAGGATAATTGACATAGAAAGAAGAATCTGTGACCTTAACCTGTAGAGTTGTGCCATTTGAATCCTATTTGCTCGAACATGGGAGGGTGGTATTATATCTAGGTTTATCCCTCAAATAAGTCCAAGACAACATTAAATATGTGAATCTTTAAGGAAATTTCATACGAGAGAAGTTCAAGTTAGTAGAGATGACCACTCAGTCAATGTTATCCGAGACACCGCATAAAACTACCACCATTACACACTTTACTATTATGGTATATATGGGTATAATAAGGGGTCATGTGTCATGGCCATAGTTACCTAAAGTGTAATTTCATTGTATAAATAAATTTATTATTCCATCAATTTTGTTTTAAGAGTGGGTTTGCTTAATAAAATTGAGATGGAATTTGATAAATTGATTTTCATATGAAAATTGTACTTTTCAGAAAAGATATAAATATTTATAATAAAGTAAGATATTATTAAAATAATTATTTTAATGAAATATTATGATAAAGAAACTCTTATTTAAATATAAATGATAAAATAATTATATTTTCTTAAGTGTTTTAAATTTTACTATGCATTTTGTATCAGCTATTATTTTTAATAAATAAGGATTTTTATATTTAAAAGTTAAAATTATTATATTTATATAATTATTATGATAAAATAAATATCATTTTTAAAATCATCATGTTGAAATTAGGTTAGGGTGAATTTATGATAATTTTGTAAAATACTTTATTTTTTCATGAATAGTAAAAATATAGTTCAAGTTTTTTTGTATGTTTAAATAATTCATAATTATGACATAATAAGGTAATAACTAATTAAACCAAATCCAATAACTAAAATATTTTATTTCATCAATTGGATACCCCTATCCCTTATCTTTTTACCCTTTTCTAAAACCACATTTTATGCTCGTTATACTACTAAATTTACTTCTCAAAATTTCTTTATTCTCTTAAAGAAATTATAGTTTATATTATTTTTTGAATAAAAAAGACTATTTATTTTCTAGGGGTTTTCAAAAATATGTAAAGATGATTTATTTTATTTTTGTTTTGACATACATAAAACCCATATTCCTTTTAAGTGGGTTAAAAATGACATGATGATTATTTTTTACCACATTTAAAACACCATTATTTTGATATAAAACTAGTTTTATTTTATTCTCCATGGGTTATTTATGAAATAATTTATTATGATATTTGTCAACCACATTAAAAGTACGAAATGTTATAGTTTTTCCCTGATATCTCTCCAATGAATTGGGTAAATAATTTAATATCTAGAGTTGACATGTTATACAGTACCTTGGTGAATAACCTTGGTAAGTTTTATAACACCTTGGTGATATGCTTATAAATTTCTAAATTAAATGTTGTAGTTTAATTTCCAAGTTATGATTCATGTTCTTATATTTTTTGAAATTACTCATATTATCTTGTTCATTTCATAAGTATATTCAACATATTATTATTGATATTCCTCAAGATCAAATGTTAACTATTTATCCTTACTCTCCCTTACTCGGACTTATGCTCACCCTTTCCTTTGATTTATGTCAGTAGGTTATCAGATGTAGTTAAAGTTATTATTATAAACTAATTAATAATCCTTTTAAGTTTTTTATAATAATGTTTCATGTTTTTATGTATTATATACCATGTTTCCAAGAAACGAAAATTTAAAAGATCCTATTTTTTGTAAAATGTAATGAAAATTTTATATAATAAAAGTGCAGAATTACATATGCCTATGGTATAAATCCCTTACCATTTTGTGGTGTTTTCATATAGTGGTATGCATTGATTTTCATATGGGTGTGTGTTTGTCCCTATGATACTTCTACGTATGGTGTTGGGGTGATTGGTTAGGACTATACAGGTGTAGTAGAACCCTTATAGGGTGGGGGGTGGGGTGATTGGCTATGACTTGATTAAAATGGTGATTCCACATAGTTTTATGAGTGAAATAGGGATTATCATACATGTTAAAGACACATTTAAGGGGATTTTCATTATTTTTTTGGCTAGTATGGTTGTGATAGATTATGTATGGGTTGGGGCAATATTTTTTCCTTATTTTTGATATATTTTATTTTTTCATGTTGTATATTTATGTCTGCTTCTTGATGTGACCTCCCAAGAACCATTAGGATGGGTCTATTTGTATATTTAAACCTTCTAAGAATCCTTAGGATGGGTTTGTGGGATTAGAAGACCTATTAAGAATCCCTAAGATGCATTTTCATGTATGATATGACCACCCAAGAATACTCAGTATGGGTCAATGTTTATTATATGAACTTCATATATTCCTGGGGATGGGTTGAGGTGTTAATAAAGCTTTGAACTATGATATAGGCATTATATTTGTGTTCCACCTTACTATTGTGGTTCCAAAATAATATCCTTATGAACTAAAGATGGAGAAGATAGGGCTGGGGTTCATGGTAGTCTAATTAGTACACAATGTACCAGTGGTTTCTGTATTTATTTATAAATATATTTTCTATCGATGAATCTAACTTTATAAAATGGTTGTACTTATAATAAGGACCATTGGTGGTGTACCCCAGATTTTATTCTCACACCTTGCATAGCCATCTCGATGTTTGGGTAGGCTTTATGGCCATTGATCTAACTAAGGGTAAGGTCCTTATAAAAAATAATTGAGTGGGTGATGGTGGATTGGGATCGAGGTGATTCTAGGACATATGAAAAGATCTTTTTTAGTGATAGAACTTTAATTATTTTGTAGTTTTTTTTCTTTAGTTCATTGATCTACCACATTTAGGGGTCTTATTTACTACTGTATGTCGTTGGGTATTGTATTCCATTGTGTTATGGCTTGTTATATTGGTGTTATTTCTCTATCTTATTATTTTGTTTCTTACTTCTATTTTGTTTCCACTTTTTTTATATTTAATATTATGCACACACTGGTGGATATCTATAACATAGGTCATATTATCCCCATAGTTCCACTTTGAACCTTATCTCAAGTCTAAGGCCTCTTGCAAATGAGGATTCTTGAATAAGTCCATGTGGTGACTTGTCGGTACAAAACTAGTGATTCTAGTTGGGGAATAACATGTATATTTACTAATATCATAGTATAAAATGTATAAATGTCATATAGTATGACATATATAAATTAAGGTAAGTAATATTTCTTAGTTTAGGAATATCCTTCAATACAATATTGTGATATCATAGTACTTCCTTGGTATGGAAGTAAAATATTAAAAAGTTTAATATTAATATATCTTCCACTAAAGGGTGTCAACTGGATTTTCTATTTTATGTAACACTTGTGAGAAATGAAAAATTTATATGATGATTTTATAAACAACCAAATCCATTTATTCATGAGTGAAAATTAATGAATAAATTCAACGTGGTGGAGGATGGTCCTCAAGGCTTATATAAAGGATCCATTTCCATGAGATGTTTGGTGTATACATTCTTGACCAATTTTCTCCCATCCCAAAAGCTCTCTTTCTTCTTCCTCTTATACTGAGTGAAGTACAGTCATGCCATGGTGAGAAGTAGATCCCCACCCATGAGATGGATGATTTGGTATCAACTCATGGTTACACCATAGAGGGAGGTTTATTTTGACTATTCCGTAGTGATCTTCATGAAGCAAATTGATTGAAGATAGAACATCAACAACATCAATTTAAGGTACACAAAATATTATTCATTTTATTCTCACAAAGTTTCAAGTTTCATCCATGGTAGATATTGGGGTTAATGTCTTTAATTTATTCCAATATAATAAAAAGTGTTATTTAATCCTCAGAAAAATTTTAGTGGTATCAGAACATCACCATGAATTTTGAATCATGAAATTAGGTTTCAAAATAAAGTGTTCATGCTACTATGTAAAATATAACATTATAGAATTATTATGATATATGTGATATCCTAAGGCATTGAAGGGTTTAATGATATGTGGTATAAGATACAACATGTTTTATCTAAAATTGGCCAACACATTATATTAATACTAAGCAGGCATCTGGTTGACCAGTTTGATCATACACTAAGTGTCTGTTATAGGCCAGGACCATCAAGAAATCTAGGCTAATCCTGTGCAGGTCCACACATAGAAAATTAATCTTACACATGAACTATATCATAATCAATTATTTATGAATTCCATGGGTTATGGTTATAAAATATGTCTACTTGTTATTTATTCTTACACAATCTATACCATAAATAGTGGTAACCAATCATGTTGGATTATTCCCACCTAAGGTCCCCACGTACTAATTTAATTTTACATGAGGTATATCATAAAGCCCAGATGAAAACATTTGGTGTAGTGAGTCTATATTATGTTGGTATTAATATATGTTTTTAATATTACATAGTGCATATTCCAGTTTCACATCATGAAATTGCTTTTGGGAACCACATTTATATCATTAAATATTATATATGAAATAAAATTTGATTTTTCATATTTTGAATTATGAATTGAGTTAAATAATTTATGAATTTTTTATAAATTATAAAAATGTATAACAGGGTAGATACTAATTTATAATGGTGTTTAAAAATTAATTAATTATAAAGTGTTGAAATTTATTTAACTATATATTTATGAATAATCTAATAAACAAATATCCATTATGTGAAATGTTGATATTAAAATTAAAAATTTCAATTATATTGAATGAATTATTATTTAGGTATAAAAAAATTTATATAGAAATTATAAGATTAATTTACAAGATAATTATAAATAAAAAAACAAGGCCAAATAAAAAAGTGTTTATATTGAAATTATGAAATGTTAACAATTGTTAATTTGAAATTTCTAAAATTAATAAGCTTTATTTAAGAATTTATTTAACTCATGTGAAAAATAGGTTCTAAAAATTAATAATACCAAGTATTTAATAATATTAAATATCTGATATTTAGATCATGTACACTGCTTACATAATATGATTGTAATATAAAATTTTCATATTTAACCAATTTCATATATTTAATGTAAATTCCATATAATGGAGTGAAATACACAATATTTCATAATATAAATAAGTGTAAAATTCTTATATTTATTTTATATCATGTAATGTCTCTATGGATAGGGTAAATTATAATGTTTTCATAATTGTTTATTTATGAAATTTTCATAGATAGTTTAAGTCATATTTAAATATATTAATTATTAATTTATTTAATTATTCCCTTGGTTATTATTCTTGAATGAAATTTTTATATTATGAATGGTTATGTGGTTTAGTTTAAAATGTTAAAATACTAATTTAGGTTGTCATACATGCATATAAGGAGTTATATCCTAGGTGTGATAATGGATTTTGTTTTCTTTTATCTTAAATATGGCATGTCCATGGGTTTTGTAAAGAGTTAAACATCACTATTGTTTAAAAAAATTGATTTTGTGGAATAAATATAATTATAAACTAAAAAAATTAAAATAATTTATATAAGTGTAAAATATGATTGGCTAAAATGAGATTATATCCCCTTTAAAATTCTTAGAGTTAGATTCTATCGAGAGTAAGCACATGCCAAGACATGGATCATTCAATTTGGTTAGTTTTTTTAAATTAGGAAGTTCATGGATTATATTGCATAAGGTATAGTTGAAATGGACATCCCTTTGAGTCCCATCATGTGCATTAGGTTACACTTACATTGGAAACCCTAGGAGTTAGGATACTAGAGTAATGGTGTTAGGTTTTTCCCTATGATGGGATGAGAAAAGAGTTGTCTACTCTACTATCTAAGAGTCATATATGAAATGATTGAAATAATAGTCTGCATAAATATTTAATTAGGTAGAGGAATTCCAAAGTGGATTCATTTCTTAGAGAAATATATATCTCGGCCCACTAAGGGATATGTGACTTTAAAAGTGATTTTAATATTAGTGTGATTACATTAAATAATGTACCTTTTTAAACATGTGTGTAATATGATACTATTATTATGAAAGATTTTAATATAGTTAAATGATATCATCATCATAAAAAATTAATCAGAGGTAAACCCTAGATATAGGAGAAGCTTAATATTAGAAACTTCTTAGACTGGTAAATTATGTGTTAAAACAATCCATTCCTAAGTAACTAATCTTGGATATAATTCAAAAATAGTTTCTAGATTCTTTTAAGAATCATAGAATGATTCAATTAATGTTTAAAAGGTATTAGATTCAATATGACCAAAGAAATTTAGTCTATATTTTTATAAAAACATTGATTGATTGTATTAATGATTTGTAGAGACTGGAGGTTTCCTTTATAGTATGATCTAGTTATTGAATTCATTCTAGAATCATCATCAGAAATATTTTAACAATGTTAATGTGTAAAATATATGTTTTTTTAATTTTCTCAATGTTTTGAGTATAAATGAGCTGGGAATGTGATTTCCAGGTTTTAGTACTATTTCGATAGTAAATTTAGTTAAAAATTTAAACTAGAAGAATAAAAGATAGTTGGGTAGATCCAATAATATTTATTTTAGTATCTTTTCAATGAAATTGTAACCTAAGGGAAGTACCATGTTAGACAAATTTTTTTCCTAAAGATATAATTTTCTAAAATACCTAAATGATTTTAGAAAATTAATGGAATATCAATATCAAGTACTAGTGTTATAGAAAATAATTCTCTGATTTTGAATTTTATATGATATCAAATGTAAAATTTACAAGTTTGGTAAGTATATTGGAGGTTAAAAATCAAGGTATAAATTGATTGAGTTTTTAGTTTGTATTCAAATTATGAAGAATAGGGTTGATAAATAATAGAATTAAATGCAATGGAATATATTAAGCTTATATGGATTTAAGTAAATATCTATATAATTTCTCATTTCTCTTATATAATCAGATATATTTTTTATTTAAAAGTATTTATTAAGGATACAATGAGATAATGGGTATACTGTACATGGATTACGACTCATTGGATTCTATAACATGATTTGAGCAGATTACTTGGATATAAAAAATTATCTAGGATAAAAGAGTGTGTCTAGATGTTTTTTAAAGTATTAGAGATATGATCACACCTCTATGACTAGAATATTTTAAAGAATAAAGTCTTCTTTTTTTAGAAATAATCAAGACATACAGAATAATAAATATGATATGGATAAAAATTTTAATTGTTAAATATTTATATTAAAAGGATATAATATTAATTTCCTATACATAAAAGAGTTTGTGTATCTTTGCTTGATATTCTAAAGTGAATATCATCCTTAAGAGGATAGTGAGAGTATGTTTCAATATAGATATGTTAAAAGATAACATATAAAATATTTTTATAGTTTTAAAATCCTATTATTGTTTTTAGGTTCTCCTAACCCCCCACTTTTAACCATGCTTTGGTTGGGTTTCGTTTTAAGGGTGAATCTGGTGAAATTTTAAAAGTTTTGAAATTTTTGGGGCTAGTGTATGGTTGGTGCACAATTTTACTAAACCATGTACTCTCTCAAGTAAAACTGTGCAAACCCAAACACTAGATTTTTTCATAACTTTTGCACGATCTGACAAACCATGCATCCACTTAGGAGAAATCGTATAGCCCATTTAGAACAGGCACATGCCAGGGCACACAGTTTTCCCAAACTGTGCGACTCTACCCAGGAAACCATGGGAACCTTTTAATTAATCTGAAAATATTATTTTAAAATACCACAAACTCCCATTTAGGTACCTGATCAACCTAGCACACCTCCCTAAGGGTTCTTCTTCCTTGGGAACACCCAAGATGCAATTTCGACCTTTCAAACACTCCCAAAAGAGGATTTAAGCTTATAGAACAATATTTGATCTCTACCTGGTAGGTTTCCTCTTCTCGTTCTATATCTACCTCTCTCTTATCCTTTCTACCTTGGATTTTATAAATCTACATGTGTTGTTAGATGATATAATACCCACTATTTTGGATCTAAATATAGGTTTGATTATTTTTACCCAAATTCTATTGTCATCATTCTTTATTGATGAATCCCAATTGGGGTTTTGTGATTTGATATCTCGTGATCCTGAGGTATGTGGTTCCATTATGATGCCTAATTTTTATTAACCCTAAACTGAATGATTTAAGTTCAATTTTTTACTAGAATTCAATTTTTTTATAACAAAAATTGCTTTAAATTGATTTGTTAAAAACCCAATTCCATTGAATTAGGGTTTTTGGAAATTGAATTTTTGGAATGAAATATGGAAAACCCAAAATTTCATGGAATTATAGTGTGTTTGGGAAATTTATGGAAATTTATGGAAATTTAAATTGTTGAATTTATGTTGTGAAATTGATGGAATTTTTTTCAATTAAATTATTGAATTTAATTATGAAAATTGAATTGTGAAACTGAATTTTTGAATTTATTTCAAATATTATTTAGGGTAAAATGGATTAAAATGGTTTTGGTAGAAACCTTTGGGTTTTATCGTGAGAGAATTCATGTATTGATTAAAAAAACATTTTGGTTTTTAAATGTAGAATTTAAATTTTTGAAATGGATGAATGGGAATTAATTTTATTTTAAGGTTTCTTAAAATAAGTTTTCCATCCTTGAATTGTACTAGATCATATGAAATAATTTCTAGTTAGTGAGTTATTTTGGATAGACAGGCTTGGATGAGAATTTCCTAGAACCAGATTGACACTTTACAACACTCACAAAACATCATTTTATCATATCCTACACCTCAGTAGGACATGGGTGAGTTATCTATTTCCAGTGTCAAGGGAAGTGTGTACACATTGAGGTTGTGATCATATTATTGTGTGAGGATCCCTTAACCAAGAACTATCATACCTATTGGAAGATTACCATGTCACTCACTTTTTTTATATTTGAGATATAAATGTGTGCCAATGTTTTTAAACTATTTTACATGCCTTGTGTATTTATATAATATGTTTTATATAATTTTTTTTATTAAGACATTTTTTTAGAAATATTCAATCATTGAAAATGTGAATCATCTATTTCAAAGTATTTCCATCATTTGAGATATAAATCATGATTTGTTTAAATATTATTTTGAAATGACAAACTTGTTTATTTGAAAATTGAAAGGTATTTATTTGGTTAATTAAATATTAGAATATATTATTAAATTCTTAGTGAGAACCTAATAATATTTTAGTTGGCACCATAACTATGACTTCAGGTGTTTGTAGATTATCTTCTTTTAGGTTTGAGTAAGGGTAAAGAACCACTTAGAGGTGGTTCTAGCAGTTGATCTGTGGACTTGGAGAGTTGTGTCCTTTGGGACATGGAATTTTTTTTTTAATTTTCTATAGTAATTTGGTTTTTTATATATGTTTGACTTCTGGTACACTTCTCTCCGTGGAGTATCTTTGGTTTACATACTGATTTTTTATCTTCTTCAACAATGTTTGTGGAAAATCCATCCCCAATTTCGTTTTTTATAATGCTAGGTGCTAGTCACAAACTCGTGGGGATTGGGAATACCCTTCAGGATATGTTAGGACCAGATCAGTTATCATGTTACTATGGTACCTAGGTGGTTTCGTCACAATAGTTAAAATAAAAAGATAATGAGACTTTATTGTCAAAGAGTTTAGGATGTGTTAGTAAATAGTTACATAAAAATGTTTAATTAAAGAGGTTTTCTGGAATAGGTTCAATGAAATAATGTTTATTTTAAACATAAAAGAATTTCTAAGTAGAAAATGGATGTTATTAAAATCATAACATTGGATTTTTTGAAATTAAAGAGTTTTAATATTTTTTTCAAGGATTTGAACATTATGGATATGATTACCAATCCCCATTATTATTATAAATTTATTTATTTACATATCTAACTCCACAAAATGATTAGGGTGAGAGTTTTACTGTATTTCCACATAGATATGTGGTATGAATTACATTTAAATTTAATGAGTTGATTAAAACCCCAAAATTGCAGCAAACATAAGGTTGATTTGGTAGTCTATCATATGTGATTAGATAATATAGACACTTAGAATGGTTTTGTTAATATTCTTAAAATGGGTTTAAGAATTTAAAATATATTATGTTATATGAAATTAAATATCCAATTTATTATTCTTATAATTTCTCTTTATATACATATATATAGATATAAATCATGAAGTGAAATGATAATTAACTGCTCAATGTTTGATTTTGAGTTTATCTCTATACAATGTTAATCATGGAGTATTATAGGTAATAATGAATGGAAAATGTGAGTAGGATTCTTGTAATTAGATATTGAATATACTCATGCGGTATGGTTTTTGTGCACTTAATGACCCTCTAGGTATACACCACATTAATTATTGTATATTTTTCCTTCATTATATTAGTGGTGAATTATTCCTATTTGGATTTATATATAATTGAGGTTAGTGGGATACCTAGCACAAGTAGATTAATATTTTTATACCTTTATTATTTAATCCATGAGGCATTGCTAATCATTGGTTGGTTGAGTACATTAATGATCATGTTATCGATTGAAGCTTAACCAAGATAAGATTTGTCCTATATTATGATGAGTATGATATACTATCCCTTGATTTATATATAATAAGTATGTTTATGATCACACCTAGATAGTACATATGATGTGATTATCTATCAGGAGATTGGTATGTGATGTGATCATCTATAAAGAATAATGACATGTGATGCATTAATCATCCTGAATAGTCTATACTCAAAGAATAGAGAATGTTTGAGTTGTCTATATAGGATTGAAATACTCTATTTAAAATGGTGAATCAATGTCTTAGAAAAATGGGTCATATGAAAATAAATTCTTTTATATGATACAATTGGTGGAAACAAGTATAGTGATAAATGTGTTTGGCAGAGATCATGCTACATCTCTTTATAGTTTGAGTATCATCTTTTTTAGTGTCTTCTATTTTTTTACATTTATGAATTTATAAATTTGGATTTTTTTCATTTATACAATGATTTATGGGGTCATACCTTTTTTAACTAAATTTTTATTGATTTTGAATTATAGAGATTATTTAATATGTTTTAGAGTTTATTTAAATTTTTTTATAGGTATTCATAAGGTATTTGATGTGATGCAATACAAATTGAAATTGATGATAGATTTACAGAAGTTTCTTCAATGATATCCAAAAGAAATTTTGGATATGATTTCATATGTTATTGAAAATAATACAATATAAGGTGAAATTATACTAAGTGTATATTGATTTTGTGTAGGTGGGAAATTGCGGGAGTTATTCCCTAAATAAACACACACATATGTTATTTATATTCCAATGTCATATTTTACGGTATTGATATGTAATATGGAATGACATATAGAATCCAAGGTGTGTGATATTAATTGGTTTGGGAATATCATTTAATAAAATATAGATATATCATAATACTTCTTTATAGTGATAGTAATATGTTATAAGTATTAAAATTTGGATATCTTTTACAAAAGATTATCATTAATAGTGGTGATTTCATATGATGAAACAATTTGGAAGCACAATTCATTTATATGATGATTTAATAATTGGAAGAAGTAATTTACTAATAGATAGTAACACATTAATAAATACATAGTGTGCGTGGAGTGTTCTTAAGGAATAATTAAGGGATCCTGTTCCACGTGATATTTGGTGTGGGAATTACTAGTTGATTCTATCCCATCACTGATGATCTATTTATTATTCCTCCACTACCTTCTGAAGCACTAATATTATGGGGTGTGAAGGAGAGTCCCCCCATGTGATGTGTGATTTGGTATCATCCTATGGATACACCATGGATGGTGGATTCTTTTTATTTATCCTCAGGGATCTTCATTAATAACACTGATTTAAGATAGAGGAGTACAATTTTGGTGTAAGGTACACAACAAGTTCTTTATTTTATTCTTTCAGGGGTATTGGTTTCTTCTATTGTATATCTTGGTTTTAAGGTTTATAATTACTTCTTCTATGATAAAAAAGTGATTTTAATGCCACGAAACCTTTCATAGTATACAATTTTGTTTACCATAACCGAAAATAATGATTTATTTTCGATATCTAAAAATTAATAAAACTGGTTAAAATTATTCTTATATATTTAGAATTATATTTATATTAGATTGTAAGATCCTTACTAAGTAATGATTTATGGATATTAGAACTTTTTCTAAAGCTTATGACTTGTTTGAAAGATTATTCATTATTCTAGAAAAGTGGTGGTTGGAAACTTGTCATACCATACATGAAGATGAGTAAGATTTTAGTTTCAAATGAATTTAATATT
This sequence comes from Viscum album, assembly GCA_963277665.1. Lineage (NCBI taxonomy): Eukaryota > Viridiplantae > Streptophyta > Magnoliopsida > Santalales > Viscaceae > Viscum > Viscum album. Next base: position 225,297,360 of record OY728157.1, read on the forward strand.
CAAAATACAAAATATTTCATAAACATTATACATATGATACACATGATTTTGTGTTTAATATTATTATTAACTTTAAATTATAAATTCATAACACATATTTTTAGTTGTATAATACTTATACATTAACATAATTGTAACAACCTAATTTTCTAAAAGTCATATAATGTATAAGATAATATATTAAATCATGTATATATATAAAGAGTTTATGTGGTGGATATATGAATGGATTTGGGATAATTTATTTGATAATTTTGGTAATATGTTCTCTAATTAACTATACATGACTTTTATTTTATATATTTAACTTGATTTCCTACCTTAATATCCAATTTATGGGAGAATAGAAAAAGATAACTCAAATCCTAGTGAAATATGGAACTTGGACCACTAATAAATATAATATAAGTGGCCATAATTTTAGGGATAGTATATTCAATAAAATTACTTATTGGATAAATTTATATAGTTTTATACTCACTTGATAAATATATTATGTTATATATTAAATTAGCATTAAACACAAACATTATAATTACATGATCATGAAAGAGAAACCACATTAGACTTCTCAAGAACTGTTAATTGAATTATAATTTTTTAGATACTTGAGTTATCAGTTTGATACCCTATGCCAATTCCTATCCCCACTCATATACAATAAAAAAAATATAAAATAAATGATATTTTTTAAGTCCAAACAACCTAGAATATCTATCACAACCTATATATTGGGTATTATCAGTTGAATCCATTTAATTAATCGAGATTTAAAAAACCGAAAAAAAATAAAAGTAAATTCCAAAATATGGTATTATTATAAGGGATCATTTTTTCTTGATCCATTCCTTTGTATTTTGGGGTGATCAGAGGTGTCCTGGAGGGAGATGAAAGAGTGGAAGTGGTTTTAGATCTAAATTTTTAGCTAAAAGAGGTAAATGTAGAGTGATATTGTAGTATATGTCATATTTTAGTTTTGGAAATGGGCCTTATGGAGTGGAGTTGTAATTGCAGCATGAAGTTCCATTATATTTATCTTTGGAATCGATTTGTATATAGGTTCACTTTGGCATGGGTATAGGTTGTGCCATTGAGCCATAGAGAACATTTCTTCTTATCTCTAAAAAATGGGGGATAAATACGGTGTGGTTCACATATTATGATGAAAAATTATCCCAAGATCAAAAGAGTAATATGGAGATATATATGGATTTCATCATGGACTTTATACATTTAAACTTCTATTTCTTGGCCACCCTTGCTATGCTGTAGTTTTGGTAAAAACCTTAATGGTTAAAACATGGTCAAGGGGGTTTCACCATGGTTTATTAAAATTATAGTTGCATCAATTTGAGATTTCTATAGAATAAATCATATTTATTTGATTATTATTCAAATCCTAGGTGACCCAAGTTCCTCTTTCAAATACTTTAATCCCAATTTTCTTGTATTTATCCTCAGGTTTCTAGACACCATCAATTTGTGATATAAGGTGAGTTTATTCTTTTATAATTAGTTATTTTCCCTCATGTTCCCTCTAAAAAATCATTGTAAATTGGTTTCCTTAATTTATGATGTGGTTTTTTGTATTTTATGGTAAATCTATAATGTTATTTCTATTAAGATCTCTATTTCTATACAGAAGAGGTGGTTGGAGGTCCATGCTTGTCCTTCCATTATTTCTCAGAGAATATTTAACGTTCTATATCAATGAAGATGATTTATCACTATACTTTTATTTTATGTTTTTATGTGAATGTATCGGGATATTTTTCTTTGGGTAATGGTGAAATTAGCCTAAATAAGATAATAACAAGAATTTAGAATGTATCAGAAGGGTATTGTGATTGTATCTAGTGATTCTTTATTGATCAACCCTTCAATTGTTTATTAGATAGTGTGCCATATTTTTTTTGTGATATGGTTTTTATTTATAATGATTTATGTTCTTTAAACTATTTAAATAATGAAAATAGGTAAATATGGACTGAATAATGAAAGTTTCATGAGAATTTGATTACTGATATTTATTAAAATAGTTTAATATGAAAGTATTTCCTAAAGAATTGTTATTTATTATTATTATCTATTTTATCGATAGATGATTAGTTTTTTTACTAGATTCTATGCAAAATGATTTGGTAAATTCAATATGGTAACAAAAGGTTATTTATTGGGGATATATGTCTTGGGATAAAAGATCCATTTCTTATTCTATAAAGTATTTTATGAAATGGAGTTTTGAACATGGTTTCCCCATGAATTTTGGTTTTCAAAATACTTTTTTCCATATATGTGTGCTCAAGGATGGTATTCCATTACTATGTTTGTTGTGTGGGATTTGGTTTAGAAAGGGTTGGATGATGAAAGTTGATACTAATGATTTCTTATTTCCAACTTTGTGATGGTGTTGATGTTGTGATTAAGGGTAATGGATGAGGGCTATAATTTTATATTTTTTTTTATGTTGTAGTGTGGGTTTTTTTTGGACGGTTAGTATAGGTTGTGTCCTGGGCTTGCTCGTCTTTCTTTATGGGCTATTTTGATGGATATATTTTCAAATGGTTGTTTTTATATTTTACAACTACCTTTTGTAGTTGGTTTATGCAATATGAGTGTATCTTCTTATGGTATCCTAGGATGAGTACTTGTGTAATTGGATTATGTAATATTAAATAATTAATTATGAAATCATGGGATGGTTTTTTTTGGAAATATTAAATAACAGAAACCATTAGATAGTTGAAATGAATGCTCTAAGAGAAAGAATTGGGAAATTTAGAAATTATAATGTGAATTATAAATAATATTGTCTTTCAATGAAATGAATTTATTAAACCAAATTTTTTGTTGGGTTTTATATTGAGTCAATGGTATTTGATAATTACTAGTAAAGATGATAAAAGATATTGATTCTCATTTCTTGTGTGAATTCATCAGATCTTTTTTCATAGTACTTATTGGTGGAAACCAGGTGTCTTGTGCGACAATAGTTGTAGTTGAGTCTAAGGCTATATAGTTTCATTGATTTTGGTTGGGTGATATATTTATTCTTATATTTTAAGATTTCATATGCTATACTTCCCAAGTTGGGTGGGTATCCAATGCCCAAATATTTTAAGTATGGATATTTCCCCCAACGTCTAGGTTGGCAAGGAAATGGATGACTAAATTATCCCTCTTCCCCACTCTACTTTCAAAATTTAATGATGTATTAGTGTATCCACACTGTAATGGATTAAGGTATAGGGTTCATATATACATAGGTAGTAACATTTACCAGTTTTAATATACATGTGTTTATGGGTTGTAGAGGCATGAGGCATTCCACATACTTGAATTCTGGTTGTAGTGACTATAGTTTACTATAGGAGAAGTTTCATGGGCTATGATTGATTGAGGTATAATTCATGGTACACAAGATACATTGTCTTTCGAACTTACTACTTGATCATGGATTAGATGATGATAATAAGATTATAATGATATGCACTAGTAGAAATATGAGATGTTATGTGTATGCATGGGGTGAAGGATTACTTATGTAAGGGATATAATAATACAATGTTTGATATCGGGGAGTGATAGTGAAAAACAAGTGGGGAAGTGGAAGTGGGGTACCTTTTATTACATATATATGAATATTATTACTTATATGTTTGAATTAGCGAGCAAGCTTCAGTGAGGATGGGATATAAATTTACCTATTTAGGTAAAGAGTTGGTTTAATTTGTTTATTCACTAGGATTTAGTATGCTTCTTTAAAATTTTAGTAGAGGTTTTGGGGAGGATCTTAATGAGTAATCCTATAGTCTCACTATATATATAAAAATTATTTTCTATTTTCATAGGATATGGTTAGTGATTGAGTTTGGCATTACTATACTATAGTGGTTGTTTAGGATCTAATGAAGTTTAATGGCAACTGGTTGGGATTTATTTTGGTACTGTTAGTGGTATTACATTTTGTTTGAAATTACATTCATATATTGGGATAGTTTTTTTGTACATGTGATTGTTTTTTTGATGGATCTGATCTTATATCTTTTTTTTAGATTTATAAAAAGTGTGTAATGCCTGTCATTTGTATGTATTATATGACCTTGGTTCTAGTTATAAACCCAAGGTTTATTAGAGGGGGAATTCAAGGGTCATCCCTATCATCACTACCAGCCCATGTTGGCACCATTGGGGGGGGGGGGTTATGGAGAAGTGGGATTAGATATTATGGTTGGGAAATATGATGAACTTTGAGGATTGGAATTGGTGAGGATTTCCTAAGTTTATAGGGAAAAATATATTCTAGAGTAAGTGTGTTCTATAAAAAGGGATTCTGACTAAGACATTAGTATTTAGGGTCCCCTATGATCCAATTTAAGAAGCATCAAGTTTAATAAACATGATAATCATAGTAATTATGATTCCATGGTAGAGACCTATCTAAGGATCATGCCTCATGGTTGCCAGCACATGTGTTTGAATTGAGTAGAAAATGGGAATTAAGTTAAAATTGAAACAATTAATTAATCTAAAATATTATATATTTTAGGTTTAGGAGTCCATAATAGTTTAATATTTTACAGGAATGGCTCCAGGATGATGGCCCCATAAGGTTTGTATCAATGAAATTCTGAATGGTGTGATTAAATATTTCTATAGAGATGAGGTCGATAATGAAGTATCTTAGAGGAGTTCACTTTGAAAATTTTACCTATAGGGTCTATAGAGGTATGAGGCTATTATTTTAGATAATAAGACCTATGATTGGATGGAGGAGGTAGAGTTTTCCTTTAATTCAATCTATGATTGGAAGGAGCACTGGGTTTCATTGGTAGTAACGATGCTTTGTGGGGTAGCTCAGCTATAGTGGTTCTTATTTCTTAATGATTGAGAGGATACAACTATTTTTTGAGAGAATATTGTTTTTTAGTTATAGGATAAGTTTTTTTCTTAAACCATGAAGGATACTTGTCGGTAAGAGATTCTTACTCTCCACCAAGGGAATTCCATTGTGAGAGAGTTCAATATACATCATAATAACCTGTTATTGTATGATTTAGACCTATTTATAGTTGAGGAGGATAATGTGAGAAATTTCTAGGGGTATTTTCATTAAGAGATATAGTTACATGTTACCGTATTCATGTTACCGATATATCATGAGGTTCTATTAAGGGTAGAGATCTTTGAGGGGGTAATGGATAAGATTGGGTTATTATGAGAAGTGAGTGATGCCGACTCTTTGTAGGGTAGTGATGCAGCTAGGAATTTATAGTTTCTTGGTCAAAATAGTATTCATATAGAAGGAAGTTGGTTCCAGTCTTCTTTTTCATGTTTCATTGGGTATAGAAATTCTTGGAGCACTTCCAGTAGATCAGGTGTGGGTTTTAATGTATATGGAGTTCATGGTCATTATAAGATCAAGTTCTTGAAAATCCTCAAAATTCAACATGAAGCTACCATATCTCGTTATTTTCATCTATTATGGTATTATCATCTAAGGTACCAGTAGTGGGGAGATCCATCTTTTGATCACTATATTGGGGATGGTCTAGGGATATGGTAACTATATTATTCCACTCATTCTTATGTACAATGACTAGAGATAGGATATGGGGGTGGTGATAATTAGAGGCATATATGTCATGAAGTAGGTCATGGTTAGATATATGTATTAGAGATTCAAACACTTGGTGAATGAGAAATCATGCATGATATTTTCCATTTATATTTTTCTTGGAGTGTATGCTTAATTTGATCTAGGCACTATAAAATCCTTCAGTGTACCTACCCCAGTTCTTTCTTTGGGACATAAGGTGAAGAGAATTATAGTTATCTTTTTTTGACTACTATATTTGGAGGTTAATATGGATTGTGTGATTTGTATCGAGATTGTGAATTGTTGCTAGGGTATCACCACTCTTGGAGATATTTATGATGTTTGTAGATGCAGACATGCAACATCACCCTTTTCATGGACTGACTATATTTGGTACATGTTATTTTGAATTTTTGTAGGATTAATATTGTATTCTATATTTATGATAGAGAGAAGGATATGTTTATGAGTGAGTGAGATCCTATGATGGGATAAAATCATGTCAAGTCCTTGTATATGTTGATGGATAAGATGATATTGAGTTCAATAGAGGATTAACCAATAATGTTTTCCAGGGTTATATAGGATCAACTTGATGTATTTATGGAAGAGGTTGATATCCTACACCCTTAATATGAGATCAAGTTTGGGATAGAGTTAGATCTAGGGATCATTCTAATATCAATATGTCTATATAGGATGACACCTTCTGAGTTGCAGGAGCTATATATTTAGATTGATGATCTTCAATAGCGAGTCTTTATATGGAATATTGTATCACATTGGGGTAATCTAGTTCTTTTTATAAAGAAGGTATATGACAATATTCCTTTTTTTGTCGATTACCTTCACTTAAACCAATTGAAAAGGACAAACCTGTATACCCTTCTGCATATTGAATATTTTTTTAAATATTTTGAAGAGATCTAGCTGTTCCTTGAAGATAAATTTGTGATCTGAATATCATTATATGAGGGTGAAGAATGATGATATTATGAAGACTAATTTTATATTTCATTATTGTAATTATGTGTTTTCTTTAATTCGGTTCAGGGTTATCAATGCTCTAGCTATGTTTATGGGACTAATTAATGGAATGTTCTTTGATTTTTTGGATAAATTTATGGTGATGTTTATTGATGGAATCCTAGTGATTTCTGAGTCAAATGAGTAGAATATAGAGCATATGTGGGATGTTATATGAGTTCTTCGATGTAATAACATGTTTGGGAAGCTGTTGAAGTGAAAGTTCTAAGTCTATGAGTACCATTTCCTGTGAAATTTTGTTCCTCAATAGGTTGTGGTTGTAGATTATTCAAATATTGAGGCAATTGTTTCTTATATATCTACCAGGAATATTTCATAGGTACAAAGTTTCCTTAGTCTTACTAGTTATTAAAGTATGTTCATATCTAATTTATCTCAATTTCTGAATCCTATAATGAATTTGAATAGTAAGGATCAATAATTCATGTGGATTGACCAGTTTCAAGGTACTTTAAAGAAATTGAAAGAGATGCTATAATATGATCATGTCCTTCATTTTTTAGAGAAGGTAATTACATTAGAGGTTTATTGAGACACCTTCATGTCCTATATTAGGCTATATTTTTATGTAGTAGAGAGTTGTTATATCTTATTGGTCTCATTGCTTATGACCGAATAGATGTAACTACACTACCTATGATCATAAGATTATTATGGTTATGTTCTATCTGAAGTTTGGGTGACATTACCACATTGGAAAATGATTTATGGTATTCACAGATCACTAGAGTTTAAGGTATATCATCTCCATGTTTGATTTGAATATTCAGTAATGGTTATGGTTGAAATTATTACATTATTATGAATTCTTGATTTTATATAAACCATAAAATGGAAATATTATGGATAATTCCTAGAGTATGAAGTCATGCTGTGATTCTATACTTGTTTTTGGTTATTTTTGGAGGGAGATGGATGATAAATCTGCAATATATATTATTATGTGAGTATCTAATGACAGAGGGTGTCTAAATCAGCTGAAAATGCATTCATATTTGGTGTATCTATTAGAAGAGTCATGGATTGGTGATTCCAAGGTAGAGGTATGGTGATATTGAGTTTCATTTGGATATTATTCTAAAGTATATCATGAAGATATTCAATATCAAGTTTTATTTTAGGGTAGGTTATTTGTTCCCTCAATGATTCTTGACATGTTTTTCCAGGAGTTACACAGTTCACATTTGGAAATACATCCATATATCACTAATATTTATCATTCATTGTATATTTGATTTTGGTATTCTGACATGATGCGATCTATGGTAGTGTTTTTCTCTTGATGTTATGTTTTATAGAGGGTGAATACTAAGCACTATGTCAATGGAGGGTTACTTTAGTTTCTTAATGATTCCCATTAAAAGTAGTAGGAAATATCAATGGATTTTGTTTGTAGTTTTCTAGAAGATTTGGGAGTCTATGATTCCATATTGGTGATCATGGAACCCATGATAAATAAAACGAAATTCTTATTGATTAAGGAGTCAATATCAATAGAGGTTTTGTAGAGGTAGTATCTGGAGAAGATGATGTGGCTATATGGGGTTCTGAATATGATCATATCTAATCACGATCCCTATTTCACCTCTAGTTTTTATAGGTGTCTCTAACAAGATTTTGACCTCAGTTATGACTTATCAAAACTTTTTATCCATAGACTAATGTTTAGAAATAGAAAAATATGCAAACATTAAATGTAATATTGTGCATTTAAATTCTATATTTTTGAGGTTTGTGGGTGAGGAACCAACCCCTGGTAGAGTTTTCTTAAAATAATAGTTGTCACTATACAATTGGTATGGTCTTATTCAAATAATTTTATAGATAACCATGAATATTTTCATTATGTTGGATTGATGTTGGAGATTTAACTATACATGGACTAAATTTTTTGAAAAGCATATCAGAGAAGGTGTATGTGATCCATGGGTGATTGAAGGAAGTACATGATTTTCAAAATCCCTATTTTAATAATAATAGGTGGATTTGGAGTTTGATGTTGGATATTATGTGTTCTTAAAGGTAAGTACTCATTATGGATAGTGAGGGTTTGTTCAAAAGAGTAATCTTTCCCCATGATTTATTAGACCTTCCAAGGTGTAGGCGTATGTTAGAGATATTGTATATCAGTTAGTATGGCTTCAATAGATGATTAGAATTCATGATTAATTTCATGTGTCATAGCTCTATTTATAACTTCATAATGATTTTCACATCATTTATTGGGGAAATATGGGTGTCTAGGATGATTTGAACTTTTAGGAGTGGCCTTTTTAGATCAAAAAATATTCAAAGAAGTTTCTAAAAATTCATGTTATCTTCTTATTTCATATAATGTAGTGACACATTGGATTGGAGGAGAACACTAGGGAAAAATATTCATAGATGCATGTTCAATATACTGAGTTGTTGGATGTTTAATTTTCGTTGATATGCTATGTTTGACTTGTGATTATTTTATGGGATGGTTGTTGATGTTGCATGTTTATGAATTCTTAGATCATGATGTGTTGGATATCTTTCTATTATAGTAATAACCTTGAGAGGTATCTCATAAGGTGGTCATTATATTTCCCATTACTTCTTTTCTAGGTTTTGGTTTAAATTCTCAAGGATGGGAATTATTTTATAGGTATATAATACAAGGTAGTAGTTTTTCCTGATACATTCTATTGTGTTTTGGGGTCAATATAGGTGTCTTAGAGGAGATATAACAGTGAAAGGGGGTTTAGAGATTAAAATACACGTGTAAGAGGAGGTTAAAGCATGATCTTGTTGGCTACAATGTGGTGTATATTTGGATATGGGTCTTGTAGTGTGGAGATGTACTTACATCATGGAGTTTTAGAGTGGATAATTTTAAAATATTTTTTGATCCATGGGTTGCTACAGTGTTGACATAGGTTGTGACATGAAGCCTTTGGGATAATGGTTACTAGTATATTTCATATAAAGGACCATTATGGAATGGATCATAATTTATATCAAAACCTTACCCAAGGTTTTTATGATATGGGGAGAGATATTTGGGGATTTTATGATGGATGATGGATGTTTAATGTAATTCCCCGATCCCAAAAGCCTGGTGTCGGTGCATTATTTTATTACATTGGCATGTTTACAAGGATATAAATCCTAAAGGACTGATCAGTTTAGTAGTATTGGAAAGATATATTACATACATAATACCCATAATACATTGTGAAATAGTAAATACAAACATGATAAATATAAAGGAAAGAAACTACGTCCTTGAAATCCTATTCAAAGGCTTCTTCTTGATAATCCGGGGAAAAGAAACATAATAAGGGTGAGATCAAATGATTAATAAGAGTAAGTAAAGAAAAAAAAATATAGAATCAATAGGAATAAATTAAAAAGGAAGGGTAAATAATTTATAATTCATGCCATTCAAATTATAAGACAAGGGAAATTCAATGTGGTGAGGTAAGAAACAAAAACTCATGCCATCTAAATCAAAAAACTGAGAATGAAATGTATCAATTGATTTGTCGTTGAAAAATATAATGGATGAATAATAACTGAATCTAAATGATGTAAATGATTAGTTATTGTATTCAATTTTTTCCAGGTACATGGAACTAGTACCATCAAGACATTTCATAAGAAAATTTAGCTATCAGGTAAAACCCATCTATTTGGCTAACTATTTCATCTAATGAGACTACCAATGCTTCGAGGGGATATCTATAACCAGGACCCAAACATGTCATACTTGTAAAAAAAATTATTAATATATAATAATAAATTTAAATAATAAACAATTTTCTTTATCAAATATCTATATTGAATGAAAGATATTGATTTATCAATTATTCGCTAGTTAAACAAATAACTATCAAAGTAAACACCATATAAAAAATGATATATGATTTAGTCAAATAATAATATCCATCATATGAAAATATTGAAATTAAAAGAAATTTATAAGGAATAATTATTTAATATAAATTTTTTGTTTCAATATAGAGTTTAAAATCACTTAGGAAGTGAGATTTCAATGATAAACATTAAGAACATTCTTGTGGAGAATAATCTTTAAACACACCGAAGTGTACCATACCACTTTGAAAAATTCAAACCATAATCCCCATGAAGAAATAAAATTAAACAATAATTTTAATATCATGATAATAAATATATTCATGTTATAACATTTCAAGGGATGTATATACACCATATAGAGGAAACTAGGTGTGTAACTACAAATAAGTCTCAATAGAATGTAAATGGAGATGAAATCCCTTACCCTAACCTTCATTTTTAGTTGTGTGGTATTTATCTTCTATTATAGTGATTTAAAATATGTTAATAACTTATATAGGAACTATAATCATGTTAATAATATCATATATTAATTTATTATAATATTTTATTACATGTTTGTTAACACTCTTTCATTATTTTAACTATTTCGTGTGTTAATTGCCTAGTTTTCTCAAGTATATTTTGACTAGTTATTTTTTGTTACTATTAATTAGATCATAAATTAATAATATATATAATATAAAACATGACTTAATTATTATATATTTTCATATATATTAATTTATATTAGTCCATTTTATTTGGAGATTTAGAAATGAAGTGCACCGTTCATGGAGACGGTAGGCCGTATGTACACATGAATGCTAATTTCATTTCATTGTTGCATTAAAAGGATAAAAAATAAATGATATATATTTATATTATAATTCCAATATCATATATATGTTTTATATGTTAAATAGGTTTATTAAAACCAACCTTTATACTTTCTATGTATGGAATGAATGAGTCATATCACTTTCAGGGGGTGGTAGACCACACATCCTTGAACGAAATTATCGTATTTAAACAAGTTGGAAAGCATAAATGTATGTTAAAAATAAATATTAAAGATGTATAAATACATTATAAATATAATATATAACATTTATAAATATATTTTCCATCATAATGGCCACCATGATAGGTGGTAATGGAAAAATGAACAATCATCATTTCGTGAGGTAGTAGTTCACCGTACACAGAAAAAATATGTTCATTACCCATTAGATTGAGGTGCATGTAAGTTTAGGTTAAATTATTAACATAAATCATCCTATTATTTTTAATATACTGTTTTATTTATGTAATAATATAATTAGAAGAGTATAGGGAGTTGGAAATGGAAATGAAACTAAAATGTTTGAGGGAAGATGTTACGTCTTAATCAGGTAACTTCTTTTGGTTTATACTAAAGGATTATACACAAAGTGGGGATTAAAGTTATAGGGGAGGTAATTTTGGAGTCTATTTGGGAAGATATTGGTCAAACATATTAGGTTTGAGAGGTGTGAAGAAGTGGGAGAGTTGGTGGCCTTTTATATGGAAGGAAAATGACTCACTTGGATTTTTTGGAAACAAGTTAGCTATACACATGTTCCTACCTAAAACAATTCCTAAAAAACAAAACAAAATAATAGATGATTTTTTATGAGATATTTCTAGGAAATGGGTTTTGTAATAGTGGATAGGTTATTTGGGCCCTTAAATTAAAGGTTTATCCTATTATTAAGCATACTTTCACCTTAGTAATTGCAATTATTTTTAATTACTTTCTATAATATTTTTGGTCAAAAAAATGTTGGTGTAATTAGAAATAATAGATTATAATAACTGAAAATATGGAATACATTTTTCCAAATTCTATTCATATAGGTGGCATAAATTAATTTAAACATCATCACACAGTTGGGACAAAAATGTGTGGTTTTGAATTAAAAACATCTGAAAGTTTGGTATGTTTTTATAATTAATTTCAATGTAAAAATTATTAAAATAAAATAAATTGTATTAATTAATAAAAATATTATGTAATTAAAAATTAAAACCATTTAAAAGTATAATTTAACCTTATGAATAAATTAGATGAAAAATAAGTTTTGAACAAATATTCAGTATTTTTAACTATTCATTAAAAAAAATGAAATGTTTAGAAAAATATTAAAAATTAACCATAACTTAATTATTATGTTTCTATTTAAAATTTTATGTTTAATTTGATATATTAAATCATTTATAGTGTCAAAATTCATATTTAAGATGGTTTATCCATTAAAAGGCGATAAAATTACATTTATTAAAATATAGGCTTGTATGTGTAAAATAAGGTTTATATTTATCTTATGCATATCAAACCTAATGGATGAATATAAAAAATATTTTATTGAATATATAACATAAATATTAAATTTAAATCATTCAATAATCGTAATTAATTATTTTTATTAAGATAAAACTCATTTGGAAGCATAAAAATAATAGTATTTTTGTTCATATCCAATTGGTTCTTATTTTTATTTCTCAATAATTGGTAACCCATGAATTCATCTTATGTTTATATAATGAATATATTTTTATAAATTAGTAAATAATATTCATAATGGCTGGTTTATATCTTATTATTTTAAATAATAATATTTTAAGAATATATTATTGTTTGGTGAAACTCAGTCTTGCGTATAACGAAATCCAAATAAGAAGGTTTCTATTTAGTGTAAAACATACTAACTCTGTGTTACATGAATTAAAAAATATAATATATATAAAATCTATATAAAATAGTAAATATATTTTAAAGTATCATGGTATTATATCCTCTTATGCTCTTTTTGTCACATGTCGCACACTCTATCGAATATAAGGTTCTTACTTTAGAATTTCAAGGTGTTACTTTCTCCCCACCTTAATTAAATTGCATCCTCCCAATTTCAAATTGATCTTGGTGATTGTGGGATTGAAAATAAACTATTGTTTAAATACCAAAATTATAAAAAGGGTTAATATCACATATTCTTAATAAGAGAGAAAGGAAAGTAAAACTGCCATGTTACTAGGTTCACTAGTAGGAGAACATAGGTGGGAAATGGAAACCTGGATATAGAATAAAAAGTCCAACAATCATGTTCTGATAGAGAGTTTTATAGAACATGTTCATATGAAAGTTGTTGACCATAAAACCATAATTCATAGGTGTGAATAATAGTCATTTATATCATAAAAAATGATTATAATATGACAACATTGGTTTTTCAAAACTATTTTTTCTATAGTTAATGAATTATTTAACACAATAATAATATAAGTAAATATACGTTTCAATAAACATAATATTTAACTTTTATTATGCCTTAAACTATTTCTACTTCATCTCTTAGCACATGATACATGATATGGTGAAGTAATACATTTACTTGTAAAATCTCATCCAATGACCATATTAAACCATTTTATAAACAATTAAATTTTCAAATATATTATGATCCAATAACTCCTGAAGGAAAGTCCCTGAATTTCCAAAATGAACTTATCATTAGCCTTCAGTCTACATAAAGTAGCTCTAAATTTTTACATTCCAAACACGTGAATAACTTCTTCATATATCCTATTGAAATATACTAATAACTCAAATCATCATATAACCTCATTGAAAACATGCATTCTTCATTATTATTTAAATAATATATAGGTTATTGGATATATTTCTTTAATACATAAGTGTTGTAAACTCTATCAATGCTATTATTGACCACTTTTCATAAAGTTTTTAATCAATTACAAGGTATTCATTATTTATCCAAATCAATAATTTCTTAATAATTATGTTAACATTAGAAACATATTAAGGGTTTTCTTTCCCTAAATCATGTGATTTTATAAAATTATGTCTTTATACAAAATATCATTTCTAGAACCATTAAGAATATGATTCTTAAATCCATAATGAAAAATTAATACTGTAAAATCCTTATATATTTTATAAATTAAACGATGAGAACATCATAAATAAAATACTTTTACAATATATTTTTTAATCCAAACACAGAAGTACATTAATAATTTCACTTTAGTTGGGTTAATAACATATTCTTGACCTTGATACCTTAGCTTTTTTAGAGGTATATTTTATTAAAATTTTGGGAATTAATTTTCATATTAACCCATATCTTTGCAGTTGTAACACTAAATATTATCCTTTTTATTTTTCTATTTTCATTACTTTTATTAGTGACCCTTTTCTCTGCACATATAAAAAACTCAAAATCCTTTCAAGAATTTCCCAGGGTGATTCTTTCCATAGTTCTCACACAACCAAAAATTGCTCAAACTTTTTCTTCTTATTTGATGAATTCCCTTTTCTGGTGTTCGAAAGACCTATTCTTATCATGGTTTCATTTTAATACATAAGATATTGATACTTCCTTATCTGTATTTATGGAACATAAAACTATTTCTTCATATGATGAAAAATTATCAGAAAAAAACCCTTCAAAGAGTTTTCATAATACATTTAAATAAGTGGTCGATCTTGCACTCCATTTAGTATATATAATATATAGCATACCTAGCTAACCATGTAATGGTAGCTTCATAATATGAAACATCCTCATATTTATTTTTCTTTAAGCTAAGAAATTTTCTCTTCATCTAAATTTTCTGATCACAAGGGAAGTATTTATCAAAGAATGTATCCTTAAATGATCTATATTCCATGAGTATATTTATTCTTCCTCCCTAGAATTATTGATTAAGGACCACCATTGATCAACATCACCTTGGATACAATACACTTCAAGTGTAATATTTTCCTTTTATCACATCATAATTCCGTGAATATCTTCTCCAAATACTTAATCCATTGCTTAGATTCTATTGAACTAGAAGTTCCACTAATTGATAGGGGCATTTTCCACATAAAGCAATCCAAAATTAGAGAATCTCATTATAGAACAGGTTGCTCCATCTGGGTATGGAAACATGTTGTAATCTAATTAAGCTTACCTTATATTTAAATGACATTATCTATACCAATACTAGCTATATTTGTTTCTTCAGTAGGAAAATCTCTACATTTTCCACGAGTACTGATAGCATTCTTCATTCTAGGTTCGATTTCTAAACATTGTCATATAATCGATTAGATCATAAAATTATGAAATTTTTATAACTCTAAATATTACTTGACATAAATTAAGAAATTTATACATAGCTAATATCATAATCATAAACATGGATTTTTGGGGATATCATTACTCCTAAATCCTTCTTAATGGTAGGTGAAAAAATATAAACTACCCTAAGAGTATACCTTTGGAGTGTCACACTAGGTGCATAGTAAGGCCCATTTTCATGTAATGGGTTATCCCAAGTTATGCCCTGAACACATTGTGAGAGTTATTACTCCAAGGTACATTTGTTCTAGAACCACGCCCACTTGTAGTATCTAGACAGACATGTATTGCTAGGAATACCCACATAATCATTACCTTACCAAAATTTTAGGATTTTATTGTATAATTATACTCAATTTCGAACGTAGGGTTGTGTTATATAATATAAGATTTCTAAATCTAGTTTCCAAGGTTACTATTAAGACTCCCTTTTATACCAAATGTAACACCCTAACCCTAGAAGTCTGGTGTTGGTGCATTATTTTATTACATTGGCATGTTTGAAATGAAATCAATCCTAATGGTCTGATTATTTTAGCAGTCTTGGAAAGACATATTAGATACATAATACCCATAATAAATTTTGAATTAAGATATACAAACATAATAAATAAAAATAAAATAAACTTCATCCTTGAAATCTTATTTAAATACATCTTCTTCATAACATGGGGAAAGGAAACACAATAAGGTGGAGATCAAATGGACAATAAAGGTATGTAAATAGAAATAAATAATTAATGAATATGAATAAATTAACATGGATAGGTAAATAACTGGTAACACATGCCATTAAAATAACTAGATAAGTAAAATTCAATTCAGAAAGGTAAGAAAATGAAACTCATGTCATCTAAATCAATAAATTGGGAATGAAATGTATCCATATATATGTCATTGATAAATCACATAGACTAATAATAAATGAATATAAATGAGGGAGATGATTAATTATTGTATACAATGTTTACTAGGTACATGGAACTAGTATTGTCAAGACCTTTCACAAGACGATTTAGCTATCGAGTAAAAACTGTCTATTTGGCCAACTATTTCATCGCATGAGACTGCCGATGGATCGAGGGGGAAATTTATAAATAGGAACCGCCTATGTCATACCTATCCAAATAATTATTTATATATAATAATAAATTTAAATAATAAACAATGTGCCTTATCAAATATTCATATTGAATGAAGGATATAGATTTATCAATTATTTCCAAGTTAATCAAATAACTTTCAAAGTAAACACCATATTAAAAATGATATATGATTTTGGTAAATAATAATATCCATCATATGAAAATAGGTAAATTAAAGGAATTTTTTAAGAAAAAATTATATACCATAAAGTTTTTTGTTTCAGTATATAGTTGACAATCACTTTGGAAGTGTGATTGCAAAGATCATCATTAAGAACATTCTTAAGGAGAATAATATTTAAGCATCCCAAACTGTCGCACACCACTTTGAAACATTTGAATCATAATACCCATGAAGAAATAACATTAAAATAAGATTTTAATATCATGATAACAAATAGATTCATGATATAACATTTAAAGGGAGTTATATACACCATATAAAATAATCTAGGTGCGTAACTATAAATAAGTTTCAATGGAATGTAATTTGAGATGAAATCCAATACCTTAACCTTACTTTTTTGATTTTATGGTATTTATACCCCTGTATAGTGGTTTAAAATATGTTACTAACTTACAACAAAACTATACTCATGTTAATAATATCGTATATTAACTTCTTGTAATAATTTATTACCTATTTGTTAACACTCTTCCATTATTTTAACTATTTTAAGGTTTTAATTTCCTAGTTTTCTCAAGTATTTTTTGACTAGTGTTTTTTTGTTCCTAAAAATTAGATAATAATTTAATCATCTCTAGAATGTAATCCATGACTTAATTATCATTTATATTCAGTATATATGTATTTATAATAGTCCATTATATTTTTATATTTAGAAATTAAGTGCACTATTCATGGATATAGTAGGCCATACGTACGCTTGAACGCTACCTTCATTTATTTGTTGTATTAAAAGAATTAAAAATAAATGATACATATTTATATCATAATTATATTATAATATCTATTTTATATAAGTTACAAAGGTTTATTAAAATCATCCGTTAAACTTTCTATGTATGGAATGAACGAGTGATAAGGCTTTGAGAGGGAGGTAGTCCACACTTCCTCAAACGAAATTATTGTATTTACACTAGTTGGAAAGAATAAAGATGTGATATAAACAAAAATTATATAATCATATAGAAATTATAAATATCATATATAACAATTATAAATATAATTTTTATCATAATATCCACCATGATAGGTGGTAAGGGAAAAATAAATAATCATCATTTTGTGAGGTAGTGGTTCACCGTACACCGAAATAGTATGTTCGTTACCCATTAGATTGAGGTGTGTGTAAATGTATTTAAAACTATTAACATAAAAAACTTTTATATTTATGATATTGGTGTTTTTATTTAATCATATAATAATAAGAGTATATGGAGTGGAGAATGAAAATGAAACTAAATATCTTATGAGAAGACGTTACCTCTTAATCGGGAAACTCCATTTGGTTTATACAAAAAGGATTAATTAGAAACATTTATTCCCAAGGGGAGGCTTCAAGGTATAGAAGAAGGATTTTGGGAAGTTATTTTGGGAGATATTGGTCAAACATAAGAGTTTTTAGAGGTGGGAAGAAGTGGGAGAGTTTGTGTCCTTTTATAGGGAAGAAAGAGGACTCAAAATTTTTAGAACCAAGTTAGGTGTACACATGTTCTTACCTAAAACATTCATAAAAAACCAAAAAAATGGATGTTTTATGGATTATATATGTATAGAAAATGTCTATTAGACATGTTTCTAGGTCATTTGGGCCCTTAAATTAAAGTTTTTGTCTTTTATTAAGCTTAATTTTACCTTAATAATTGTAATTAATTTAATTACTTCCACTAATATTTTTGGTAATAAATTTGTCTTATTATACAATATAAATTATTATTATTCCAAATATGGAATCAATTTTTCCAAATTCGATTTATATATGCGGAAGAAATTAATTTAAACTTCATCCCGAAGGCGAGACGATAATGGGAATTTTTAAAGTAAAAATGTCTGAAAGTTTGATATGGTTTTATAATTAATTTCAAAGTAAAAATTATTCCAATGAGATAAATAATATTAATTGATAAAATATATTATTTAATTAAACTTTATAACAAATTAAAAATATAATTTAACCTTATAAATAAATTTAATGAAAAAAAAGTTTTGAATAAAAATTCAGTAATTTTAAATATTCATTAAAAAGTGAAATGTTTCAAAAAAGTATGAAAAATAAACCATAACCTAATTATTATTTTCATAATTCAAATATGATGTTTATTTTGACATATTAAATTAATTAGAGAGTTAAAACATATATTTAAATTGCGTTCTCCCTTAAAAGGTGGTAAAATTTCCTTTATAAAAATATAAGTTTTAATGTGTAAAATAAGGATTGTTATTATCTTTTGAATATCAAACATAATGGATGAATATAGAAAATATTTTATTGAATATTTAAAATTTATATTTCATTAAAATCATTCATTAATTATAATTAATTATTTTTGTTAAGGAAAAACTCTTTTGGAAGCATAAGAATGATAATATTTCTTTTTTATATCCAATTTTTTCTTATTTTCATTTCTCATTAATTGGTAACCCATGAAATAATTTTATTTTTAAATAAACCATATATTTTCATAATTTAGTTAATAATTTTCACAACGACTAGTTTTTATCTTATTATATTACATAAAAATATTTTAATAATATATTATAGTTTGGTAAAACTCAGTGTTGTGTATAACACCATCCATCGAAGAAGGTCTCTCTTGAGTGTAACACACACTAACTCGGTGTTACGTGAATTAAAAAAATATAAAAAATATAAAAAATATTTAAAATAGTAAATATATTTTAATGTATTGTGGTATTATATCACCTTATGTGCTTGGTGTCACATGTTATGCATGCTATCGAAAATAAGGTTCTTACTTTAGAATTTCAGGTGATTCATTTAAACTTTTAATGAAAATACACCCTTGGTGCACCATATTTTTGGAAGAAACCATTTTTGTTATAGTGTGGTCTAGGGGGGTAGTATCGTTTTTTATTAAAATTACAGAAATTATGAATTCATCATTCCTCTTGAATTCCTAAAATTTTTCCATTCTCTGTCGAAGCCCAAGTGATCCAAGGGACTCTCTCAAATAATTAAAGCTTACTTTTCCAGTCTACAACCCTTTTTATTTTAGAGATTATACAATTGTGATCTTAGTTGGGTTTTCTCTTCTCTATATTATTATTCTCTCTCCCACTCTCTCTTTCTAAGATATTACAGTTAATTTTCCTTAATTCTCAAAGGTTTTATTGTTGTTGTTGTTTTTTAATAGAAGATATGTGGTATGAATCTATAGG
Source organism: Viscum album (assembly GCA_963277665.1). NCBI lineage: Eukaryota > Viridiplantae > Streptophyta > Magnoliopsida > Santalales > Viscaceae > Viscum > Viscum album. Next base: position 225,317,511 of record OY728157.1, read on the forward strand.
TATCAATAATTACCTATAGAAGAGGTGGTTGGATATATATTCTTTTCCTTCTATTATTTATTGGATAATTTTTAACGTTCCATATTTAGGCAGAGGATTCATTACTTCTCCTTTTGTTGTATATGTTGATGTTAAAGTGTCGTTCTTTAGTTTTTTTTTGAGAAATAGAGGAATTAATCTAAGGAAGATAATAACTATATATAAGAATAAATTATAATTGTGTTGTGATTCCATGTTGTGACTCTTTTTAATTGATTATTATTTTTATTTACTAGAGTGTGTGTCATACACATGTTGTTATGGTTTTTTTATCATGGATGATGTGCTTGAAACTACTTAAAAAAATGTAAATATGGTAAATATGGAACCAATAGTAAAACAATCATAAAAATTTGATTAATATTCCTATGTTAAAACTACTGAATATGATAGTATTGTTTGAAGAAGGTTGTTGTTTTACTATTATCTATTTTTAGATTATTATGACTGATTTATTGTTTTTAGAACCAATGCAAAATGAATAGATAAATTAAATATGGTATCAAAAAGGTTGTTTGTTGGAGATAAATGTATGCGACTGAGAAATCCCATTCATGTTTTCTTAAGTCTTTTCTAGAATAGAGTTACGACCTTGGTTTATCCATGAATTTTTGTGGTGAAAATAATTTTATTTCCATATATGTGTGATCTAGGATAGTAGATACCTATTTTATTTGATGTGTGGGTTTTGGTTTAGAATGGGGTGGGTGGTTCAAGTTGATGGAAGACCTTTATTTTTACCTATCCTTGAGATATAGATGATGTTTATATAGAGGTAACATATTGAGATGGGGTATTACTCATTTTCTCTAATACTACGTTGGTTATTGTTTGATTGGTAAGTACATGTTGATTGCTGGGATTTCCTATCTTTCTTTAAGTTTTCTTTTTATGTATGGTTTTCACCAATATTATTGTTGTGGATTCTAAACAATGGATACGATTGGTTTATAGGTTGCGAGTGCATACCATTTTGGTATCTTAGGAGGATTCATAAAGTACACAGATTATGGAATGGTAAATAATTAATGAGGAACTCATGGGATGGGTGTGGTTTTTAGTAATATTAAACAATAGAAACATTGGGATTGTCGAATTGAATGATCTTGGCTCATGGAATCAGAAATATAGAAATTATAATGTTAACTATAAATCATGTTTTCCATTAATGAAATTAATTGATTAAACTTGGTTTATTAATGGGTTTAATAATGAATTAATGGCTATTTTTAGTTGCCAATAATGATGATCAAATATGATGAATATTGATTCTTATGTGAAAATATGTGATCTTATTTCCTAGGCCTTAGTGGTGGTAGTCAGGTCTCAAATCGGATAATATATCTAGTCGAGTCTAAAGATATGTAGTTTCCATTAGTTTGGTTGAGAAAAGTTTTTATTCTTATATTTTATGTTCTCATACACTCCACCATAGATTAATGCAGATAGATGAGGAGAAAATGTTTTGGATATAGATTTTTTCCCAAATATCCATGTCGGTGGGGAAACATATAGCCTAATTCCCCCTCTTCGTTTCTCTCCCATCAGTGTTTCATAATTTTTAGGCATATCTGGGATGTTATGGATTAAGATAGAGGTTATATATCTACATGGGATGTGATAGTTATTATTTTCACTATTCAAGTATGTGCAGTCTATAATGGCTTGAGGTATTATATAAACTTTTATTTCATATATAGTTACTTCATTTTCCTATGGGTGTACTTGTATAGACTGGGAAGGATTGTGGTATAATGCATATTATATGGGATGTAGTGTATTTTACTCTTATTAATTGATCATTTATTAGATGACTATGATGAGGTTATGGAGAGCTTCATGGGATGAAAGATGATATGTGATGTGTGTGAACAGGGTGTAATATGACTTATGGAAGGGAAGGGAGCACAAGATGTTTTTCATTTGGGTGTGAGATCCACAAACCAACCGAGAAGTGGACATAGGTCACATTTTCTAACATATATATTTTTACAAGGATATGATTACTTTCATGCATTATATGTTTATCAATCATTTTATATGATGTGATATATATTTACCTATTTTGGAAATGAAGTGGTTTAATTTTATTATTCACTAAGATTTAGTATGCTTATTTTACATTTTCATGAGCTGTTTTGGGGAGGATCCTAATGAGTATACTTGTATTCTAAACCTATATATATAAACTATTTTTGATATCTATAGGATCTAGTTATTGATTGAGCGAGGAGTTACTAGCTCATAGTGGTTGTTTGAGACAAGTTGATGTTTCTTGGTCAATGCCTAGGATTTATTTTTGTATTTTAAATTGTTTATCATTTTTTATGAGAGTATATTTATATATTGGGGAGATTTATTTATTAATGTGATGGTTTTAGTTAACAGATATCATCTTTTATCTTGTCCTTAAATTTATATAAAGAGCTCAATGCCTCCAATTTTTTCATATTTTCTACTCTTGATGATAGTTTTCATCCCAAGACCTATTAGAAGGGGGCTTAAGCTATCTTCCCCATATTCAATAAAAGATTATAAGGGTTACCGATATTGGGGTGGGGGGTTGTGATGATTACCACAACATCAACACCACAAACAAATTACCATTGATTATTCATGTTTCTGAAACCCAGTTGTCTCTTAAAAAAAGTTAGAATAGCTTGAGTGAAAGAGAGAATACGAAGAGAGGATAGATACACACAAACTTGGATGATAAAAACCCATAAATCCCTTCCCCCTTTATATTATATCTATTTATTTAATCAATCAATGTGGATAAATAATGAGGATCATCCAACCCTGAAAATTTATTAAACAAAAGATAAAGTGCAAGAGTTACATAGGGGAGGGGGTTTACTAAGTCTTGTATGGGTTTCACCCTGATTATCTTAATCCAGAAAATTTTAACAATCACATGTAATTATAGAATACCTCATTGATAAATCATTGATAATATATTTTTTGATAATGAATCTACCATATAATTTTCCCCTCTGTAGGCATTTGTCACATGAAGATGGAGGCGATCTGCCTCATGTAGGTATTGTATCCACTATGGAATAATTTCCAAGGTATATTTGTGGACCTGGTCTTCATAGAATCCATGATAAGTTTCGAGTAAGACTCTACCCAAAGGGGATTCTAATAGAATAGAGTGGCATATTTAATGGAATAAACTATCATGAAAATTCATCTTCATATGAAATCCCATTTTTAGTACAATGGAAAAACAACCTTTGAAGAATCCACAGTGGTTGTGAAATATAAATCTGGTGCCTTACAAGATTATAAAAAAATATTACACACCATCCATGTTTACCTTTATCCAAGATGGAAGTGGTGTGATGAAAAAAATATATTTTATAATGAGGGGTTATTAAAGCATGAATGATTGTCACCTATCGACCATTCAATGATCCAGTACTTTTCTAATGTTTTTTTTTGAAAAAGATGGAGGCTGTGCCTCTTTTATTAAAATAAAAAAAAAGATAGTAACCCAAGAGCGTGCATGAAAACAAATAAAAGCCCATTGCTTTTCTAATATGTATAACGACACTTTGGTTAAATCCTTAGCGATCGTACTATTTTTTAGAGGTGATTATTTTTTATCATTCTTTTTAATGGGGATTTATTTGGAGAGCTTAATTAAATTGATTTATGGATGAATTTATATTTAAAAACTTGATATATATTTGGGTGAGTTCATTATTGGGGTTTTAATATTATGATATCCTTGAGATTTTCTTTATATTGCATTAAATTAGAAACCACTTTACGAGATGATTTTGATCGGAATTCCCAAGTGTTGAGGATCTAATTAAATACTTAAATTATCTAGGGTTCTAATATCAATCATTTCTTGTTTATGGTAGTGAATTTATGGTTACCATAATCCATTGAATCTAAACATTAAAGAAAACATGTCTCTAATTATTGAAATTTTATGTTTAACATAGGAAATGTTAACCCAAGGAATATTTAATGAGAAAAACATCTCAATCACTTGACATCCCCAAATTACGAATCACTCTAATGAATAATTACTCCGGCATTTTAATGGTTATTAATTGGTTTTATGATGTTTATGGTGATGGATTAATATAGAAGAATAAAAATGGAAAAAGATAAGAGTGGTGTGATGAGCACACACACGAATAATGAATGTAGTTAAACACACACTTTTGGTTAAATTAGAAAGAAAAAGAGAAAAAGGGTTTAAAATTGATTTAAAATATTTTAAGACCATTAATATTACACTATATGAGGTTTATGGAAATAATAGATGATTAGGATACTTGAATTAATATTTAAACAAAATTACAACTAAAACACTTATGATATTACAAACAAAAGTGAACAGAAAAGAACATGAAGACAAAGGGTGGAAGAAATGTATCTCAAGTAGAAACATGATTTTGGAAGGTCCTTTCAGGCCATTGTAAAGGCTATGGTTATTCCAATCTATCCTCTTAAGCTTTGAAATACCCACCCCTTGTAAGGAGAAGAGGGGGATTTATGTATATTCTATGGTGGTGGAATGTTTAAATTCTATAACTTCACTAAATATTGGATCTACCATTTAATCATTTATATAGATGAATCCAAAGAAATATTCTTTTTAAATGTTTTAGATATAGATGTGTAAAGTTAACCTTACTAATTTAGCAGTGATTTTACCTTTTTATCCAAAGTTATAGTAGTTTTCACAAATGTTGTGCTGCTGTCTATTTTTATCCATATATCTTCAAAGTCAACCATGTGAATGGGTTTTATTCCAAGAATCTACCCCCAAATATGAATAATTTCTTCTAAAATGTCAATGACCTATATCTTGAATTTATATCTAAAAAATTTCAGCTCAATTTGATGGTTTTATTGGGAGAAAATTCAATAACTATGGGATGTAGTAAAATCCCATACAGAATGGTGGGAAATAATTTTATTCCTCAATTAATCCCATTATTGGTTGATTTTGGCCTTGAAATTTTTATACATGTTTTAACGTACTGTAATAGGAATTTTGGTGTAGAATCAAAATATTTTGACTTCTAGACTGATTCTAGAAAATATAACATTTCAGCTTGTCTAGTTTCATTAGAAGATTCTATTGGCCTTCTTATGTGGTCCATATAGAGAAAAAAATGTCTGAATTAGAAAAATATCATATTTATTGATTTTGTTACATTTGAATTAGGAACCATAAAAAGAAAATAATCCCAAAATTTGTATAATTAGATTGAGACTTTTGATTAATATTGTAAAGTGACTTGAATATGGATTAATTTAAGAAATTTTGTAAAACAGTATTTAATATTAAAACATGGGCATTTCACACCATTTATGAAATTTTACTTGAAAATATGTAAGTGTATTAGATAAAAAGGTCATGAATAAATTAATTACTTAAATGACACCATGCTTAGGCTTGTTCATGTCCTAATTTAAAAAAACATAAAAAAAACAACTAATTCCTTTTTTACTCACTATAAAATAATAAAATTTTGTTTTATCTAATCAAAGTGTCTTAACTAGTTCACTCATCCATAATGAATGCCATAAAAAATTATTAAATTAACAATGTTCTAAAAACAATTAAATTTTTATGCTCAAAATCATAAATTGAAAATGTGGCCACTCAAAACTGATTCCTCTAAATATGATGAAAATTTATTCAAGGAGGTTCACTCATTCACCAACCAAAAGTGAAATCATTAATTTTGTAAGATCTTCCAGCTTACATTCCCTATCCTATAGTGCACATGAATAAATAGGTATTTTTAGGGTTTTTCTGGATATGGGATGATAGGAATATAATGACCAAAGGTTAGGAAAATAGTGATAAAACACCAACATGGAAAAATAAATGCATAATTTTTGAAAAAAGACTTTGAAGGTTATAGAAACACATATTTAAAAGGGAATAAATGTGTGAAGAATAACAATAGAGTGAGATAAATTTAGAATATAATGAAAATATTAAAGTTATAAAAAGAAAAAAACTTCCCCCAATGACACTCATCAACCGACCCTTTTTTGACCTCCACATGACACAAATTTTAACAGTTATAACATGATCAATGGTTGAGGACGTGTGATTTTTAACATTCCCAAGAAACAACCCATTCTTTTTTTTCATTGTTTTTTGATTTTTTTGATTTTTTTTTTCATTTTTTGAACAGTTTTTCAATAAATTTTAAATAATTACATAAAGGTGAATCTATTCCCAAAAATAATCATATAGAAACCTCTCCCCCACACTTAAATGGATGCTTTCCCTGAAACATATGATGACACATTGAAAATCAAGGAAATAATACTAAAAATGAAATTATTTTCCCCCACACTTAAATTTCAATTAATCATGGAATGAAAATACATATAGATATTGGGTGGTAAAAGGTTTTAGGTTTGTAATGTGTCTATAAAAAAGGTTTTCATAGGCTTTAAGGGGCTTTAAGAAGGTGGATAAATGTAAGGATAATGGGAGAATATTTGTTTATTTTCATTCTCAAGTAGTTCAAAAAATTCCTCTATGATATTAATGCACACCAAGTTAGGAAATTCAGATTGAAGGTCTAGAAACACGAGAGTCACAATTAGGGGGTGAAAAGAACACAATTATAAAATATGGACTTTGGTGACCATGGAATTAAAGATAAATTTGTTCCTCATTGTTGGGGAAGAATCATTTTCAACATAAAAAATTGGGCATTCAAAATATATTTTTCTTGAAAAAAATTCTATATATAAATTTATGATGAAAATAAGAAATGTTTTTGAAGAAAACATGTTTTTGACTCCCCAAAATGGTTATAAAAAAAATCAAAACGTAATGGTGAGTATTTGTGACTATTTTTTTTATTTTTTTCATCTTTTTTATTTTATTTTGTTTTTTAAAAATAAACACCCCCCAAAAATAGAAAGAATAAAAAAAGCGTTTGATAAAGAAATGGGTAAAAAAAGAGAAAAGATGAGAATGATAGAGGAAGAAGAGGAAATATAGAATGAGATAGAGATAAAGAGGAGGAAGAAGAGTGGGATAGTTAGTTAAAGGGAAAGTGTTTCCCTTGGTTTGGATTTGGTAGGTTTCCATCTCAATCCAGTGGTGGGTATACTGTAGTAGTTGGGTATCTAGAGGATGTCGATGTGGTTCTTGGGGTGTGTGTCCGCTCACGGTGATGATTTAGTTGATGCCCATTAACTATGAATTTCCTTTTGTAACAAGGTTCTAGAACTTTTATTTCAATAAATTGAAAAACATTAGTTAAAATAAAAGGACCTTTCCAACAAGAATTAAGATACCGAGGTGAATTTTAAATAGATAATTGTAGAGCATTACCTTTTCACTTTCATGGAATACCTTTTTTAGTATGTGTTTTTCATGGAGTATATTTTCCTTTTTTATAGGTATTTGAATTCTCATAATAATGAAGTCGAAGCTCCTCCATTGGATTGAACTCCAATGATCTATATTCACCAGATTTATCAAAAGAAAAATTAAAAGTTTTGACAGCCCAAAATGAATTATGTTGGATTTAAACTGGTAAAAGGCACACTTTACTAAAAAAATATCCTAAAAAAGGAAATCCCAATGGGTATTTTATAGGTATTATTATAAAACCAAATAACTTAACTAAGTCTTTTAGGATGGAATTTTCTTGTGGGACTAACAATTATCTCAAGCACTCTTTTCACTTATCTATTAGAAAGTTTAGTCATGCCATTTGTTTGGAGGTGATATGCAGTTGATGTTTTATGTATAACCCTATTATTTTTTAATGGATATTCTAAAGTCCAATTATAGAAATGGGTTCCTAAGTCACTTATCAAGGAACACATTATTCTAAATTAATTAAAAATATGGGTTTTTGAGGAACTCACTAACAGTATGTGCATCATCCTTTCTAGTGGGTTTGTCCACGATCCACTTATAAACATAATTGTCTGTAATAAGAATATTGGAGAATACATTGTAATGGGGTAATGGTTCCATAAAATACCTACCCCAAACATTTAATATTTCATAGAAGATTATCGGATTTGGGTAATTTTATTTATTTTAAAAGTTATGCCAAATTTTTTGAAAATGGATTACGATTGATAGAACTCATGTGAGTTCTTTAAGCATTAAATCCAAAATAATTCGGTGTTAAGGAACATTTGGGAGGTCATTTTTTATAGATTTTCCACCTATAGGCATTGATTGGTAGAATTATCTGATGAAGGAATGTTCGTCTTTGTCAACACATCTGCTAATCACCATGTCAACCCCAATTTTCCAAAGGTTATTATCTTCCCAAAAATAGTATTTTGAATCCTTTTTCAGCTCCACTTTTTTTCCTTAGAAACATGTTATGGAAAACACTTCAAACCAAGTAATTTAAAATTGGGGCATACCATAGTAACTTTTAAGTGATATTTGAGAGGTTTTTAGTGGAAAATTCATGATCAAAGATTTCAGAATGAGAAGAATTAGAAATTATACTCAAGTGATCAAGAAAATGGTTTTATTTTCCCAGTATATATTTTATTTAAACATAAAACCATTGGAACATCCAGATCCATATTAGTTGTATAATATTAGAATTAATATACTTGAGTAATAAATTTTTTGCTAAATGATCTATATAGATGATGATTTTGGATCGTAAGAGATAGGGCCGGAATTTATCCCTGGCAAAAACCACAATTAAAAGTTTCTTTCCATTGACAGGGTAGTGAGATTGAGTTTTATCTAGTGCTTTTGAGATATAATAGATTACATGAGGAAAATTTTCTCTTCTTTCAACAAGAACAACCCCATTATCATATCATAATCAACACACATCAATTCAAAGGGTAAGGAACAATTTAGGGGTTGGATTGTTATAGTAGATGTAAGAAAAAAATTTGAGTTTAATGAAGTATCTCTTGAAAGACGAATCAAAATGGAATATAAAATCATTCTGGAATATACAAGTGAGTGAGAGGGAAATCCTAATAATGTTTTAAATGAATCTATTATAGAATCTGGGATAACCAAGTAGAAAACGAATTCCTCAAACTATTTTGTATTTTGTAAGTGATTGGATTACCTCAATTTTATCTAGATCTACTTGGATACGCTCTTGAGAAATTATGTTCCCTAAAAAAATCCCATTTGTAACCATGAAGTGACATTTTTCAACATTTAGGATAAATGTTACAATTAAAACACTTCTATTAGACTAGAGAGAGTGAATGCTAGTATGATTAAGTTTAATCACCATCAATGGTAATGTCATCCATGAAATGTTCAATGAACGTAGAAACGATGCTCATGATAAAACTCTAAAATGTTTTTGAATTATTTAGATAGATAAAAGGAATTAAATTTTATGCATATGTTCTAAAAGGGTCAAGGGAATGTAGTTTCTTCTTGGTAATGAGGTGTAATTTGGATTTTTATGTGGCCTTGTACCCATCATGAAATAAATAATGAAAATTTTTGGCTCACATTTCTTTCATTTTATCAAGGAATGGAAGAGGTTTGTGATGTTTTTAGTTTTTCAACATTCGATTTCCAATAATAGATGCACACACACCATTTTTTTATCAATTGAGTTTGGGACACCTCTTAGTGTTCATTTGTAACAAAATATATCCCAACCTTATTAGGTACCACTTGAATCATAATAACCCATTCATTATTAGAAATTAGGTAGATAACACCATCACTAAGAAGCTTAGTGATCTCTTCCCTAACTATCTCAATTATGAGTGGATAAAGTCTTATTTGAGGTTGTATTATTAGTTTGAATGATTATTCAGAAGGATGAGATTAATGAAAAGGGTAGGTTTGATGATTTTTATTTCATATAGGGTTTAACCTAAGGCCTTTTTGTTTTTCTATAACACTTGATCTGGTTTGGACTTCTCACTTTTAGTTAGTGCAGCAGAGAAAATGATAATATAAGGGTGATCATGGAAAAATAATTCATAATTAATGTGCATATGAATTGGTTTGATAATTTCTTCATCATTAATTTTTGGGTCATATAACTTAGGAATGTAGGAAGGGATTTCAGTTTATTTTGAATCATTTTACTCATTACAGTCTAGGGTGGAGTAGTAAAAATCAAAGGCTAGATTAGATTCTATTGAGTTTTAAATATCCTTTAGATTGATAGAGTGTATGAATGATAGTCCAATATAAACTTCTAGATTTATGACTTGGTCAATCATAATGAAAATTTTAAAAACTCATCTCTAAGTAAAACATGATGAAAATTATGGAATGGGGGTGAATCCACTCTCAAAACTGTACTCAGAATCATGGATAGGGAATACAAGGTGATCCTATAATGGGTATCACATGGATAGAAAAATATTGAACTTGAACACTTGATCACAAAATTCAATCGATAGGATTCCCATATGGACATCAGTCCAAGTTCTAGCTATCATAATGAATGATATTCCGATAATTGGAGAGATTGATAAGAATTAAACTCATATTTCATGTCATGTATATAGAAATCAGCGTGGAATATAATATTATTGACACGTACAAGGACATACTCAATTATTCCCTCAAGATTATTAGTGTTTATATTGGCTAAATGAATGACAAGGGTCATAGACCAAGGTTAGAGAATATGGATTTGGTAATGGCATTTATCGAGGCTCCTTGGTCTGTGAGGGTATCATCAAAGTTGAAACTCTCTATTTGGAACGGAACTGTAAATGTCCTTAGACCCTTTCACTTCATGGGAATGTATTGGTGGATTGAAACATTTTCAATGGTCCTATGTTGTCTCATATGGTTGCACAATTACTTAATAAACTTTTCATACTTAGGGATTTTTTATGGAATCCCAGAGGGTAATGTTCAATTCAATATGTATAAACTTATTGATAATTTTAGAATCAGGATAAAAGGGCTTCTTAGCCTTAGATATGGATTGAGGAAAGGAAATTAAGTTCCCTAGAGGAATGTAAGGAGGTAAGGGTGTGGATTTAGGTTCTTTTATTGTATTTTTTCTTTTCCTTTTCTTGATCAACATTAAAGGAGGATTTAATGGATTCATTATGAGGCATGAAAATTTTATTTCCTAATCAGAGAGAAATTATACTAACATTACACTTAGGGTTGGGAAATGGTTGTGATGATATTTGGGAAGAATTGGATTGTTGTTGCTAAATTAGGTGGGTACAAATTTGAAATATTTGGTTTTCATTTTTTTAAGGCTAGAACGAGTGAAGGAAGAAATATATTCCACAACACTTTACCATGGATTATTATAAGAAGAGGCAGGTCCTGCACTGTCATTTACTAGATTTCAGTTATTGGAGACGTTCTTGTATTGGGTTAGACATTGCGTAGGCTTACTAGGATATTGGAAACCAAGAAGAGTAAAAGGAATAATTGTCTATTGATGTTGAGGAACAAAAGGACAAGGTAGTTGGAAGTTACCACCACCATTACAATATTTTAATTGTTTTTTATTTTGAGGATGTCAATAAGGGGGATGAGAGATGGGATTACCATACCTTAAGCCTTGGTTATCGGTATAATAGAAGGGAAACATTATGGTTGGTTAGAGTTTCTAATGAATTGAGCTGATTGTTGAGGGATGGTGTTCTACTAAGAATATATTGCATAGATATTCATTGGTCTAGATGGATATGATGGATCATATTTTTTTTGTGGAAATGTGTCTATTGGATGAGTTGGTGAGCTACAGATTCCATAATTTTTGACAGGTCTAGGGAATAAGGATTATGGATAAGATGAGGCTGGGGCTTTCGTAGCCACCACTAGTTTTCACAGAGGACCTATAAGATGAATCATCCAATTGGTCATTTTATTAGTCTTAATGTATTGATTCTATTGTAATTTTTTAACATGTGAATGTTCTCGATTAAATGATTTATTTGTGTTTACATCCATGTTTCTTATGAGACCATATTTAGCTGCATGAGTTTTTTTCAACAGGAGCACTACCAGTTGCGGGACCATGGAGAGTTAAATCCATAGAAAATAACCCCTCATAGAAGTATTGGATCAAATTTGGCTAGGGATTTTGTGGTGATAGAATGTTTTTATAGTATTTTTAAACTTTTCTAGTACCCATGGAGTAATTCATTGGGGAATAGTTGAACACCACTTATTTTCTTTCAGAAAGAAGTGGGTTGAGAAGTAGAGAAAATTTTGTATAAGAAGAGTCCCTTCATGTCATTACTTGAATTTATGGAATAAATAGGGTGGTAGTAGATCAATGACATAGAATATTAACTTAGGGAGAAATTGATTTATCAATGTTGGATTTTTTTTCATTGGAAACTTCTTGAGGATTAACAATAAAGCACCCCACTTGGAACTCTTTGAGGTGAAGATGTAGATCCTCACCAACTATCCTGTGGAAATATTTTGGATGTTGAATCAAACCTGATTTGATTTTGAAATATAACTCAGTGTTTGGTTATTGTATACTAAGGAGTTTTTAATTCATATTACGGGTAACAAGTTCTTTAAGGGTTTGTTACATAGGATTGGCCATATCTAGTTTAATAGGATGGTCAAGGAATGGGATAGGATTTATTTGATTGTACATAATATTCAACTTAATTTAGTGAAGTGTTTGTTCAATTTCGTGGTCAAAAAAATCTAATGGATTTTTTGGGATTCTATAGGGATTTTATAGAAAATATTAAGGATGAGAAAATGTAATTTTTTTTTTCTTTTTTTTTTCTAGATTTGTTTAGTTTTTTTTATTTTTTTACAAAAATAAAAAATGACCGAGACATTAATGCACAAACCTCCTAAAAAATTATATTTTAAGCATGTTTGGTTGTATCATATACTTAATTAAAAGTTATTATGATCTACTAATGTGTATAAGGGAACTCAAGTTGAATCTTCAATGATGACACTATTTTTTTGTAGTCAGTTGTTTTTTTATTTGTCTTTTGAATGAGGGATTTTTTTTCAGAGCATAATTAAATTAATTGATAGATTAATTTTGATTTAAAAATTTCATAAATATAGAGATTATTTAATTATTTGGGATTTAATATTATGATATCCTTGATATTTATGATATATTTCATTAAATTAATACCCCCTCCATAAGACAATTTTGATCTAAATTACCAAGTGTTGAGGATTTAATACAACCTTAACATAACTAATATTATAATCTCAATAATTAATTATTTTGGGTATTTTATTTAAGATTCCAATAATAAAATGAATACACATGTAAAAAAACCCTATCATTAATCCATGAAATCTAATGTTTAACAAACACAATGCTAACCCAAATAATATTTAACGAGGAAAATATCTCAACCACATGAAATACAGAAATTATTTCCCACCTAAATTGATGATTTAATAAGACATTGAGATGGTTATTAATTTGGTTTATTATTTTTAGGGGGATGATATAAAAAATAAGAAAAATAATTGGACAAGATAAGCATAGTTCATAGAACCCACACACGAACAATGAAGGGAGTTAAACACATGCTTTTGATTGAATAGAAAAAAGAAAGGGTAAAGGGTTTTCAACATAATTTAAACTATTTTAAGACCATTAATATTAAAACACCTAAGGTGGATGATAATAAGATAATATTAATATAGTTTAATTAATATTTAAACAAAATTTCAACTCAAACACTTATGAGATTAAAAATGAAAGAGAATAGAAAAGAACATGAAAACAAAGGGTGGATTAAAGGTATCTAAAGTAGAAACATGAATTTGGAAGGTCATACTGATAATTTGGATAGGTTATGGTCATTCAAATTTACCCTAATAGTCCATAAAAATCCAACTACTTGTAAGGAGAAGAGGGAGATGTATTTTTTGCCAAAGGTGGTGGACTTTTTACAATCCAAAACATCCCTTCATGTTGGATTGAACATCTAACCATTTAGAAAAATTAATATGAAGAAATATTATTCTTTAAAGTTTTTTATATATGTGTGTAAAGTTAACTATAAATATTTGGCATCCATTGGAATTTTTTATCCAATGTTATGTCTTTTTTAAAAACCATGTAATTATTTCCATTTTTATCCAAACCTATTCAAAGGAAACAATATGAATGGGTTTTAGGCCAAGAAGATATCCCCAAATATGAACCATTTATTCTAGAATGTTGGTCAATGATATCTTAAATTTCCCTCCACAAAATTTCATCTCAATTAGAAAATTGAATTTGGATAAAAGTCAGGAATTGTGGGGTGTAATAAAATCCCATATGGAATGGTGGGATAGGCTTTCAAGCATCAATTATGACACTTATTGGTTGTGTGGGGATTATAAATTTTATCTATGTTTTAATGTGACATACTTGGATTTTTTTGGAGAATAAATGAATCTGTACTTCTCGATTAAGTCTAGAAAATATAACATTCCAACTGGTCTAGTTTCATAGACTAATTCAATGGGCCTTATTGTGTAGTATATCTAGGATTCAAAATGGCCAAATTGGAAAAATATCTAGTTTATTTATTTATTGAAATTTGAACTAGGGATCATAAAAAAATAATCACACAATTTGGATATATATAGTGAGAGTTATGATTAATATAGTAAAACTACTTGAATCTATATTAATTCCAGAAATGATCACAAATTATATTTAATATTAAAACATTGTAATTTCAAATCACTTATTCATTTTTTCTTTAAAATATATAAGGGGATAGATAAATAAGTTATGAATAAATTAATAATTTCAACTCCCTTATTTTTTTTCTTTTTCATTTCCTAATATATAAAAAAATAAACCCAAATAATTTTCACACCCATGAAATATTAAAATTTTCATTTATCCAATTAGGAGGGTCTAGAATAGTTCACTTAAACATTACTAATTCAACCAAAAAATGTCATAAGAAAATATTTCTAAAAATAATTCATTTTTCATGTTGAAAATTAGAAATGGAAAATGTGAGAACTCAAAAATCACTCCTCTCAAGATGATATAAATTTAATCAAGTTGGTTTACTCATTCACCAAACCAAAGTGAAATCATAAATTTTTTAAGAGTTCTAAACTTCCATTACCTACCCTAAAGTGAAAATAACCAAGAGGTATTTTTAGGGGTTTTTTAACAGATATGGGATGGTAGGAATATAATGTCCAAAAGATAGGAAAATAGGTGTAAAATACCAACATGGAAAATGAAATGATATTTCTAAATAATATATGCAAGGTTATAGAAACACATATTTACAAGGGAAAAAATGCATCAAGAATAAAAAGAAAAAGATAGAAATTTGGAATTGCATGAAAAGGTGAAATATGTGAAAAATATAAAACTTCTTCCAATGACACATGAAAATATGATGCTTGTTTTATTTATTTTATTTTATTTCTTTTTTAGAAAGTTGAACTTATAAAAAATCTTATACTCATCACTAAAACCACATTTTATATCCTCATGAATATAATTGTATTATTTATAACCTAATAAAAGGTTGAGGTAGAGTGATTTTTGACTTTCCCAAGACACAACCCATTCTTTTTTTCATTTTTTTATTTTTTGTATATTTTTCAATTTTTTGAACAGTTCTTAATTAAATTTATAAAATTAAGTAAATGTGAATCCATTCCCAAAAATCTCTGAATGCAGACCTCTTCAGCAAACTTAAATAGATGATTTACGTAAAGCATATGATGAAATGTTGAAAATCAAGGAAAGAATATGAAAAATTAAATCCATTCCCCCTATTCTAATTTTAAATAAATCATGCAATGAAAATCCATATAGATGTTGGGTGGGATAGAGTTTTGGGCCAATAATATGGCTATTAAAAATTGGTTCATAGGCTTGAAGTGGATTTCAAAAGGTGTATTAATGTAAGGATAATGGGAGTCAATTGGGATATTTTGATTCCCACGTGGTTTAAAAAATGACTCTCTCATATCAATGTACCCGAAGTTTATAAATTCATCTCAAAGGTCCAGAAAATCAAGACTCACAATTGGGGGGGGGTGAAAACACATAATATAAAATGATGTCTATGGGTAAGAATTTCAAAACCCCAAGTTTTAATCAAATTTTTTATTAAATTAAATTTCTTTGATGTCTCGAGTCGAATGCGAATCCCAGTTAATCTTACATTATACAGTAAACCAAGTTATGTTTTCACTACACACAATTTTTTCTTTTCTTGTGTTACATGCAATACTTTGTTTCAATTAAACAATATTTTATTATTATAATAATTTATACAAAGTGGTTATAACCTAAACATTAAACATTTTAATACGAATTCTAATAAAAAATTTTAAATATATTTATAACGGTTTTATATAAATAAAACATATCTATCATAAAATACATAATTTTTGGAAAAGTCATTATATGTTTTGAAAAAGATATTTTCTAAATAATATTATATATTTTTGTGAAAAATAATAAAATCAAAATTTTAACACTTTTTTAAATTTAATTTGATAAAATAAACATCATTTTTTAATTCATAATGTTAAAATTATCTTAGGGTTAATTCTTTGTATTTTTCTAAAATATTTCATTTTTCGTTGAGTAGTGAAAAATATAGATTTTAATTGAAATATGCATTTTCATATAATTTATTTATATATTTAAATTATTATTTTTAATTTGTTTTAAAGTATAATATTTTAAAATTATAGATGAATTAAAACAATTTAGGTTATTGGAACTAATTTCAAATTAAAATTGGATTTAAAAACATTTCAACCATTTGAACTTTTTCTCTTAAAAAACTCACTTTCTCGACATGTCTGGGGGATTAATTTTAAATTAATTTATGCTAGTTTTGGGATTATAATTTAGATAAATTGATTTCATATTTTGAATAATAATAATCTATTATTTATAATAAGTCCAATTTTTTTTTTGAGCAAAGTGGTTAGTGAAAGAAATTAAAATTAATTGGAACGATTAAAGTAAAAAAAGATTACTAAGTGGTTACACACAAAAAATAATGTGTAAAAATGACCCAAAATAATGTCCAAAATCCATATTTTGGACATATTTAAACCATAAAACATATTTTATCTAAAATGGTTCACTATTGGAGGCAAATTATGTAAGGGATACCTCCCAATAGTGTTTACCTTTTTGATATTTATAAGTTTCCCACTCACATCCTTCATAAAAGGCCACCACCTATCCAAATATCTTCAAAAATAACAATCCCTTTGGCTCAAAAAACCCCTGAAAAATATAATACAAAATTACCCCCCTTAATCCTAGAATTACCACTTTGGGAATGAATATAACCAATGTATTTTATTTGTGGAAACCAAAAGGAGACACCCGAAGAAGAGGTAATTTTCATCACCAATTTTTTATTTCATCATAAATACTATTCAATTATTTGTATATCATGATTATATAATAACCTTATTATATTAAATATAAATATTTGTTATTATTTTTTTTATTACCTAAAAATCTACACGCTTCCATGAAATGAGATATGCAGTCATCATTCATGTGTACGGTGGACTACCACCTCATAAACCGATGTCATTTGTTCTTCAATTAAAACCATTTAAGGTTGGGAATAATAATGTATTTCTAGTTTATATATGATATTAATTATTATTATTATGTTATTATGTACCTTTAATTATCATATCACTCATAATTTCGTGATTTCAATTTTTTGGGAATACGATAACGTTGTCTGTGTGATCGAAAAACTATCACCACACAAATCAATGTCATTAATTCTTCTATTACCACCTTTAAAGGTGGGAAATAATTATGGATTTATAGTTTATATATTATTTATATTATGTTATTATGTTTTTGGAATTTTGATTTCACACATACCTTTATGCTTTCCATTTTGTGGGAATACGATAACATGATTTGTGTGAACGGCGGACTACCGCCTCACAAAATGATGTGATTTGTTCAAAATTTACATGTAATGTGTAATGATGGTTTTAATAAACATATATGATTTATATGACATAAAAATTTATTCTTTATTGATAATATATCTTATAAATTTCTTTCTTTTAATCTGATAAGAAAATGAAAACAACCTTCATGCATACGTACGACCTACCTTATCCATAAACAATGTGTTTATTTTCCTTTTTCTATATTTTATAGATTATTATAAATAAAATATAGGAATATATATATATATGATATTTATATCTTAGTAGTAATTTTAAATATTAAAAAATTATGATTAAAGTAAGAGGATCAAGAGTATGATAAATCAAAGCAGGTACGAAAAACAATGCATTTATTACCTGAAACATAACTTTAACATGGAAGTTTTAATAAATGATAATATAAAGTCATAAGTAAATAATATATGATATTATATATGTTAATATGGTTTTTTTAGATTTATAATAAACATATATTTATTTTATAATAGGTTTTAATGAGTACGATGAGAGTCAATACATATGGTAATAGATTTATGTCTCACTTTTATTTTTCATGAGACAAAAGCCATGTCACCACCTATTTATTCTATGTGGTCTATATAAATCCCATGAATATACTTTATGATTATCTTACTTTTTTTTATTTCTATATCCATTTTCAAATTTATGTCTCACAGTGTTACAGTTAAAACGTAACCAAATCGGTAAGGGGATTCTTGTATCAATTTTCCTTCTTGGAGACATATGTTATATTACACGCCTATATTATTTAAAGTGGTGTATATAAATATCCTTTAACATGTATTGTCATGAATTTTTTATTCCCCATGATATGTTACAATTCATATAATGTTATTATATCATGGGGATTATGAATCAATGTTACCAAAGTGGTAAGAGTTTATTTTTACAATCTCATCGTCTATCAGGGTTGTTTAAGATTATGCGTCCATTGATGAAACATTATGATCCATATCTTATGAAATATCAAGGATTTTATTCTCTTATTATTTTTCATGATATCTCTATGTAATGGTAGCATTTCCCTACTCTTTAGTACTTTATATAATTTAGAAAATGTTTTTAATAAAATCCAACTTCATTTATCTCTTCGATTAGATACCTATTTTCTCCCAAAACCACATATCATAAAAATGTTTTCAAAAGTTTTATACCATTATTTTTAAAAGTAATTGATACCCATGTTTTACCTTTTTTCAAAATAGTACTAAAATCTATATTCTTGTCATTTTATGATCAAGTCTCTTTATGACTTCTAACAATAATATGAATGGAATATTTATTTTAATATTTATGGAATTTACAGAATTATATGAAACTATGACAAATCTTTACATAAAATATTCTTTTATATGTTTTAAATTTTATTTTCAATGAAATTTATTTTAAAAATGTATAATTTTTTCAAAAAGTATTTTTCAATGTAGAAAGGATATTTTTCTCAAAAAATGTTATTAAAATATCTTTTAAAATTGTCATCCATTGGTGTTACCTATTCCTTATTAAGGATATGATACAAGAGTAACATTAATATTATTTATATGAATGGTTTATGTTTTAATGAAAATATTTTCATGAAACACTTTTCTCTTCTATGAGATATACCTTCATAAAACACTTATGAAACCCACTTCTTTTCACAGGTTATGCTTTGATTAAATCATTATGAAACCTTTCTCATTTCTACATGTTATAATATGATTACATGTTTATGATACATATTTATTTACTAGGTTATAAAATGATGACTATTTATGATATTTTGGAACACATATATATGATTTAATTATGTGATGGGTGGGACCTATATCTCCCTAAAATACATGGTGTAAAGATTTATATCCCATGATATAGTCATGACTGGAATGGGAAGTGAACCAGTTATGTAAATGAATTTATTTTATAATATGGTCTTGGGAGTGAAACCATACTACTAAGATGGTTTGGAGAGTGAATCCATTCAACTAATATATCCTTGGTAGTGATCCTTGAAAACTATGGAAATCAATTTATATGTTTATGTGTCAACCATAATTCCATGTCTTATTACTATTTTATTCATTCATGGATTATGTTATTGAGTCCCTTATGATTAATGTCTTATTAAATACCAATATTTATGCCAAGTCTCTTTA
Organism: Viscum album; assembly: GCA_963277665.1. NCBI lineage: Eukaryota > Viridiplantae > Streptophyta > Magnoliopsida > Santalales > Viscaceae > Viscum > Viscum album. The sequence continues at coordinate 225,337,593 of OY728157.1, forward strand.
CTATGTTATTTGATAAGCAGGTTATGATATTCTAATGTTATGATCTTGTTCTTATACCCTTATTCTTAGGATTATTCTTTTATATCTCTATTTTTTACCCTTACTAAGAATTTGATCTCACCCTTTCTTATGTTTCCTTTCCTCAGGTTATGAAGATATGTATTATGTATGATGTGAAGGGTCCACAGGTGCAGCGGAACCTCATGGGTGGATCTTCCCACTTGACTTTTTTTCATTAGAAATGATCAATCCGGGATCAATACGACAATAAACGTCAGACTCCATGGATCAAATCACAGAAATAGACAAAGAATAAGAATAGTCCCGAAACCACAAAGGAGGATCATCACCAGTTGATTATAATTAATTTAATTAATTTACAAGAAGTACCTTTTATGGCATTCTTTCTTCATTGAAATTTCCGATCACGTTCTGATGTGATTCATCGTTGCGTCGCAGAAGCCATGTATAGACTTCCTATAGTGGAGATCCACATGTGCACCACATATCTCTGGACATTGCCAAAGGAATCTTTAGGTGCTAGTGTGGAGATGCCTTTTCTTGTGTTGTCCACCTTAGATTGCCTTTATCTGATAGAGGAGGATCTCTCTCAGTCTTCAGAGTGTTCTTGGAGGAAGAAGTTATTTTGAAAATAAGATAATTCTCCATTATTTTGGTGGATAATGAATAGAAAAAAGTGTCGGGGTTTTGAGGATATTTATAATTGGGTTTGAGGTTATAGAGTTATGACAATAAATAAATGCGTTACACATTTTATTCATTTCATTAAATCTTATTGAAAAACCCCAATGTCGAATCATTAATTCCTTGACATGCACCCATGCTGATTATAATAAATATCATTTAATAAAACAATATTATTTCCTAAAAATCCCGACTGGAAAAACAACGCGGCATGTAATCATTAGTACACGACGTGTACTCATTTTTCATTTTCTTTCCAAAATGAAAACTACACGACATCTACATTCAATGTACACGATGTGTATATCTTGTTTTCATTTTATTCTTCCTCCAACAGTAAAACTATTTTGGCTTCCTTGAATAATTATTAAACCACATACATGAATAATCTTTATTCTACTTGAGATACTTGGATACACATAGGGTGTGACCCTCTAGGCCTCTTTCTCGTTGGCATTAGGTGGGCTTGCCTAAAGTCCAAGATTGCTGTCTAGAAATGGGTAAAGGAACCAAAGAGAAAGAATTTGATGCCGCATTGATGTGTCACCTCATATGAATTCTTACCATGTAATTTAATTCCATTGTCTCAATATCTCATCAAGAAGGTTTCATGGCAGTTTCATAAACCTATATGCTTTATCCTTCATTATTTTACTTCAAAAAATAAACTCATCGTGACACTATAGCGATGGAATTTGGGGGAAAATTATATTTCAATCAAAGGGCCTGAGATATCTACTTACATAAATATTGAAGGGATAAATCCTTCCTTGAATTATTCATTAACAATATTTCATTCATGATGCACACCACATGCCCTACTTCTCTCCAACTTTCTTTGTGATGGTTTTCATCATCAAATCTAAGTGTGTGAGTCATGACATGAGTTAATGATAATCTTATAGTCTTTGAACCATTACACATGCTCATAGATAGCAACGCCCGATGACACCAAGACATGCAGAATTACTACTAGAAGATCTATTCTCATAATCACCCATCTTGGAGATTACCAAGTGAGAACTCCATGAGAGGGAGTCTTGTCTTCTTACAAGTACTCACACATGACGGTTTGTATACTATGTGTCCTATCATAGTATGTCATACAACCGTAGATCTTTATTTAAGAATATTGTTATAGCATTTCATGGTTCTCATCATAGTGGGGATCTGCCATGACCTTATTAATACAACAAATATTCATGGACATTATTAAATTATAGTCATGTAGACTAATGAAGAATATATAATAATTTTACATTCTTGTAATCAAAGTTTAAATAGTTGGTTCTCAGGACACCAAATCTAACAAACTCCCACTTAGACTAGAGCCAACTGCCTATGAATTTTAGTTTACTAGAGCTCACATGATGATCATGTTTCTGCTGAGTCAAAACTTTAGTCAAGGGGTCTGTCACATTGACTACTGTGGAAATAATGCTCATTGCAACTTCAACTCTCTGAGAAAAATCCCTCAATAGATGATACTTCAAAAGTATGTTCTTTGTCTGCTGATGTGACCTTGGCTCTTTTTCATGTTCCACCACTGCATTATTATAACAATAGATTGTGATAGTATCTTTACTACTAAGTACTACATCTAGTTATTGGATGAATCTTCGCATCCATAATACTTCTTTAGCTACCTCAGAAGCTGCGATATACTTGGATTCTGCCGTAGAATCTATAACCACACCTTTCTTTGAGCTCTTCCAGCTCACTGCACCTCCATTCAAATAGAAGATGTTTCTAGTATTCAACTTCATGTCATATTGATCAGTCTTGAAACTAGCATCTACATGTCCTCTGATGACTAGTTCCTCATATCCTCTATAAACTAGGAACATATCATTAGTACGCCTCAGATACTTAAGGATAGTCTTGACTACCATCCAATGGTAGTCTCCTGGATCAGCTTGATATCTTCCTACCACACTTAATACGTACACAACATCTAGCCTTGTACATAGCATAGCATACATGACTGACCCAATCGTGGATGCATAAGGGATCCTTTCCATTTTCTTTCTTTCCTCATGTTTCAAAGGACACATTTTCTTGGAGAGATAAATGCCACGTGACATTGGAAACAATCCCTCTTGGATTGTTCCAAACTGAATCTCTTTAGTATCTTGTCAATGTATGTACTTTGACTCATGCCCAACATTCTCTTGGATATATCATGATTGATCTTGATCCCAATAATATATGCTGCCTCACCCAAGCCTTCCACAGAGAAGCATTTATCCAACCATGCCCTAACTGACTTTAAGACAGGTACTTCGTTTCCAATTAGTAATATGTCACAACATATACTATTAGGAAAACGACTGCACTTACTCTAAAAGTTTTGTAGACACAAGGATCACATTCATTCTTAATATAGTCAAATTCCATTACGACTTTATCAAAATGAATGTTCCATGACTTTGATGCTTTCTTTAATCCATAAATGGATTTTTATAACTGTCATACCTTGTTGGAATCCTTTGGATTCACAAACCCTTCAGGTTGTGTCATGTAGAAATCTTCCTGGAGGTTCCCATTAATGAATGCTGTTTTTACATCCATTTTCCAAATTTCATACTTATGGTAAGAGATAATAGAGAATAGGATTGTGATGGATTTTAGCATTGAAACCAGTGAAAAGGTTTCATCATACTCAATTCCTTGACGCTGTATAAAACCTTTTGCAACCAGTCATTCCTTATAGGTGCTGACTTGTCCCTCCATGTCTAGTTTCTTCTTGAATACCCATTTATTACCAATAGGCTTAACATCAACTGGAGGATCTACTAAAATCCAGACTTGGTTTTGGTACAGGGAATCCATTTCAGAATTCATGGATTCTTGACACATGGAAACGTCCGTGCCTCCAACTACTTCTTTGTAAGTAAGAGTATCATCATTGTCAATCAATAACGAGTCTCCATCCTCAGTGATAAGAAAACCATATAATTCTGGTTCTCTCACCTCTCTCATGCTCCTACATAGTTCTTGTGTCTCCGGAATAGATTGTTCTTCCATGGGGATTTTTGGAATCTGTTTTTGTACCAACTCCTACGTATCATGACCCTCGAATTCATCGAAGTCTATCTCACTCCCACTATCTCTTTTGGAGATGTGATCCCTCTCAAGGAATATGGTGTGTCTTTCCACTGTAACCTTTCTATCTAAGGGGTTTTATAGTTAATATCCCCTTGTTTGCTTGGGATATCCTATAAAGGTACACTTTGTGCCTCGGGGTGCAAGTTTGTTACCTGAAGAGGCCTTACGAAATGCTTCTCTACCCCACACATGTAAATTTGATAACATGGGTTTGAGTCCACTCCATAACTCGTATGGAATACTATTTATCGATTTAGTTGGTACTTGGTTTACTATGTGTGCTGTTGTTTGTAATGCATATCCTCAAAAGGATAACAGAAGACTCACATGACTCATCATTTATCTCACCATGTCCAATAGGGTGTTGTTTCTCCTTTCACTTACACCATTCCACTGAGGCGTATACGGAGGAGTGAGTTGAGATAGAATCCCAAAATCCCAAAAGATATCAATGAAGTCCTAATTAATATATTCTCCTACTCTGTCTGAGCAGAGCTTCTTAATCTTCTTACCAAGCTGGTTATCAACTTCATTCTTGTATTCTTTGAACCAATCAAAAGAATCTGACTTATACCTCATTAACTAAATATATCCAAATCTACTAAAATCACCAGTAAAAGATATGAAGTACAAGAAAACTCCCCTTGATTCAACTGGAAATGGTCCACACACATCTGCGTGAACTAATTCTACAATCTATTTAGCCCTTTCACCTTTCCCACTAAATGGGGCTTTGGTCATTTCCCCTTATAGACATGCATGACATACACCAAGTGGGTTTAGTTCGAAAGAATCTAAATAACCATCTTGATGTAATTTTGACAAACATTTATCATTGACATGACCTAACCGGTGATGCTAGACTTGGGTGTGGTATGAGTCATGTGAATTAACTTTTTCATCAATTGACATTACTTGATTTTTGTATTCTAACACATAAAGGCCTTTATATAAATGTTCCCTACCAAAAAAAATGCAATCTTTATAAAAGTAGCAACATTTATTTCCAAACTTGAAGATGAATCCATCAGTATCTAATCTCGATACTTAAATAATGTTTTTGGTTACAATAACAACCTTTTAATACCAAGACCATCCCAATAGGCAATGTGAGGTGGTAGTCTCTGACAGCTACAACAGTGAGTCTGGATCCGTTGACTGCTCATAGATCCACCTCACCTCGGTCAATCATTCCGAATATACTTGATCCTATATATATATGTGAGAAACACAAGCAGTATATAATACCCAATTATTAGAAATAGATATATTTCATTTGATAAAAAATGCACATGAAGATTCCCCTTGCTTCCTTGGTTGGGTGCAGTTTTTCTTCCAGTGGCCCTTCCTCCCACATGTGAAACAAACAACATTTTATTCTCTTGCCTCCCCTTTGATCTTTCTTTTCTTGAAAGGCCTTGAATAAGCTTTGGGATTAAATCTATTTTCCTTCCCTTTCCTTTTATTCATCATAAGGACATAAGGATTTTCACGCTTCATATCATTGTCCACTTGGTGAGTGAGGATAAGAAGACTAGATAGAGACTTATCAATGTTGTTCATGTTGAAATTTACAAAAAAGTTAGAGAAGCTCTGGGGGAGTGATGCAAGAATGATATTGGTACCCAGTTCTTCAGGGATTTTAAACCCTAGAACCTCCAATATCTTAATGTAGCCAATGAGCTTGACTACATGAGGCCCAGCTGGGGAACCCTCTCCAAGCTTGCTCTGAAATAGAGCCTTAAAGATCTCAAACCTTTCCTGTCTTTCTCTCTCCTGGTATAGACAACGGAGGTGCTCGAGCATAATATATGAATCCATGTCTTCATGAGACTTAATGATCTCACAAGACATTTATGACTAGATCAAACATTGAACGTTGAGTGCATCGTTCAAAATTTGACCATAGACCAGGAAATCATCATCACTCGCCCCTTGGGAAGGCGAATTAGGAAGTGAGGACTCCAGCACATAAAACTTTCATTCATGGCGTAGGATAACCCGAAGGTGCCTAAACCATTCATGAATGTTACTTCCGATGAGTATATTGTCTTTATCCAGAATTGATCGTAGAGAAAAAGTGTTTGATGAGTTTGTCATATTGATTCTACAAATTAAAAGAGAATATTTTTTAGTGCCTTTTGATTACATTTTATGAAAAATAATAAATGAATTTATTAATTGTCCCACTATTTTATCATGTCCCAATGGACCCCACCATTTAACTTGGAATGCCTAGTTGATTTGACATTCTAGTGACAAGGATCCATATTCCCCTTTTCATAACCCCAACAAGGGTTGGTCATTCTATTTAAAGGTATTTAGGTAGGCAGGTCTTTGCCAACTGTGAGCTTATAGTTCCTTGATCTGTTGAGTGGACTCCCCAATCCTGAAATCCTGACTTGGATTTCCTCAACACTTGCCTCCATTTTACAACAAGTCTAGAAAGGGATACTCCTCTTGATTTAAAATGTTTGAGTTAACCCAAAACTTTCATAAGATATTTCTTTATAAAAGTATGTGTCCAAACCAGGGTTGGTCGAACACGTAGTTTTATTGAGTCTTTCTCTTAATCAAGTAACAGAAGGCTTGGTCTGACTTAATATGGTATTTTAGGTATTTCAATCTTTTATTCATAGTTTCTAATTATCACATGCTTGTTAATATTAAGTGATGATTTCTTAAGTGATTAACCATGTTCTGATAATGTTTACTCATAGTTCGGTTTTTATTTTATTTCATATTTTCATGCTTGTTTACTTCATTAACTATGTGATCATGAAACCACATACATAATAATTAAACCATGAAATCAGACAGGAATAAAATAAGATGGCATGATCATGAGCTTCTATTGGTTAGCTTATCTTGCAGTTTTGATAAGATAACCCTGACCTAGGAAAAAACACCTTGAACCTGATGGTTCGTGTTTTTCAGCTCCCACCTGTCCACCTTTGTATCTTCTTGGGTTGGTTTCGCCTTAGATTCGGATTTTGAACTATCTCCTATGGTGTGGGAGATCCTCTATTACATGAGGTTTACATTAAAGAAACCATGGGCACAAATGCCCTACATTTTATTGTAAGAAGGCTCGCATGCCAATGAATTTAAATTAAATAAATTTAAATGAAACCACACACACAAAAAGGGTCTTTGGTCTAGCTCATGATCATCCATAGCATGCAACAACATTTACACATATTTAGTATTCAAATTCATTTAATCATTATTTTATTCACGATAAGTCGTGCATGAATTAAATTAGTTATGATCTTATAATTAATCAATTATTTATCCTAAAATCCATTCTTAATTTACTTGTGATTCTTCTCATCCATAATCATTGTACGGGTCTTTTTACTTTGGAGGAAACCTGGTGAAATTCCATTTCCGTAAAGTACACGGCATGTAGGCTATATTACACGACGTGTATTTGTTTTCACCCTTTATCCAAAGTACATGCTGGGGGCTTTGGTGTGTTTTCTGTACTTTGGAAATTTTGGAGTACACAACGTGTATATTAATCTAACATGGCATGCACTTCCTTGTTACATGGTTACCAGACTGACAATCATGTGTACGTGGTTACATAACTTCTCCTTGTACACAGTTTCACCTGGGCCGGATAGGACTACAAGGCGTGTTGAGTCAATATACATGCCCTGTATTCCGGTTTGCACGCGCTGTTCAGTTCTAGTCAACATGGTGTATTAAAAAAAATTAGGTATGCTCAATTCACATGGCATGGTTTGGCGGACCATTATCGATTCGTTGAACCTAAGTACATGGCGTGTATATTTCACTACACACCGTGTATTCCTGTGTTCTACAGATAGAATGAGAGGCTCCTACGGATGAGTTCCTCATTTTTATTTTAATCAAAATCAAAATTAAAAGGTTATTTCTGTGATGTGAATCGAGAAAAGAAGGAGGAAGAGTAGATCTCGTTCATTCAGTTTTATATAACGATTTATCTTGAATTGAATCAAATACAAATGCGTAAATTATCAATGAAAATTAAATAACAATAATCAACGTTGTGCTCCCTTTGATACCACTTGAAGGTTCCATGGGCGCAATGACATCTCATGGGTGGATGTGCCCACTTGACTTTTTTTCATTATCAACAATCAATATAGGATCAATAAAACGATAAATGCTAGACTCCATGGATTGAATCACAGAGATAGACAAAGAAGAAGAATAGTCCTAAAACCACCAAGGAGGATCATCACAGGTTTATTATAATTAATTTAATTAATTGACAAGAAGTACCTTTTATGGCATTCTTTCTTCATTGATATTTATGATCACGTTCCGATGTGATTCGTCGTTGCGTTGCAGAAGCCAAGTGTAGAATTCCTCTAGTAGCGATCCACAGGTGCACCATGCATCTCTAGACATTTCCAAAGGCATCACCATGTGCTAGTGCAGAGAATCCTTTTCTTGAGTTTTCCACCTTAGATCACGTTGATCCGATGGAGGAGGATCTCTCTCGGTCTTGAGAGCTTTCTTGGTGGAAGAAGTTCTTTCAGCCTTGAGAGAAATCTCCAGAATTTTTGTGTAGAACGATTAAGTAAAAGTTTTGGGATTGTGAGGATATTTATAATTAGGTTTGAGGTTGTAGAGTTATGACAATAAATTAACGCGTTATACATTTTATTTATTTCATTAACTCTTATTGAAAATCCCCCATGTCGAATCATTAATTCGTTGACATGCTCGCACGCTTATTATAATAAATATCATTTAATAAAACGATATTATTTCCTCAAATTCCCTACTGGAAAAAAATACACAGCGTGTAATCATTAATACATGGTGTGTACTCATTTTTCATTTCCTTTCCAAAATGAAAACTACATGGTGTGTACATTCAATATACACAGAGTGTATATATTTTTTCATTTTATTCTTCCTACAACATTAAAACGATTTAGGCTTCCTTGAAAAATTATTAAACCACATACGGGAATAAACATTATTCTACTTGAGATACTTGGATACACTAAGTGTGTGACCCTCTAGGCCTCTTTCTCGTTGGCATTAGGTGAGCATGCCTAAAGTACAAGATTACTGTCTAGAAAGGGGTCAAGCCACCCAAGAGAAAGAAGTTGATGTCGCATTGACATGTCACATCATATGAATTCTTACCATGTAATTTAATCCCGTTTTCTAAATATCTTATCAAGCAGGTTTCTTGGTAATTTCATAAACCAATATGCTTGATCCATCATTATTTGACTTCTAGAAATAAACTCACCGTGACACCATGACCATGGAATTTGGATGATAGTTTTATTTCAATCAAAGGGCCTGAGATATCTACTTCTATAAATATGGAAGGAAAAAATCCTTCCTTGACTTATCCATTAACAACATATCATTTGTGACGCACCCAACGTACCCTACTACCCACCAACTATCTTCGTGACAGTTTTCATTAGAAAATATAAGTGCGTGAGTGATGACACAAGTTAATGGTAATCTTCCAGTCTAAGGACCACTAAACACACTCGTAGATAGCAATGTCTAATGACACCAAGACATGCAGAATTACTTCTGGAAGGTCTGTTCTCATACTTTCCCATCTTGGAGATTACCACGTGCAAACTCTATGAGAGGGAGTCTTGTCTTTTTACGAGTACTCGCACATGACGGTCTGTATACTATGTGTCCTATCATAGTATGTCATCCAACCATAGAACTTTATTTAAGAATATTGTTATAGAATTTCAAGGTTCTAATCATAGAGGGGATCCTCCATATCATTATTAATGCAACAAATATTCGAGAACATTATTATATTATAGTCATGTAGAACAATGAACAATATATAATAAGTGTACATTCATGTAATCAAATTATTAACAATTGGTTATCAGGCCACCAACTCTAACATGATGTGTCTAAAAAAAGGTGATAGTCATGTAGAAACTATTGGGAGATAATGTAGCTCACTCAAGGAAGCAATGTTTATTTTTACATGTTTCTAAAGGAACTAAAATAATAAGGTCTTTGGGAATATGTTTTTGTAATATAATAAATGTTTCACAAAAATGATGTGTTGTCTATGTATAAGAAGCTTGGGTCAGAATTGTTGGTATATGAGAAAAACTTTCATTAACATTTGGAAATTATGATGTGAAAACATTAGTGATATATCTAAGGAAATGTATCTAAGGATAAGTCAAAGGATGAGTCAAAGTATAAGAAAATGTCTTGGAATTTGGTAAAGGATAGAACAAGTAGTTTCCTCAAGATATAAACATTTCTAGATACTACCAATTGACATGGCTCTCTCACAGATGTTTCTAGGGGTAACAAACTCAAAAACACCATATTGATCCAGACTTGATCAGGAAATGGTGCATGACAATGGGCATTGATGGACACGTGGTTTGACACTCCAGGGGGATATGATTTGGGAGTTCAAAAATTATTTATGAATCACCATGAAGGATTTAAATAGAAGTTGTCTCTAAATGATCTAATATAATCCTAATGTGTCATAATTTAGAAATACTATACGTGATTTCCATGATTATTAGGTTTACCACTATTATTATTATTTCTTACACTATGCTTTTTTTGGTTTCAGTTAATGGATAGAACCCAAAGGGACCATGTTGAAGCTGAGTGTGAGAGGAAATTCATTGATTCTAGTACTATGAAAGAAACATTTATGTGAGTTTGATTGAAAAAACTCATTGTTATTCTTAGATATATTTCTAAAGCTACAAATCATGCTGAACTTAAAAGCAAGCAAAGGAGGGAACAATATTTTATTGAGTCCTTTATGAGAAAACAACCACATTATTTCTGGGGTCTTCTAATCCACTTGGTTATGAACAATATATTGGTACCACTAAAAATATATTTTTCATTCTTATCTGTTTAGAACATAAAAAAGTCATTTTGGCTATTAATTATTTAAAATATGAATCAAACTAGTGGTGGACCCCCATCAAGAATATGAGCCTATAAGATGAGATTGAATCCATGGATTGGGATGATCTCAAGAACTTAGTATTCAATAAATAATTTCCTCTTGTTCATAATATTAATATGAGGAAGGATTTACTTGAGTTAAAGAGAAGGTATTCTAAATCCATTATTACCTAAAAGGATAAATTTTTTTGAAACTTGTGAGTTATGCATTAAGTATTGTCATCCAAACTAAAATTATGGTTTATAGATTCTTAAATTTCTTAAAACCAAGTCTCCAAATGGAATTAAAAATAATATACTTTAGTAGATATGAAGATATTGTGCATTGTTCTATCAAGGTAGAAATGGAGGTTGGAGTTACATATCAATCCCATGGTTTTGAAAATATAAGGAAGATGGGGTTTAATGAAAAATCTAAAAACCATAGAGAGAAGAATATGATATTTACTTTATAATATCAGTGTGGGAATAAGCATGGAGGAAATTGTCTTAAGGGACCTAATAAAAGCTTTCAGTGTGGAAAGGAAGGCTGTAGGGAACATGATTGATGAAGTGATGGTAATAAGCAGGATAACAATGTGAATAGAGAGAAATATGCATATAATTCAACCCCCACTCTAGTGATTCAAGTGTAAGGAGAATGGGAATTATGATAACCATTTAATGGGAATCTATTTTCAAAAAAGTCTCTCAATGGCTCTCCTAGTGCGTGTCTTTCCCTTAGTAATTCTTATCTCAATATAGTGATTCTTTATTTTGATCGCTTAGAGACGACTAATTATTCCTCGTAGGTTGATGCTAAGGTTTCTACTTAGGTAGAAATGAATTTAAATCTTTCAAGGAGGTGTTGATTAATGATTCAAATCCCATTATCCTCCCTTAGTTAGATCTAATTCCAGCTATTAATTTGGATCCCAGTTATGCTTCCAAAGTTGATTGTTTTCCAGAGGTTGATCTTTCAAAGGGTGAGATTTCTAAGGTAGAATCCATTCATAAGTTAACCTTGGTTGTTTGTCTTGGTCATGATAAACTACATCTTGGTTGGTTCTTCTCCTTTGTTAACTCTTGGGGTCTTAGTCATCTAGTGACGGTCTCTGAAATCTCTAGATTTGTGTTTTGTATTCATCTATCCAACTAGGATTATTTTGTTTAGGTTTGGTCCTAGTAAGACAGGCATTACGGAAAATGGAGGTTTAGGTTGTCTCATTGGTCATTGGATACTAACTTTGGAAGGGAGATCAATATGGAAATGGTGTGGATTCATATCCCTTGTCTACCCTTGAATTTTCATAATCTGACCATTCTTCAGTCCATTGATAATGTGGCATGCTCATTTATTTTCATGGATGAGAACAAAAGATGTATTCAGTCGACCTCATGCCCTCGAGTTTGTGTTGAAATTAACCTAGTAGTGATATTTACATAAAAGATACTTGTTAGATCTGGAGATGACTTCAAGTGGGGTAAGTCTGTAATTTAAATTATGCCCCCCCCCCATTTATGTGTTGTCTGTGGCTTACAGTTTCATTCAGTGGTCTCCTTTCGCAAGTTTCTTGTAGGATCAAAAAAAGTATGTTCTCGCTTGGATCCCTATAACAAACCTGATTTTTCTTACATCACTATTACAACATTTTAATGATAAAAAATAATTACATGAACATGATCCAATGGTTTATTATATTGGAAAAAATAGTACCACACATAAATTTTACTAAATAAAACAGAAAAATTTATTTAATTTTTTCTTCTCTAGATTTTTATTGGACCTTGAATTTGCATTAGTACAAGTAATCACCTGAGTATATACATTAAAAAGGGTGAGATAAAATACCATTAATAGGATAGATAATAACATGAAACAACATAACATGGGGTGAGAAAAATAATTATCATCATAACATTGGCATATGATCATAATCAAGAGAGGAAGCATTATGAAAAGGATTGGAATGTGGCAATGCATAAAAATGAACCATCATGTCTCAGTGGTCAACTACCACACATAGTTGTGAATAAAGAAAGCAACATGTCGGAACATATTTCACTTATATCATGAGATATATCACATTACCTAATTCATTAAAGTTCTATATAATTCATGGCACTCTTGTCACATCATAACATTTACATTGCGTTATATAATTCTAGGGCACCCATCACATCGTAACATTTACATTACCATGCATGACACATAGAATGTATATCAATATTAGACATCAAAGAACCCATTGAAAGAAATGGGTTTAATTTAATAAAGAATAAATTCATATCTTGGGTTACCAAATTAAATATTGAATAACATACTTGATATAATAATCATCATCCTTGTGTGAAGAAGAAACAATCTCGAGAAGTCAAAGGTGTGTTTTTTGAAAGAAGAGTTATTTTGGAAGACAATGATTTTGTCATAAAATCAATTATAAAAATGAATATAATAGAAAAGGTAATATAATCATGAATATAGTATATTAAAATAATATTCGTACTAAAAATGGGGTAAAATAGGGAATACCCAAAGAGATAGAGTTGGGATCAAGAATTCCCCTCACCTTGTTTCCGAAATCATTCTTCATTTTAATGTTCTATAAAATCACACTAAATTCATTAAATAATAATTAAATAAACTTTTATAAATAAATAAAATTTATTATGGTTTTATTATGATATTTTATGGGTCTTTGGATGTGTTATAGAGTTTAATTTCATCATTCGTGGGTGTTTGTTTTCTTAGTTTTCCTGACCGGTTCACTTGTATACATGAATGAAAGTTCATGTAAAATGAGGATAATTATCCAGAAGTTTTATTATATGTTAGTAATTATATTAAGAATGTTTAAATGATATTATAATTAAATTGGTTATATAGTATGAGGATGAATCTTTAGATAAAATTTAATGATGATCGTTTTAGGTTAATTTAAGAGTTTTTTCGATCACAATGAACTTGTTTTGTTTTATCATTTAGTATTATGTATAAACATTTGATCCAGAATATAATGATAGTTATAAAATAATACTTAAAAATATTTTTCAACCATTTAATGCTTTTATTAACATTATTGAATGTTTTAAATGAAAATGAAAGTGTTTTTCCCACAATGTCGGTAAATTGACACATCACAGGCGACAAATTAATTTTTTAAAATAAAAGAGAGAGAGGGAGTGTGTGGTTTAATGGTGAATAATCCATTAACATGATATTATTATTTTATATAAAAAATAATAGAGTTATCATGCCATTTTTATTAAGGGAGGTGAGGATAGAATAAGAAAAGGAATGAAATTGAAAAGAAATTAAAAGAAAGAGAGAAAGGATTTACCTATTGAATTTATCCTCCTTGATAACCTCCTTAGGGAAAGGTTTTCGTCTTTTAATTAGACCAATATCTACTAGACCGTTGAATCGGACTAGGGAAGGGTGTTGGACATAATATAGGTAAGTATCAAAGCTTGAGAAGTTTGAATAGAAGAGGAGGTGAGGGGTGATATTTATAGTAGAGGAGAGGGGTGTTTTCTCAATATTGTATTCATTAATTTATTATTTTAGATCAAGACTATGAATAGTTTGAAAATTATCAATAAATATTTTAAAATAATGAAGGAGAGTTCGATATTTTGGGCTTAAACCATCCTTACATCATCTATGACTCTATAATTCATGTATTTATCATTTATAAAAAATTGTCATATTTTACTATTCATAAAAAATTTAAGTATTTCAGAAAAATCCAAAAAATTATACCTACCCATTTTTGATTTATTGAATTAAAAAATTATCTCCATTTTATGAATATAATTTTTAAAATATGATTACTTTAATTTTTAATTAAAATCATCATTTACTTGGAAAATACAAATTTTAAAATTATAGCTGATTTTGTAACACTTTGAAAAATTAATTAGGGGCTTATAAAATTATCCTAAAATATTAAGACATAAAAATATTAATTTATGGATAAATTTTGTGAAAATAAGTTTTCTTTTTAAATTATTAAATCAGTTATAAAATTTTAATTAAATATTTACGACTTACAAAAATTCCAACAATTAATTAATAAATTCTAAATAATTTAATTACTTAGTCGAGGTTATAATTATACTATAATTTAATTTATCAGAAGTTTTTGGCACCAAAATTCGGGACAGAGAAGAAACCCAAAAGAAGGCCCCAATGACTGCCTCACAAAGCCACTTCGCGGAGGACCCCAACACCGCGACCGCTGCGAAGCACAGAGGCGGGACGCTCCATGAATGAATTTGAAGTTTGTGAGCCCGCCGCGAAGAAAGGACAAGGGATGCTCCATGAACACATTTAAAGTTCGCAATACCACCGTGAAACACAAGTGTGGGCCGCTCTACGAACGCCTTTGACGTTCGCAAGCCCGCCGCGAAGGAAGGAGGCGGGACGCTCCGCGAACGCCTTTGATGTTTGCGAGCCCGCTGCGAAGCAAAAAAGGCCCTTTTGTGCCTCACAAGCTCCGCTTAGTGGTGCCTTTTCCAGTAAATTACGGCTCCCCCTAAGCCCAAAGGATGCTCAATCGGACCTTTCGACTTCCCAGCTCCCGAATCGTGAAGTATCCTTCTGCTCTGCGAACCATGAACTGTGCGTGGTACTTCTGCTCTGCGAAGTTCCACCCTTGTCTCGTTTTGATCCCCACTTCTGAGAGGGATGCCTTTCACAAATCCTAAGGTATTTCGTGAAGTAAGGGGATTCCCAAGGGGACCCGGGTCATCGCAGAGCATTTATTCTTCACGAAACACCCACCATGTACACAAGATCCCCATGATAAGGCAAGGTCACTGTACTTCGCGAAACACATTGCTTCACGACACCTTGCTTCGTGAGGCACCTTTGATCTATGAGGCAGTGCTCCGCGAATGAATTTAAACTTTACGAAGCACCTCCCATATACACCTATGCCCTATGCTTAGGCTAAGGCACCCCACTTCGCGAATCACACCCCTTCGCAAGTGCCATCCGCCATGCGGAGCAGTAGAGCTTCACAAGGCCCCTACCTATGAACTCATCTGCTTGGAAATCCCTTTTCCCATGCGGCCCTCAAGGTTTGCATGATGTGATTTTAGAGTCCCATGGACGACACCACCCATTGTGTTGCCTCGCCTCATGATTATTTGCATAGGCAAGCTAATGGCTATTGCTTCTTCACATAGCCTCACTAACGTGGACCCCTTGATGGTTCCCTCCGTGACACCCCCTCGCCATGGCTTTGCCTATCCCCTCTCTGCACCAAGGATGAGAGGGTACCAGTTATGTGGGTCCTATCAGTGCGAAGCAAACCCACTTCGTCTGAGCTGCATGATGTTAAACTGCCAAGCACCCTCGTCCTCAGCACATGACGTTAAACTGTGACCTTGCCCCGTGCCGCGCACGCAGGGCCCCCCCACCTTGGACATTCTCCATTCCAACTCGTCTTCATGGGGATGGGATCAACCCTCAAAGGGGATGATATCCTCCTTATTGGAGTGGATTTTGTCAACGGGAAAGGGTAGCCACCGTGGCGTAATGTAACAGCCCAAGATTTTATAAAAAATAATCTTTTTAATTTTATTAATGTCTTGTGTTGTACGCTACACCAAAAGGAGCTTTCACAACACGCATCCTTGACTTGCCTTGCATTATACACAATCGCAACCTTCCTCGATAGCGTGTGTAGTACGAAATACTCAGTTTCACGAAACAACGATATGCTATAAAAATATTATTAAAACTAGCCGTTATGAATAGTAATAACCACTTTTTGAAATCCAGTAAATCTTATTTTTCAAAATGAACTTCAATCTTGGATTTGGAGTATCGAATTTAGCCTAAGGTAAAATTTTGGTACTTTTCGGATAACTTTCATATTCTGATGAATAGTGAAAAAATTACTAAATTATAATTAAAAACAACTTTTTTAATCGAAATAATTAATAGTGATAAATTATTAATTTGAGTGGTTTTAAAGTATATTTAGAATATATTTTTACAATTTAATACAATGTTGGTCATTGGTTGTAATTTCACATTTAAACCAGACATAATCAAGTGTCAATCTTTTGATATATATTGTTTCCTGAAAACACGCTATTTATTTTAACAGCGGGATTTAATTATAAAATTAATTAATGCAACTTCTATGTTATGAATTTGGTAAAATAGACTTCATTTTTGAATTCGGAATATGAAATATAGCTTGGGATGAAATTTTGGCATTGTTCTGAAAAACATCAATTTTTGATGAATAGTGAAACTACTAAGTGGTAGGTTAAAAACTGAATTTTGCATAAAACTTAATTTTACCGCTTCTGTGAATGGAATTTAGAAAATCCGAGAGACACGGTTAATATCAAGGACTAAAATGTGGTTCAATGAGATGAAAATATTTTTTTGGTGAATAGTAACTTTTTACTTTTTTTACCACGGTTAATAGTAAATAGGGTAACTAAGGGTAAATATGATATTAATATTACCCTAACACATGTACTAATTCTATTGGACAAGTGTAATTCGACCAAAAACAAACTTAGGAATAAAATATGACCATTTAGGCCCACTTGGGTTAGATTAGGACATTTATTATTAATTTATTTAAAGAAGGGTTAAAATAGTTAAAATCAAAGTTTAATAAGTAAATCATTTTTAATATGGGGTTATACATAAGATAAATTCGACTATAAATATTCATTAGAAAGCTAAAAAGATTTCCTACATGATGGTATTTTATTTGTAATTTTTAGACATCAAATAATTTAATTTATTTATGACACAACGATGATGCAGTAATTATCTTATTAATGAAATATTGACATAATTGATGTTATAAACACCAAAATAAGTGTAATTTGAGATTTTTTATGAATTCCACTAATTTTATAGGTTACTATGATATATTAATGTTGATTTAATCAACTTGGTTAGAACATTTAATTCTGTTATCACTTTCACAAAAATCATATATCAAATAGTGTCAAAATTGACACAAAATAGTTTTTAAATCAAATATTATATTATTAATTGTTATTGTATTCATAAAAATCTAAGGTTCGGCCAAATGACTTAGATAAGGATATATATATTAATAATAAAAAATTTGGGGTTCGTTTGGCATGTTATAGTAAGTTTATTAACCATATAGTGAAAGAAAACAAAAAGACACGGTAAAAGTTAAATTATTTAACTTAGAGTTAAATCTAATTGATAAGGTAAAAATAATAACCTAAACTTGTCTAAATTCTATTGGTTGATAGGATTTCGACCCATCCCCACTTTATCTTCGAAATAAGACCCTTTGGAACCATTATAAACCGATTTTGACTTTAATATAAAATAATATTTTGAGATATTCCTAAGGTGCCCCTCTCCTCCCCTATAAAAGGACACCTCCTCCCCCTCCTCCTCACACCAATTTGAGCACTCAAGCTCGTCCAACCCCTGCCAAAATCTCTTCTCCACTTCCCTAGCAACATCCTAGAGGTTCTGGTCTTCCTCAAAGACCAATTCTAGTGCCCTAAGAGGAGGTCTCAAAGAGGCACTTCAAAGAAGAGGTAATTACCGTTACCAATTCTTTCATCTTTATTTCTTCTTCCACTTCTTCTTATTAGGTTGTTTCATTATGAAGTAATAACATCAGTATCACTCATATACTGATATGTTATTATAATTATGAAACAACCCTATTTCACCATCTATCCATCCTACGGAAAAAGAAATCACCGCGCGTGCGTACGTACGGAATACCGTCTCCACGCCGTGGTGTAATCTATTTTCCACCGCCACCTTACATGGATGGGTATAATGGTGTAAAGAATAACTATACATAGTTATTACAACATCATATTGATTCTGATATATTGTATAATCCACTCCAATTCAATTCAATATTTATAGAAATGATATCATCACTCGTGCGTACGTACGGACTACCGTCTCCACGACGCGATGAGATTCATTCTCCATGTTAACCATTTAAGAATGATTATAATGTATATATAAGAAATAATAATGAAATATATGACATTATAAAGCTACTGGATTTATATATATATATACATATATATGTCATCTACTTACTTCCATTTCAAGACAATAAGGAAAGAAAAACAGCGTTCATGCGTACGTACGGACTACCGTCTCCATGAACGGTGTTTTTCATTTTATTTATCTATCTTTTATATATATATATATACTGAATATATATGATATATAAATCATATTTTATATTCTGGAAGTAAGTAAATCATGATATAAGTAATAATGATTTCAAGAACAACAAGTCAAAACACCTACGATAAATGAAACGATTTTACCCAAAACGCTTCTTTAACATGGAATTTACAAAAGAACGGGTAATATAATGTCATAAGTGAACCATATATGATATCATAACAATTAATATGATTCTTTAATAAGTCAATGACATTATTTAAATCATTATACAGGAGGTTCGGACACATACGAAGCAAATCGGACCTAAGGTAAGGGAAATATCACAATCTCATTTTTATCCGAGATTGTTTATTCGTAAGTATTTACTGGGGTGTATTTTATCATCCACATCCATGTTCCCTCAATATGAAATATTGTTTCCATCCACTTGCAATAGTTTAAATCCAATTTTACCCTTAGGTGAGTTTTTAGTAAAGAATATGAAAGGGATCTTTTGTCGTTTTTCCGTACGAGGTACTTTTTGACTTTTCCGACAAAAGTACGAAGAATGTTTTTTTTAACTTATACGGCATGAATGGATTATTAAAACATTATTTCCAAGAAACTTCATTTACAAGTTTTCAAGTTTATTTTTAATCAACTTCTTTTATTTTAAAGTCGTATGACATGTTATGAAAGGAAAAAAAATTTTGAAGTAGAAAGGATATTTTCCTCAAGAATGGAGTTCAAGTATTTTATCAAAATTATTTTCCATCTAAGATAATAAAAGGGTTCTGTTTTTATCCCTATTATTACATGGATTTGATTATGTTGTGATGGAAATATTTTTATGAATTCCTTTATCTTATATGAATTGTTTTATGATGTCATGTTGTTTAAGAATCCCATTTTTTTATTACATGGGTTATGCGATGATGTATGATTTATGATTATGTGGCACACATAAGAAAGGATTCATTATAAGATGGGTGGGACCTATATCTCCCTCCAATGCATTGGGTAAAGATTTTATATCTCATGAGATAGACAGGGCTGGAACGGTAGGTTATACTGGTTCAGTGAAACAGGACTGAAACGAGGGTTACTCGATTCAGAAAGGGACTTTGTCCACTAAGATAGTCTTGGAAATGAGTCATGACTAACAAGAAATGATTTTCCATGATTATGTGTGCATGCCACAAAGTTTCAAGTTTCATGTTATGATTATGGTGATCTCATTTTCACTTCTATGATTTGTTCCATGTTAAGATATTATGATCTCTTTTGCAGGTTATGATTTTCAAAAAGATATGATATGATTTTTATTTCTTTTGTATACCCTTACTGAGAATTTGAGCTCACCCTTTTATGTTTTCTTTTCCCCAGGATATAAATAAAGGTTTTAGGTAAAAAAAAAGGGGAAGATCTTTATGGGAGATATTGAAGATCTTTCACCACGATTAGAAGATTACGTTCCGAGTTTCCGAAGACACTAAACTATTACGATCCTTTAGTGTGTGTTTTTTTTATGTACTAAGTATTCCGCAAATGTAATGTAATGTCCATGTACGTCAGGCTTCGGGTCTCTACAGTTGGTATCAGAGGAAAGGTTTAGTCAACCTTTGGAAACTAGGATGCGAAAACTTTAGTGAGATCCCTAGAGATATTTCTAAGGTATGTCTAGGGATGTCCCTAAGGTTAAGTATACGTATAGGTTATAGTACTAGAATTACGCTAACAATCATAGAATTAAACCTAAGATGTTAGATATCAAGGATACTCTACCTTTATTATGTTGTTTTCCCTAGCATGATTTTTGCCTCTCACACTATTCTTTTTTTTTGGGTTTTAGAAAATGGCTGGAAACAAGATGATTCACAATAATGGAGGATATGATGGACAATGGAATGATATTATTCATGAGCAACCAACTGAAATGGGATTTGGATGTCCAAACCTAATTATTATGCCGAATCAGCAATCTCACAACATGATCAATAAAGTAAAATTTGGTAAGTTTCCTGACTCGTCTAATAAGAGAAAGATGGAGTTTCATGATGATCATAGAGGAAAGAAAGTTCAATTTCCCCTATGTAATTCATGTGGGAAGAGGCATCAAGGAGAATGTTTGAAAGGAACTGGAAGATGCTTTGGGTGTGGAAAAGAAGGACACAAATCCAGTAAGTGCAAAGGAAAAGGTTCAGTTAACACCAGGGATGAGGATAATGGTATTGCTACGACATCAACACTGGTTAAATGTTTTAAATGTGGAATGTACGGGCATTATGCAAACCAATGCCCTAAGGGAAAGTCTCATGATGAGAATCAGTATGGTCGTATGGGAAGTATTTATGTTGATGATGAGGAAGAGACTACAAATGATATGTGAGATGAAAGAATTGTTGAATCTTGGACAATGGTTTAAGAATGTAGTGGAATGATTACATGTTTATCATGTGTAATGTTGTATAAGTAATCTCATGGTACTGTAGAATAAAGAGACATGTAAGCATTGTTACACTGTTGTCTGATTAATGTTACCAGTATCCATGAAAGGTTATTCAGATATTTTTGGAATGTAGATGATATGCGCATAATGAAGGGATAATGAGAAAATTAAATGTTTGATAGTATTCATGAGCTCATGATTGATATAAGGACTAAGTGATATCATGGTTTGAGTATATAGAATTTTGAGGATTTTGGTAACTTTTAACTGCACTCATGTTTTCACTAAGGTATTCAAGAGAATACACGATTAAGGACTTTGAATGTTTGGAATGTGACCAACAAGACATATCTTATGATATGTGGGGATCAACGACAGTATTAAATCTCTGGTAATTGTTTTCACTATGTTATGAGAGTGGACTGCAGTATAATGGATAAGCCTAAAGATTGGAATGGATTGTGTTGGACGTAAGTTAGTATTGTTTGAGGATAGAAATTTTTTTCGATATTATTGATGGGATGTTATAGTAATATAGTTTTGGAAAAAGGACAACCTGCAGGACGGGCGACAGCCCATCGCTTCGGACAAGGCTGTGGGAATCGAACCCACAACCGAAGTGCGACTGGCCTTTATCGCCTACCACTGACCTACAGGAAGTCCCTGTTTATTAGAAACTAGTTTTATTATATTAAGCAGTATGATATATGAAGTATAAGTCCATTTTAGGAACCATATATGATTAATCCCACTATAGATCGACTTATGTATATAATTTTTGCTAACCTTTTGTTTGAGACAGATGGAATGACCCGTCGTTCTATCACATGATCTGCTAACACTTCACGAATAACAAATTCAACTTCATTTATTTAAGAGATGAAGTGGAAATTGTTCAAGGCACGAACAACAGTGAGATTGTACCAAAATAAAGTAAGTATTTATTCTAATTCAAATTTTCAACTTTAGGGAAATGATCTTGAAAACCAAAAATGTTGTCCTAGTGATCTTATACCTGATGAATCAGATGGTACCTTATATCATCACAAATCTATGGATTTGTGATTACTGGCTTTTCCATAGCCATGTTCTCTACCACTCTCCATCAGAACATAATGGTTAGATTTCTCTTCCATATCCATATTTTCACCTATGTGGAAACCCAGTGATTAGTTTATTTGGGTAATCGTTACATTTCATACTTTAGTTTTTAAAGACAAGATTTGGTATTCCTTTTTACGATGTGGGTTTCTATTAAAGAAACTTTCGAATAGTAAACCATTTATAACCCCGACGAATTTCGAGGGCGAAATTCATTTTAAGGGGGGTAGAATGTAACAGCCCAAGATTTTATAAAAAATATTCTTTTTAATTTTATTAATGTCTTGTGTTGTACGCTACACCAAAAGGAGCTTTCACAACACGCATCCTTGACTTGCCTTGCATTACACACAATCGCAACCTTCCTCGATAGCGTGTGTAGTACGAAATACTGAGTTTCACGAAACAACGATATGCTATAAAAATATTATTAAAACTAGCCATTATGAATAGTAATAACCACTTTTTGAAATCTAGTAAATCTTATTTTTCAAAATGAACTTCAATCTTGGATTTGGAGTATCGAATTTAGCCTAAGGTAAAATTTTGGTACTTTTCGGATAACTTTCATATTCTGATGAATAGTGAAAAAATTACTAAATTATAATTAAAAACAACTTTTTTAATCGAAATAATTAATAGTGATAAATTATTAATTTGAGTGGTTTTAAAGTATATTTAGAATATATTTTTACAATTTAATACAATGTTGGTCATTGGTTGTAATTTCACATTTAAACCAGACATAATCAAGTGTCAATCTTTTGATATATATTGTTTCCTGAAAACACGCTATTTATTTTAACAGCGGGATTTAATTATAAAATTAATTAATGCAACTTCTATGTTATGAATTTGGTAAAATAGACTTCATTTTTGAATTCGGAATATGAAATATAGCTTGGGATGAAATTTTGGCATTGTTCTGAAAAACATCAATTTTTGATGAATAGTGAAACTACTAAGTGGTAGGTTAAAAACTGAATTTTGCATAAAACTTAATTTTACCGCTTCTGTGAATGGAATTTCGAAAATCCGAGAGACACGGTTAATATCAAGGACTAAAATGTGGTTCAATGAGATGAAAATAATTTTTTGGTGAATAGTAACTTTTTACTTTTTTTACCACGGTTAATAGTAAATAGGGTAACTAAGGGTAAATATGATATTAATATTACCCTAACACATGTCCTAATTCTATTGGACAAGTGTAATTCGACCAAAAACAAACTTAGGAATAAAATATGACCATTTAGGCCCACTTGGGTTAGATTAGGACATTTATTATTAATTTATTTAAAGAAGGGTTAAAATAGTTAAAATCAAAGTTTAATAAGTAAATCATTTTTAATATGGGGTTATACATAAGATAAATTCGACTATAAATATTCATTAGAAAGATAAAAAGATTTCCTACATGATGGTATTTTATTTGTAATTTTTAGACATTAAATAATTTAATTTATTTATGACACAACGATGATGCAGTAATTATCTTATTAATGAAATATTGACATAATTGATGTTATAAACACCAAAATAAGTGTAATTTGAGATTTTTTATGAATTCCACTAATTTTATAGGTTACTATGATATATTAATGTTGATTTAATCAACTTGGTTAGAACATTTAATTCTGTTATGACTTTCACAAAAATCATATATCAAATAGTGTCAAAATTGACACAAAATAGTTTTTAAATCAAATATTATATTATTAATTGTTATTGTATTCATAAAAATCTAAGGTTCGGCCAAATGACTTATATAAGGATATATATATTAATAATAAACAATTTGGGGTTCGTTTGGCATGTTATAGTAAGTTTATTAACCATATAGTGAAAGAAAACAAAAAGACACGGTAAAAGTTAAATTATTTAACTTAGAGTTAAATCTAATTGATAAGGTAAAAATAATAACCTAAACTTGTCTAAATTCTATTGGTTGATAGGATTTCGACCCATCCCCACTTTAGCTTCGAAATAAGACCCTTTGGAACCATTATAAACCGATTTTGACTTTAATATAAAATAATATTTTGAGATATTCCTAAGGTGCCCCTCTCCTCCCCTATAAAAGGACACCTCCTCCCCCTCCTCCTCACACCAATTTGAGCACTCAAGCTCGGCCAACCCCTGCCAAAATCTCTTCTCCACTTCCCTAGCAACATCCTAGAGGTTCTGGTATTCCTCAAAGACCAATTCTAGTGCCCTAAGAGGAGGTCTCAAAGAGGCACTTCAAAGAAGAGGTAATTACCGTTACCAATTCTTTCATCTTTATTTCTTCTTCCACTTCTTCTTATTATGTTGTTTCATTATGAAGTAATAACATCAGTATCACTCATATACTGATATGTTATTATAATTATGAAACAACCCTATTTCACCATCTATCCATCCTACGGAAAAAGAAATCACCGCGCGTGCGTACGTACGGAATACCGTCTCCACGCCGTGGTGTAATCTATTTTCCACCGCCACCTTACATGGATGGGTATAATGGTGTAAAGAATAACTATACATAGTTATTACAACATCATATTGATTCTGATATATTGTATAATCCACTCCAATTCAATTCAATATTTATAGAAATGATATCATCGCTCGTGCGTACGCACGGACTACCGTCTCCACGACGCGATGAGATTCATTCTCCATGTTAACCATTTAAGAATGATTATAATGTATATATAAGAAATAATAATGAAATATATGACATTATAAAGCTACTGGATTTATATATATATATACATATATATGTCATCTACTTACTTCCATTTCAAGACAATAAGGAAAGAAAAACAGCGTTCATGCGTACGTACGGACTACCGTCTCCATGAACGGTGTTTTTCATTTTATTTATCTATCTTTTATATATATATATATACTGAATATATATGATATATAAATCATATTTTATATTCTGGAAGTAAGTAAATCATGATATAAGTAATAATGATGTCAAGAACAACAAGTCAAAACACCTACGATAAATGAAACGATTTTACCCAAAACGCTTCTTTAACATGGAATTTACAAAAGAACGGGTAATATAATGTCATAAGTGAACCATATATGATATAATAACAATGAATATGATTCTGTAATAAGTCAATGACATTATTTAAATCATTATACAGGAGGTTAGGACACATACGAAGCAAATCGGACCTAAGGTAAGGGAAATATCACAATCTCATTTTTATCCGAGATTGTTTATTCGTAAGTATTTACTGGGGTGTATTTTATCATCCACATCCATGTTCCCTCAATTTGAAATATTGTTTCCATCCACTTGCAATAGTTTAAATCCAATTTTACCCTTAGGTGAGTTTTTAGTAAAGAATATGAAAGGGATCTTTTGTCGTTTTTCCGTACGAGGTACTTTTTGACTTTTCCGACAAAAGTACGAAGAATGTTTTTTTTAACTTATACGGCATGAATGGATTTTTAAAACATTATTTCCAAGAAACTTCATTTACAAGTTTTCAAGTTTATTTTTAATCAACTTCTTTTATTTTAAAGTCGTATGACATGTTATGAAAGGAAAAATGTTTTTGAAGTAGAAAGGATATTTTCCTCAAGAATGGAGTTCAAGTATTTTATCAAAATTATTTTCCATCTAAGATAATAAAAGGGTTCTGTTTTTATCCCTATTATTACATGGATTTGATTATGTTGTGATGGAAATATTTTTATGAATTCCTTTATCTTATATGAATTGTTTTATGATGTCATGTTGTTTAAGAATCCCATTTTTTTATTACATGGGTTATGCGATGATGTATGATTTATGATTATGTGGCACACATAAGAAAGGATTCATTATAAGATGGGTGGGACCTATATCTCCCTCCAATGCATTGGGTAAAGATTTTATATCTCATGAGATAGACAGGGCTGGAACAGTAGGTTATACTGGTTTAGTGAAACAGGACTGAAACGAGGGTTACTCGATTCAGAAAGGGACTTTGTCCACTAAGATAGTCTTGGCAATGAGTCATGACTAACAAGAAATGATTTTCCATGATTATGTGTGCATGCCACAAAGTTTCAAGTTTCATGTTATGATTATGGTTATCTCATTTTCACTTCTATGATTTGTTCCATGTTAAGATATTATGATCTCTTTTGCAGGTTATGATTTTCAAAAAGATATGATATGATTTTTATTTCTTTTGTATACCCTTACTGAGCATTTGAGCTCACCCTTTTATGTTTTCTTTTCCCCAGGATATAAATAAAGGTTTTAGGTAAAAAAAAGGGGAAGATATTTATGGGATATATTGAAGATCTTTCACCACGATTAGAAGATTACGTTCCGAGTTTCCGAAGACACTAAACTATTACGATCCTTTAGTGTGTGTTTTTGTTATGTACTAAGTATTCCGCAAATGTAATGTAATGTCCATGTACGTCAGGCTTCGGTTCTCTACACGTAAGCCCCTAGCTTTTCTTGCAGGAGGCAGCATCCCTACTCCTCCTTTCATCTTCGGCCCCCAGGGCCAGCGAAGGGCATGGTAGGGAACAATGCTTCTCCTTTCTTCGGTACCAAATACCTCTCCCGCTTCACTTTGTCGCCATGGACCTCCATCCTGGGGTAAGTCCCAATCTCCCCCTCCCTAGGCTGCTCCATGCGTAAGCCCCACTCCACATCCCACGGACGCACCTTTTGTGATGCGATCATCACGTCTCTACTGCCTCTTATTTCTCACACCGATAATGACTCACGTGGGCGTAGAGTAAGCACTGACCATGACACCACCACCTAGGCAGCCTAGAGTTTAGGCCCCACACCCCCATTCAAACTACGAGGAATTTGATCCATGTCAAGGCATGGTACGTAGGAAGCCTCCACGAGGTTCAATCCCACCACCCATTGGACCCCAGGTCCACTTTCATGTCGGTTTCCCAGCACCCACCTGAACTACGGGGACTTTGATCCATGTAAAGGCATAGTACGTAGGAATCCTCCACAAGGATCAAGCCCAACCACCCAGTCGTTCCGACCCCATTCACGTCGGTTCACCAACACCTTGGGCAACCCATAGTGTAAGCCCCACACCCATCCCGAATTATGAGGACTTTGATCCATGTCAAGGCATTGTACATAGGAAGCCTCCACGAGGTTCAATCCCACCACCATTAGACCCCGGGTCCACTTTCACGTCAGTTCACCGACACCCACCTCAACTATGGGGACTTTGATCCATGTCAAGGCATGGTACATAGGAAGCCCCCATGAGGTTCAAGCCCACCACCCATTGGACCCTAGGTCCACTTTCATGTCGGTTCGCTGACACCCACCTGAACTAAGGGGACTTTGATCCATGTCAATGCATGGTACATAGGAAGCCTCCATGAGGTTCAATCCCAACCACCCGGTCATTCCGACCCCATTCACGCCAGTTCACCAACACCTTGGGCAGCTCAAAGTGTAAGCCTCACACCCATCCCGAACTATGAGGACTTTGAACCACATCAAGGCATGGTATGTAGGAAGCCTCCATGAGGTTCAAGCCCATCGCCATTGGACCCCAGGTCCTCCTTCACGTCAGTTCGCCCCATTCCTGCATGACAGCCCCGTCCAGTGGTAAGTCGTTGTGACCTCAATTAGCGGTAAGAAATTGCAACTCAATCTAGTGGTAATATGTTGCGGCATCAACCAAAAATAAGACGTTGAAAATCCCAACCGGAAGTAATCCATCATCATGTGAACTACTTGTACTTTGATTCCCTTCCATGGGGATACGTAGGAAGTATATTCAAGGTTCAAGCCCAAAACCATCATCATCTTCATAACATTTCCATCTCACCCCCTTCACTCCATTCATCCCTCCATCATCCATCTTGATTCCTACCCGGGCTGCCACATCCCAGTGGAATAATTCCACCATATTCCTTGATCCCACTAACAATATTCAGGAAGACACCCACGTGTTGGCCCCAATATCGGCGTTACCTCCAGGGGGTTCCTCCATCTGATCCATGCTATTCAGTGTTCTGATCAACCCGATCTGTCTTCGTTGAACGTTAAACTTGCAACATACCCTGTGTTAAACATGGTAAGCTGAGGAAAAACTCAGATACATTCCCATGGAATACGATTCCCTGCATTTGATGTCGGATTCCTCAGGCTTCCATTCCCTCGAGAAGCCCTATAATAAGGGACAGAATATAGACACACGAATAACCAGCGTCCAGACACACCAGTGACATCCAGCGTGACTACTCCCCTAACTGAAGGTTTCTTCCCTGACCATACCCCTTGGAATGTCCTGATAAAATCAACGTAATTAACTGGTGTCCATGGAGATATGGCACCAGGAAGAGTTTCAAAAACAAAGTCTTAAGTCTATGAGGGAGACCCGGATTAGGTGATGAGTTTCGAGGAGGAATACATGGAAGGAAGAACCAACATCCCATCACCCCGTTTCGATCAAGGAGTAGACGTCCCTGAATGAGGAGTGGATGCCACCCACCTTTGGAAAGTGGGAATACGGGGCAACCAAAAAGGTGTGTCTCTCGTCCCCGAACGGGAAGGACGCATGCGCCCCGAAGAAAGTGTCATAAATAGAAATAGTGAACCCAATGTGAAATTATTCTCCTCAATATGGAGATTAGTAGCACTTGGGGCATCAATGAATTGACGTATCACCAGATCTAGCTATCCATCACCAGGTCCCAGCAAGAAAATAGTGGTCCTCATGTGAAACTCACCAAAATTTGGGGTAGTAGAACATTGGACATTCCGTTCTGCGGCTTTGTCAGCGTGGATCCCTCTTACTAGTCACGGAAGAGGGGATGGTGCTGGGGCATTGGTCATCGATTCGTTTTTCTTTCAACAATAATGGGTT
Source organism: Viscum album (assembly GCA_963277665.1). Classification (NCBI taxonomy): domain Eukaryota; kingdom Viridiplantae; phylum Streptophyta; class Magnoliopsida; order Santalales; family Viscaceae; genus Viscum; species Viscum album. The sequence continues at coordinate 225,366,916 of OY728157.1, forward strand.
CATCTCTTTACTTGTCAGGAATCAGGATGCTTCCATAGGAACACGATCACCACCCACCCGACTATGTAGGGCTAGGGGCAATGCTAGCACAACCGCCCCACATGGCTTCACCGCGTCTGCGGTGACTTCTGCGTCCACGACTATGGGGTGACCATGCCCCACATCCCAATCGGAAGTTATCCAACAGAGGGTAATTAATGACTTCGTGCATCATTACGAGGAGGAGGGCATAATCCCAACCTAGGATATGGCCTGCCTGGATTTGGAGGCGTCCGCGCCTCACCGTCAACACTACCCCCGAGGGACGCGCAGGGAGCCATTGCTCCCCACCCCAACATACAACCGCTTCGGGAACCTGTCCCCAGAGTGATTTGATGACTCCCTGCCTTACACTGAGGAGGTAGGTAATGTCCGGAATATCCCAGTTAGAGTCCCAATCCAGGGGCTTCCAGCAAAGGATCCCACTCAGCCACGTCAGCGCCACCGCCCGACCTTTCTAGAAGAGAAGCAGGTAAGTTATGAACCTGCGTCACTAGCCCTGGATCGTCTGACCTGACACTAGCATCAGGCATGAGCTAAGGAGGATGCCCGCCATGGGGCGTAAATGTCAATGATTACTGTGGCCCGATCCACCACTGATGCATATCATCAGGCCCCTACACACCCCGAGCAGGGGCGCTTATATGCCCAACCGGGTTCAAGGCCCCAACCGCCCCACGGGAAGGATTGGTCGACTCTCCTGGTCATAGGCACGAGCAGTGGTCATCGTTAACCAACCCGCAACGATGCCACCCTGTACGAAGGTCCTCCCCAAACCACTACCACACAGAGTGTGGGCCTTCCCCGCTCCAAGGATCGGTACAGAGGTCCGCCCTGTGCTACCACCAATCCGAATGAAGGTCTGCCCTGCGGTGGTGATGCTCGACAAGGAAGCCTCTCCCGTGCCCATTCCACTGGATATAGAGTCATTCCTCCTACTCCCGACTGGCAGTGCAGGGACATTTCACATCCGATCTCTTTTTGACGTGGGGATCCTCCCTACATCCTCTCCGCAACTGGTGAAGGTCCTCCTCACCCCGGCAACCAGAGGGGTGAATGACATCCTCAGTCCACCCGCACCAAGCATGGAGGTCCTCCCCATTCTCTTGCTGGTCTCATCAGAGGTTTTTCCCTCTCTGGAGTTGTTCATGGAGGTAATCCCCATTTCCTATTCGAAATTTGTCTCGGTGCTCCTCGCACCTCAGTTTTCTCGGGTGGAAACCATCTCCGCCCCAACACCAGTGTGGTCGAAGGACCCCATGTTAGGAATTAGCCCTGTCTCGAGGAGCCACACAAGGGAAGGAAGGTGGGTCGTTTCCACCATAAGAAGAATCCTGGGAAGGCCCGGACGGAGATCAAACCAGTCCGCTTCTCAAACTCTGAAGCAGAGTATGACTAAGCTCGGAAACCCTCCCCTCACTCATCTGAGTCCAAGGTTGGGACAGTGACAAGGAATATCATCCTAGTGCTCCCGGAATGCGAGGTCCATAGGATTACCACCTCCCTCCATTGTTTTATCCAGGCGGATGAATATCTGGCGACCCCGCAGGTTATAGTCATGCAATCACCACCATCATTGTCGGAAGCGCTCTCTACCTCCACAAGAGATCACAAAGAGATATTATGGGGACCAATGGTGGGAGAGAAGCAGTGTGACCCACCACTAGTAGCCCTGGCCCCTGAGCCAGGAAAAACAGTGATCAACCCCTCCTATCACGATGTAGCGGCCATGTCGCTACACCCTTCAGAGGACAACCTGAGAATCGGCGGCCAGTCAGCCCATTCAGTGTATTCTTCATCGGCCAACCTACCATCCCAACGGTTTGTATCAGTACCTCTACAAGTTCCTCAGCCACCCCCAGTTGGCGAGTGGGTAAATCAAAGGACAAACCCTGAATTTGAGCCAAGGATCTTCTGGTGCATCCTTACAGCGGACCACTTCCCTCGAGAAGTTATGGCCCATGGTAGTGCGGGATTTCTGCATACCAGAGTCCCTTACCCCATAGGAAGTTGAGTGTTTTGGCTACACCATATGGGAGACATATTTCAGTCTCCATCATCAGTGTGTGTTTTATCCAAGGAGCTATGCGCATTTTGAAGACATCAGCGAGCAGTGTCGTCTAGTCGATCTGGCCGCGCTCCCTGTGGCCCAACACCCCGAGTCACTAGGTCTCCATGAGGCCCTCCAGTAGCAATGCATTCAGAGTATCAAGGTATTCCGAAGAATCATCAGGGAGGCTACCACCCACATGCAAATCTGTGGCTGGGGGAAATATGCTACCCTCATCTTTAGTCCTATCCGGCGGTAGCTCGGCTCGCTATGAGATATCAAGGAAATTCCCCCGGGAAGGGTCATGGTCCACATGGCCGACATAGTGGACAAGGAGGACGAGATGGAGTTTCTTGATGGAGAATTTCCCCTTGGGGGTGTTACACCACTGTTAGACCCATCAGGGAGGATTAATCATCAGAAGAGGAACCTCCTAGGTATCCCTGCACCCACCGAGGCATTGGTACTTAGCCAGAATGCCGGTAAGGGAAAAGAGCACGTCAGAAATGTCAAGCACTCCAACCCATACGCCTCAGTGTAGTAGACAGAGGAAGACTCCGAGAAGGCCACGTTGTTCCAACAACTTGATGAGAAGAATAAGTTGGTCGATGAACTCTTGGTTGAACGCATTGCAGAGCGACGACCCGACTATGGTAATCCTAGGCCGGGGAAGCAGGGGCAGGAACAACTACTCCTTGGCGAGCTGCCCCTAGGAGACCCTGATCATGCCACTCCTGGGGACAGGGCAGAAGACGGAGATCATGGAAAGAGGGCACGGTATGTCTCGCCAAACCCTCCTGAATGACGCAACAATCTAAGGAACCCCACTCGGGCTCCCCCGGAAGCCCCAAGGGCCGCTCCACCTACCGCTCCACGAGCGCTAAGCCTGTCTACCATGTTGAAGATCTCAGTACCGTGCTCATGGTTAGGGATCCCCATCAAGATAGGGACCCCATCCAGATGATCCCATGGAAGTGCTCATAGCTTGCCTTGAGGTACTGGAAACGCAGTAGGTGGCGATCCCACCAGATGGCAAGCCATAACTGGCATGGCTGAATGATATGCCGACACATCTGGGTTTTGGGAATCCCACCTTCACCCCCTTTAACGGGACGGGGGACCCACCGTAGCACCTGGACCACTTCAACTGAAGGTATGGGCCCATGTTAGGCACTCCAGCACAGCAGGAGGCTGTCATGCTCTGCTGTTTTGTTCAGACACAGGAGGGGCCGACATTCGTCTGGTACATCCAACACCCCATCAGATCCATGACCAGATGGGAGGACCTTCACAAAAAGTTCCTCTACCAGTTCAGCTCTACCACTAGGAAAACAAGAATCGCAGACCTCTTCAAGTGTAAAAAAGGCCTGATGAGCAAGTTACAGACTTTATCACCCGGTGGAAGGGGCTTACATTCTCCCTTGACATGCCACTAACTCAGAAGAAATCACTGATGATGTACATAGGGAATTTCAAGACAGAACTAGTTCCTTCTCTGATCACCCAGAACTACCCTGGAGGATTCCAAAACTTCTCTGGAAAGGCCTTGCGCCTTGAAGAAGCCCTGCAATTGGGAAGCCAAACATGTCTGTTTCCCCCTGTGATTCCAACAAGGAGCTTCCAGTGCTGAGCCCGCTGCGGTGGACCAAATAAGAGCCTCCAAATAGCTGGAGTAACTTCTAGTGGCACTGGCCCTGTAACCTTGCAGAGGTCCTCCTCTTCAGGCACAACCTCCAGCTCTGCAGCGTCGGCAAGTGCCTCCACGTAATGTGCCGCCACTGCCCAGGCGGGAAAACCAGGGCCCACCTCCTCGATAGGACCCTCCGACCCCTAGTCAGGGCTAGGCTCCAAGAGCCCGCTTTCTGGAAAAAAGAAACCATACTTACTCGTTCCGCGAGAATCAGGCCCTTAGTTACTTCTGTGTCACCCTAGAATATGGGATTGTACTCTTTCCAGAGTGCAGAAGGATGGATGAGGTGAATCTTATTGATCGCCCTAACTACTGCCCCTATCATCGGATTCTGGTGCACACCCTCAAGTAGTGCTATGTGTTTAAAGACTTGCTCTAAGACCCGGTCGACAACAACATAGTTAGGATGGGCCCGATCCTGACACAAGTAGCTGGTATCTTTGTGAGGACAACCATTGGTAGTGATAGTGAAGGTGAGTGGAAATAGTTTTCCAACCATGGGTCCCAGAAGTACGATGACTCGGTGGCTCACAAGATGGTTACTCGTTCCCACGACATCATTCGGGGCGCCTACATCAACCGAAGACTTCAGAAGCTGTGGCCAGCACTTCTGCATCATCATCTCGGCCGACCTCTTCTTAGAAGAGCAAGCATCGATGACACAAGAAAAAGCAACGCGCCCCACCAATGTCGTCATCCTCCCGTACTCTCAATGAATTCATGCCCCCTGAGATGGGGATCTCTCCTAAAATCCGCCTGATAGTGGATGACTCTTCAAGTGACAGTCAAGGGTATGCTTCGGTCAACACCGTTGAGTTGGTAAATCCCTATATGACTCCCAATGAGGGGAACTACAACAAAAATTGGTTTTAGTGGTGGTTTATTAGTAGCGGTTCTGGTAAACGCTGCTAAACATTTTTTTTAAAATGGTTTCGCGACGGTTTATTATAAACCGCAACGAAACATTTTTTTTATTTTAACGCAGCCGACCCTTCCCCCCCCCCCCCCACACCCCAACCCTACTTCTCCCCACTGTCCCCGCTTCCCCCGCAACCCCGCAACCCCACAACCCCGCCCCCCCATTACCCCCACGACCCCGCGACGCCGGCGGCACCGTGACCCCGGCGACCCCGGCCTCCGGGGACCCCGACGACCCCGCGACTCCGGCGACCCTGCGACCCCGGCGACCGCGGCCCCCCGTGACCCCGATGACCCCGCGACCCCAGGTGGTATTGATGATTTTTCTCATCAAATTTATGTATTATATGCATATGTGGTTGTTCCAATTTAATTATTTACTATTTTTATGTTCCTGAGTTTGAAAAGTGAGATTATGACTTAGATTGATGTATTAAACCCTCTAAGGACTTTGTTGGGCCCATTGATGTTTGAGATCGTACCTAGGTCTACCCTTGGGTTATGAAAACCCCTCAAGGTTGGTGAAATATTTTTTTAAATGTTTCAATAATATAATTATGAAAGTAAATGGTTAGAGAACTATAAGTTGGTATGTAGTCAAGGTTAATGGGATATTTGAAATTTGGAATTGGTATTTTTTTGAAATGGCTAGTTGGATTCTGAAATGGATTAAAATAAGCATTTTTCACTTTGATTTGGTTATGGTTATGAAGGACAACAATGTTTTGAAAGTGGGTATTGTTTTGAAAAGGAGGTGTTTACCTCAATATTGTAGGAAAAGGGGTTATCTTAATAGATTTCAAATGGTGATTAGAAATGAGGGTGCGGTTACCCTTTTTTGAAAATGATTTAAAATCTCCTTTTATGGTTATAAATAGAAATGAAAGTCTCGGTACATGTTGAATTTTTAAAAGAGAAAGACTCATTTTTTGAAGGGTGGATTCAAGATTATTTCAATTGAGTATCTTGAATTGTGTTTTATTCCATGATTTGATTTTAAAGATATGTTGAGAACATAGTCATTTAAATGATATATGGGTTAGTGAGATAGAACCTCCGACAATTAGGTTGGCATGTTAACTTGTTTTATTAAATGAAATAAGTGATAAATGTGTTTTGTTGATGACATAACATAAAGGGTCATTTGATATAATGTGATTGTGTTAAATGGGTTAAGGTATGGAATTGATATATGTGATAAATGAGTTGCTATTGTAAATGGAATATATGTAAATGGGTTATTCATTATAAATGGGATATAAATAGTCAGTTATGGGAATGATCATTGAAGTAGATTGATATAATATATTATTTCATTCTTGGATGGTAACCTAGAGAAATCATTTGGAAAGATGTTGGTGTGTCAATCCACTATGATAGGAAGAGTTACATTTCATGTTTCATTAGCATCAATCAAATTTTTTAACACTAACTAGTCCTTGATTTTTCCAACCACAATTAGTATATCTCTAATTCTAACTATATTTTGAACTAAATCCCAATTGAATTCATAAAGATCTCTATATAGAGATGTGAACACTACCTAAAAATCTTGGTGGACTATACCATCTTAAAATCCCACCATGTAGTTCATACAAAATATTAAATCAATGAAATACATGTATATGATCTGAATAAACTAGATAAATTATACTGTAATAATAGTCATGTAGAATTCTATCCATTTCAATCCTTGTCACTACCACTATCTATGAGGTGTGTTGAAAATGATGGTATGAGGACTAGTTTCCACATGTTTATTAACAATAAAAGAATGATGGATGTATCCAATACAAAAATATCATATATGATATCCATAATTTCCATATTTAGACAAATGGTACCCCAAACCATATAGGAATTATATTTCTTGTTCATGATATCCTTCACTTATGTATAAAACTACTTCTCAAATGTCACAAGATAGTTATTTCTTCTCTAATGAGGCCCATCCTAATAAAATTAATTGTTCCTATATGCCTCTTAGTTTTCCTAAGTCTTTTATTAAGAACTAGTCTAATAGGACTATTCCATATGAGCATACAAAAACAAAGGTAGAGTTGATCTTGTTGCACCAACTGGTCATAGAATTTTGTGAAAATATTTTTTAAGATTCCCATTCATGGAACAATGGTGTAAATTCTATAGTGGTGATATGAATTAATTATTCATGTGTAAATTCAAGATGCACTATAAAAAACCTGGTCAATTGATGTGATATGGATTAAGAAACTCATCCCATTGATTGATTTTCTATTACATTACAATCATAGGACTGAATCTACATATTGTGTTTAAATCCCATGTTGATGCTCATAGTTTCACATAACTGAACAATGGTGTCTCCTACACTAATATTCCATCCAAAGTCTCTTCCTCCAACCAACTCCTTATTATCAATTTCTAGGTGGCATGTAATATAGAACATTAAAAATATTTATAGATTCTTAGTTTGGATACCTTAAATAATGATCTATTCATTTAGTCCCTTTATAGGTGTTTCCTCTCATGAACAGTGAAAAAAGTGAGTGAATTTTGAAGTATATTTAATCTCTTATACACATACGTGTTCAAATTTAACAAATTATTCTACATTTATTACCCCAATAGTTTTCAAGAATAATTATTTTACATTACTAGTATAAAAATCCTTTCCGAGTGAGGTATTGAAACAACATATCCAAAAAAACTATGTCTAATCATTATAGTATCGGGTACTCAAGAATATTAATTCCAACTTTGACGTTTATCCCATATGGTTTCCCATCAATGTTAAAAAAACTGGACCTCCTAAACGAAAACACATCTGATTTATTGGGTCTAAAATCCCCTTAAAATGTGAGTGGATTCTATTTTAGAAGTTCTATTAAATGATTTACCTAAATGATGTTACACATTTACAGGTCCCTTAACAACTTCCACAAAATCATGTTCTACACTCTGAACAATATCCTAGTTTACTTGTTGTCCTAGAGCATCTACATTCTTAGTTTCTCTATCTTTTGGTTATAGTGGCTTCATGGGGGGATAAAACAGGGATGCTTCTACAATATCATTATCTTCCTACTTACTGAATCAAGTAAATAGTATTTGGATCCCAACATCACTGTAAAAAACTATGCTGTGATAAAATGTGTTTGGTGCCAATTTTTTTTCTATCATCATGGGGATAGAGGAGAATATTGATAAAGTAGAGTATCTTCTCCAACTCTTTTTTGGCTTGGGCACAATTGGGTTCAATTAATGGAACTTATATGCTCTTATCCATCATTTTCTCACTTCCTAAGAGGAATAGGTAGTCCAAGAATATAGCCTTCTCTTATTCATTATACATTTGGACTGATAAACTAGGGATGAGAGAACAAGTGAATGATTAAACAATTTCATAGTCAAAAGGTCCTACCGAGTACATCCTGACTTCTTCTAGAATAATATTATGAACCCCACATGCTTTAAGTTATTTATTTTATCACCTTAAATTTTTCTTAATCCTCATATCGGGGAGGCCTAGTTCACAAGGAATTGTCTTCTTATTAGGTTTCCCTTTACGTATTTTCAACCCAACAAGATTTTTTCCATTTTTAAATTCCAAAAGCTTAGCAAAGATTAGTTTAGTGTCATATCCAGTTAGTGGAGACTCAATTTTTACCTAGGTTTCTCTTTACAATTGTTCACCATGATGAGTTGTGTGTCTATTTACTTATATAGTTTTATTTCATGCAAGTTGTAGTGATATAGATGATGTTTAAGGGTTCTATTTACAATTGGTGCACATTGTTTAAGTTTGTGATGTGTGGACTATAAGCTGGGGTAGCCTATATGAGGAGATATTTCAAGTTAACCTGATATGAATTGGTAAAATATGGTATCATGAATATGGATGATCTCATAATTAATTATAACAAAATAAAACTAATCATAATGACCACATAAGAGGGGAATATGTTGTTAGATAGTAGAATAAGTAGGATCTCACCTAGGTGTTCTAGAATATGTCTCTATAAAATAATAGTATTATTCTCATTTTAATTTAATAATTCCCTGATAATCATTAAAGAATTCTTATAAAAAAAGGAAAACAGTTCCAATTTCCCAATAATTCCAAAAAAATGATGGTGTAGATACGGTCTTGGAACATGGGTCATTTAGTTTATGGTCATGAAGCCCATACCATTTGCTTTGTGATTTTGGGTCACACAATATTAAGGGTTACATCCTACTATTTCTATGCTTCTTCATCAAGATTGGAAACATTATTTTTTTCCTCATGAACTATGATTCCAACCAAGTTATTCTTATGTTAATTTTTGTTATCTAATATTATATTTTGATGCTATAAAGTATTTCAAAAGTCAAGGGTTGAAAATTTGGAGATTTGGGAGAAACATGATAGGAATACTGTTTAGCATAACTTTTAGTATTGACCATGTGGTAATTGAGTAATATGGTATTGTTAGCACACTGTTTCACTTTACCAAAGAAACTTCCCCTATCCCAAACACTAGAGGGTTCATATCTAACTCAGGGGCTCATATATATTATATTATGTTTCTGTAATATTACACTATCATATATATTAATATCTTTCTCTATTTAGTAGTAACTATGTGTTTTAATTTTTTTATTATAGTGTAGGAACATTGTGATATACATGGATAAAAGCTGGATCACATTACCAAGGAACACACTTCAGTATGTTGAGGGTTTGAATGAGTTTTTAGATTTTTCAATTTCTAATACATCCGTTGAAGGGAGAATAAGATGTCAATGTCCTAAATGTAAATTTAGATCATGGTTGAAGAGAGATGAAGTTTATGAACATTTAATACTGAAGTAATTCCATGGTAAATATTTTAGTTGGGTTTGGCATGGAGAATCCAACATTATAGAAAGATTGAGTACTGATGTTAATCCATAGAATGCGGTCCCAAGCTCATCGATAATGGAAAATGAAATGCAGAACCTCATAAATGATGCATTCGGCACTGCAAGGCACCACTATCAGCATCAAAACATATCAGCACAACCAGAAGAGGGTGATACAAATTGAAACATGACAAGTGATGTTTTTGAGGCTGCAACACAAGTAGATAAAGATTTTAACAAATCATTGGATCCTCCTCTTGATTCTATGGAGCCAAATTTAAGAGAAAACGTCACTGAGAAAAATGTGTTTCATGATTTAGTTGATGATGGAAATCAAGAGTTGTATAGTGGGTGTTTGAAATATTCAAAGCTTTCATTTCTACTTAAGTTGTACCATATCAAATGTCTATGCAGAATTACAAATAAAGAAATGTCCATGATATTATAATTGATTCGTGATGAATTTCCTGAAGAAAAACTCCCAGAATTTTTTTATGATATGAACAATGTTGTTAACAAGCTTGGTCTGAATTGTACAAAAATACATGCATGTCCCAATGATTGTATGCTTTATTGGGGAGAGGATTCAAGTAGACAGAATTTCAAGAAATTTTCTTCTTCTATATGTTAGTCAAAGGGTGATGTTGGAAGTCTAAATGAACATAATTTCATGGAGAAGAAGAAAAAGAACACACCTGCAAAGGTTGTGCGTTACTTTCCCTTGAAGCCTCTATTTTAAAGATTATTCATGTCATCAAAAACTGCCAAACACAAGAAGTGGAATTATGTAGATAAAAACAATGATGGGTTAATGAGAGATCCACGAGATTACCAACAGTGGAAGACATTTGATTCATTACATCTAGATTTCTCAGCTGATCCTAGGAATGTTCGATTGGGATTGGCTGCCGATGGATTCAACCCATTTGGGACTTTGAGTACTAGTTATAGTATTTGGCCAGTTGTTTTGATCCATTATAATCTGCCTCCGTGGATGTGTATGCAACAAACATCTTTTATCATTTCGATGATTATTCTTGGAAAACAAATTCCTGGAAATGATATTGATGTATACTTCCAGCCTTTGATTGCCGAATTACAGGATTTATGGAGTAATGGTGTTGAGACATTTGATGCTTCTTCTAAAACAATGTTCAAAATGCATGCTGCTTTAATGTGGACCATTAGTGACTTCCTTGGGCTTGGGAATTTATCTGGTTGGAACACATACATGGGTTTGGCTTGTCCCATTTGTAACTTTTATTTTGAGCCCAAACGGCTACCTCACAGTAGAAAATGGTGCTTCTTGTGCAATCGAATATTTCTTGATGCATCTCATAGATTTTGGCTGAACATATCAAAATTTAATGGTTCCATTGTTCATAGACCACCTCCAAAGTTGTTAACTGGTTTTGAAATATTTTCACAGCTTGAAAATGTTGAAACAGAATTTGGGAAGGTCCATCATTTGAATGATAGCGGAAAACGGGTCCGAAGTGCATCGTCATGTGAAATCAGAACACAACAATGGAAGAAAAAATGTATATTCTTCAAAATCCCGTATTGGGAATTTAATTTGTTGCAGCACAATCTTTATGTGATGCATATTGGGAAGAATGTATATGATAATTTTATTTTCACATTACTTAATGAGAATGAAAAGTTGAAGGATCATATCAATGCTTGCAAAGACTTATAAGTTATGAACATAAAATGTGATCTCTGTCCATATGAGAATGAAAAGTATGCTCCAGCCTTTTTTGCAATGAAAAATAGGGATACAGATACATTCCATTGAATTTTAAAGAATGTGAATGTATCTTATGGGTATTCGAGTAACATATTGAGGTTTATTGACTTGAAGAATCATAAGTTACATGTATTGAAAAGTCACGATTCACATATTTCGTTACAACAGTTACTACCATTGACATTGCATATATTATTACCTGAAAAAGTTATTGTTTTTGTACACCAATTCTACACATTTTTCATGCAATTATGTGAGAAATCTCTACATCCATTTCATCTTGACAACCTCTAGGAGAGGTTTGTATTGACCCTTTGTGCAATGGAGGTGATCTTTCCTCCATCGTTTTTTACTGTCATGATGCATTTAACTCTGCATTTAGTTGAGGAAGCTAAATTAGGAGGTCCCGTTCATTATCGATGGATGTATCCAATTGAGAGATATTTTATTTATATGTTTTTCATTTAAGTAAAAAAAAATTGGCATTTAAATAAATTTATAATATTAATATTTTATTTCATAGATATCTTGGGAATTTGAAATCGTACATGAGAAATAAAGCTCAACTAGATGGCTCTATTGCTGAAGGCTATTTGGATGAGGAGTGTCTTACCTTTTGTTCTAGATATTTGGATGATATTGAGACAATATTTAATCAAGTTATGCGTGTTGATGACACATCAACTCAATCTCAAATGCATAAAAAATCAAAAATATTTCTTTCTATTGGCCGATCGGTTGGGAGGACCTCAAATGTGATACTGACAGAATTGGAATTATTACAGGCACATAGATATGTGCTTCTGAATAGTGAAATTGCATATCCATTTATTGAAGAGTTGAGGATACAAACAAAGAGACAAATGAGAGGCCGAACATGAAATTAGAAAGATATAACGAAAGCTGTGAATAAAGATATTGTATAATGGTTTGCATGACGTGTAAGTTCATAAATATTTCAATAAATACAAATATTAGTTTGACACATACATTTTGTAAATCTATTAAATTATATAGCTTTTTTCAGATCATGAATACTGATACTCGAGTAGACTTGTCAGAAGATTTGATGTTTCTTGCTAGAGGTCCTAAAAAACAAGTTAGAAAGTTTGATGCATATAATGTGAATGGATTTAGATTTCTTACAGTCAATCGAGAAGTGGGTTTGAAAACACAGAATAGTGGTATATTTACATTTTATGAAGTGGGATACTATGGAAATCTGCATGATATTATTGAATTAAACTACCACAAACATTTTCTGTTGTTTTATTCAAATGAAAATGTGTTGATATTATCTGATGTGTTAAAAGAGATTCCTTGAAATTTAATTCTGTGAACTTCTCTCGCTTGATGGATGTTGGTGATTGTGAACTGCATGATCCATATGTCTTAGCATCACAATCAAAAATGGTATATTATGTGAATGATGTTTTGGATGATGGGAGGAGTGTAGTTATTCACGTAATACCAAAAGATTTGTATGATATGGGTGATGCAGAGGAAGATTTGACCTCTAAAATTGAATTTCATCAACAACAGGAAGCAGAATTATTTGTCCATCATGATATTGAAAATATTAGTCTAGCAAGGATGAATGAAGTGGATGAAGCAATGGAGCATGAAACTGACATTATTGAAGGGGAAAATGATTGTATGTACAATACTTTATTTATTCAGCAACCACCTGTTTCATTTATGTAGTCATTCATTATCATTGTTATATATATTTTGCCTGTTAGTACTGGGCATCTATTATCATTTTTAATTTTTTTTGTGCATATTTTTTTTGAAATATATATTCTGAACTAAATTTTATTTGATTAAATGATAGGAATGCCATGGAAAAAGTGGTACACTATTTCATCTAGTTTTGTGACAGATGACGATCCATATGGCTCCCTCCCCATGGAATCTGAGGTACCTGCTGCCTACACCCCTACACCATCTCCGCTGCACCATCTCTCACACCATCTGTGGGTGTCCCATTTGAGGTTGAGTCACCGACTACCCCTTCAGAAGCCTCAGCAGTGGGTTGGAGACACGCCCCTTCAAGTTCATCAGGGACATACTAGAGGGTCACTATCATAGGTACAAATTTTAATTAAATAAATTTATTTCATTTTTTCGTACTAATTGTTTGCTCATTGAATATGAAAAAATGAAATCGTGAAGAAAAACTTAAAAATTTCAGATGTTTGGAATATGAATGTCGAGAAGATAGTCATGCCATTTTATTCTTATGGGGTCCCTACGGATGACGCTGCAGGGTTACTTGGCCAGATTCTAGGCCAGCTGGCAGTGGAGCCCATTTACCTTCCTATTTATTATGATGATTAGAGACATATGCCTCCAAGTTAAAAAAATGATGTTTTTGATTCCAAAATAAAGGTAATTTTATTACATTATGTTTTAATTAAATGTCATGTTACTAATATGTTTAAAATGAATTTCTGTATACAGATATTCTTCTAATTTACAGTTGCTGATGTGATATCATGGAAGTGGATGTTGAAAAATCTTGGTAAGAAATAGAAAGATTTAAAATGGATATTTTGGTGTGATGTCAATGATATTTCCTTGACCATGCAACAAATGTATGAGAAGCTACCTAGTGGGGTACCGAAAGAACAGTGGAAAGTCTTTGTTGACAGACATCACGATGAGAAGCCGATGGTATTGAAATATATATTATTATATTATCCTTATTTTACATTTATACATGTATATGAAGAGGATATGGAATTGAATACATTACTATTAAATTTCATTTTATTTATTTTAGGATCTCTTGAGACATAATGCATCAAACCGGGCTAAGCAAGTCATCCCTCACACTACGGGCTCAAAAAGCTTTTCTAGAAGCCGAACAACATTGGTAATCTTTTAATTATTTTAAATATTTATAAGACAATATTATCTATTTAATATATTGAATTTTTGATTTATCTTTTCTTAATGTAGTCACATAGTTTAGGGCACGAAGCATCCCAAACTAAACTATGGTTGGATGTTCACAAAAAATCATATGGAAGTTTTGTTAATGAGCCTTCCCAAGAAGTTGGGGTATGAAGTCAATTTTTTATTATAATAACTTATTATCAGTTTTTACTGTGTTAATATATATTGATATTTGATTTATAGGTAATAATTAAAGAACTATGGGAAGCCAATCCTGGGCAGTCCTACTCAGTCTCCTAGGATGACCCAGTTGCTAAAGTCCATGGGAAGGAGCATCCTGGCAGAGTGCGTGGGATGGGTTTCGAACCCGTACCATCTGGGGTCTTTGACATGCCACCAGGGATTCCAGCTGAATCTACTCCTGGTTATAGTCAGTCCATACCCGAAGATGCTCAGAGGGAGATTTCTTATCTACGAAGCACAACTCAAGATCAGGGGGCTCTGATATGCACTTTGCAGCAAGCGATGACTGCTATACATCAGCATATGAGAAGATATGCCCCCGATGGCAGTGCATCGACTGGTGGTCAGTAGGTAAATCACAAAAAATCAAAATCATTCAGTTTTCAAACTTTCATTGGTTTTAATTTTTAATATAAATATGCAACAATATTTAGTTTTCAATATAATGTTCTTACAGGTGACAGCAGAAAGTGAAGATGGAGGTAGAGAGGGTGACGATGCATCATCGAACCGCGAGTAGATTTGTACTGTTGATATGTTGAACAAATATGGTAATAGTTGGGTTGTATATGTACCATGTGTGGCACATAGTTTCCACCACACATTTTCATGTCCTATCATTTTCTTGATTTCTCATGTATCCTTTTATGCATTTTATTGATTTATGATGTTTCCTTTTATATATTGATTTCTTGAGTGTGGTATACATCATTTTAGTTAGTCCTGTGTTTGAATTGGTAGTCGAGAGTTTGGATGACTAGGAGTTAAACCCATTGTTGATGTGTTGAATAAATTCTCGATGCTTAATATTATAATATGTAATTTTTCAATATCATTATCCAAGAAGGTAAACCATTCTGGCGTTGGTATCCTATGACACCGTGAATCACAAAAACATGTGGATTGATAACTCTTTATTAGGAACAATTTTCTATGAAACAAATAGAAAATGATTTTCATTTTTCATAACACAAACATAAACTTGTTTTATATTTGAGCCTAATATGATTCATGTTATATAAATCCTGATTTCCTAAAATTATTCATGAATATATAAAAAATTACATGTCGTTCCATGAATAAAACCTTAGAAAACAATAATATCTCACAGCTAGCATATCACCCAAGGTGAAATAACATCCAACTATAACATCAAACAAAAAGAAAAACAACCCCAAATCGAGAACCTGGGTTTTCACCCATATTTGGGTTAGATAATCCCACAAAAAACACATTAACAAGGACTGAAACACCTTAATATCATATAAAACATTCAAAAAAATTATTCAATAGAAAATAAAATGGCTTTGATACAACATTGTGACGCCATTACCTAGGTTCCACTAAACTAGTTCCCCAAACCAATGTGCCACATGACCATAGGAATGCCTCCTCATATACAAGAGGCTTCCTACTAGTATTGAGGGTACAATGAGGTATGTGGAGATAATATACCATCTTTACCAGTGTAAAACAATAGTATAAATTCATTTAAATGATAACCAAGTATGTTATAAGAATAACCATGCAGGATGTATTCAATTCCAAAAATTGGGCAAATCCCCGCAACCAATATAGTAAACATGTCAGTTCATAAAAGTGTCATGTGTTAAGGAAAAAACAAAAAAAACACCATAAAAATCCTAAAATGGGTATCGATGTCCATCCAGTTCCCTCATACATGCTCCATACCATATCCCAAATCAACCATCTATCAAAAGGATTTTTCCCTTATACTTCCCTACAACCATGAGATATACTCAGGTATGAATGGCATCCTAAAAAGGGTGTGAGTATAGGTTAATTGTACACCACCAATAGTGTCTAAACATATAAATATTACAATAACAATAATACTATATACATAAGTACAATTAAATAATGAACAAGGAAGAAAAGGTAAACAAGTTCCACAATTAAATATCAAGCATTTAACCCTGTATATCCTTCAGTTTTATGATGACATCAAATCCCACCAAACCTTCTCCATCCATGTCAAAATTATATTCCATTAATATAAATGGGTTTTACATTTTCATTAACAATAATGGTAATTCATTAATCATTTAAAATTCATATACTATGGTGCACTAATCAGTTCACTCATATCATACACACAGGCTTTAGTGCCTGGAAAGCCATGTCAATACACTAGCCAAGCATAGGAAACTCAATATACATCATATCAAGTCTATTATGTCAAATTTAATGTCTAGCCATCCCACATCAAAGATAAATAATTCCTTGTAAAAAAATTCTTACCTATGGGTGGGATCTACTGTGTCCCTCATTATTTACTAATCCACCAATACACATTCCACAAGGTCAAACACACTTTACTTTTTTAACAAATTACAATATCAAGGTTGAACCTATTTCATTTCACCGATATTCACATAGTTTATCACTTTCACTAAACTTAATGTAATTCCATAACTATTCTGTTTTACTATTCATTCATAACAAAAAACCATTTTATGTATTTTCAATTCCATCTTATAACATGGATATTACCACATTTTCCATTCATTATTTATCCCCTTAGTTATCTCACAACCCATTTAACCATAAAAGTTTGGATGAAAACCCACTTATTAAAATTTGATATATTTGAAAGGTCCAAAAAATCATTGATTTGATGTTATTTTATGAGATTGTGTCTAGTTTGTCTGGTTTGATTTGTTTTTCAGGGCAGTGGTGTAGTGGAAGCATCAATTTTTTTTTTCTGGTCAAATTTTCGCAGGGGTTTTAACTGCCGCGAATAGTATACAGGTAAAACTGTAGTGGAGGTTTTAACCGCTGATAAATGTAAAATACTTATGTTTGGAGGTGGTTTTAACCGCCGCTATAGAGCCGCATAACTCACCTACATTCCACGGGGATTATCGGGACTTTAGCGGCGGTTTTTACGAAACCCGGATTTTATTTTATTAGCGGCGGTTATAACCGCCCCTAATAAAATAAAACCCGGGTTTCCTAAAAACCTCTGCTAAAGTGGAGTGAACCTCCATGAAATGCGGCAGCTACGAAGCTTTTTTTAAACTGCCGCTAAATGGAAAAACTGCCGCTAATAGTTTGTCGATGCCATATTTAGCGATGGTTTCTGTAAACCGCCACCAAACCATTTAACGGCAGTTTAAACCGTCACAAAATGAAAAAAAAACTGCCTCTACATGGAGGTTTTATTATAGTGGGGGAGCGGCAGGTGAACCTCCCCAACGTCCCCAGCCAATGACAACATCGGAAGATTTCTGGCCATATGGGTCATCGAGGCACATCAGTTGGCACCTCTGGCCAGTCCGGGGATGCCACCGAAACCGGACAGCAGGCCCAGCGCAGAGCTCAACACTCACAGCCTCTTCATCCGGTGTCATCAGAACTGCATCCACCACCGTTTATGCTACTGGATCAGGAAGAGATACCACATCCAGGCCACGACTAGCCTCGCCCGGCTATAGGCTGATCTCAGTCATCTGGTCCTCATACGACAACAACTCTTCGGGCTTGGACTAGTGAACAACGGGACGTGCCCAGTACCAGCCAGTGGCTGGTCCAGCCAGCAGGGCCCTCCATGCCTCCAATCATAGTGTGACATCCTGTAAGTAGAAGTTCGCGCCTGACATAGAAGTATGATGTTCTCAAGCACCTTTCTGGCATCCTAGCGAGGCTTTCCATCCTTGAAGCCCTTCTTCTATCGTTGGATATGCGTGAGGCCCTCAATGAGGCTTTAAGAAGCCCTCTCCAGTTTGAAACGGAGGTAGAAGATGCAAAATCCTTTCACGCTGAATTAGTCAAGGATTCCGAATTCCAGGCCATCATTTCATTCTCAAGAGAGGTTGAAGGTTCTCCCATACAAGGGCACATTCACCCGCTGTACATCACCATCCAATTTAACAGCGTGGAGGTTCGCCGCTGCCTCGTTGACATCTTCTCCAGGATCAAACTTATCCCGATGCTGATATTGAGGAAGCTGGGGTTATCCGAGGATGACCTGAATCCCTCTGAATTAAGGATCTAGGGATAGGATAGGACAGAGCAGACTCCGGTTGGCAAGATCCATCTAAAGACCCAGTTCGGTGTCCTAGTTTCCAGTACTGAATTTATGGTCATCTCCCAGGACACCACACACAATGCATTGATGGGAAGACCATGGATCCATCTACATGGAGGTCCCCTTGTCATATCCACAGTGTCTCAAGTACTCCCTAAATGGTCGATTAGGCGTACTCAAAGGTGATGCATCTCTTTTCGCCTCTTGTGAAGCCCGTTATCTGGATGCTGACTATTACAAGAGCAAGGATAAGCAGATTTTGCCAGGTGAGGTTGACCCCACCATGGTCACAACTGACCCCTGGGCAGGTCTGGATAATGTATATGTCATCCCAATCCATCGATTGGAGGCCACAACCCCCGACATGGGGCAATGATTTGTTGTCTCCGGTATAGGAGGAAGGTATATTACCAAGTCCAAGAGACGACGAAAAATCACCTCGTAATCCTACACAAACCAGGATCAGGTGATCCCAGAAACTCCTACCCCCGTACAGTATCGGGATGTCCGCCCCATGGCCATGGAGGTACGTCATACTTTCCTGTTTCTCCAGGATAGAATAATCCGGCTCTGGCCGATGCACCACTAATGCTTGGATATTGTCAAGCGCGGCCCTTTGGGTTGGAGACCAGATGGGATCAGGTCGACAGCCTTTGTTTCTATGGTCTCAGCACCGCTGGAGTTCCCTGATGCAATAACCACTGCCACCCATGTTGGTATCAGCCTCCCATAAGGGTTTGGTAACTCAGGATCAAATTTTCCTCTCGGATGATCCCTCCATAAGTAGAGAAGAAGATATAGAGGATGCTCCCCTGCCTTTGTAGAAGGAGTCTCCACCACGATCGATGAACATGTACATGTGAACCTTGGTAGAGAGGAAGATCTGAGACCCACATTGATCAGTGCCACCATGTCCCTCAAAGAGAAACATCGGTACGTGGATTTCCTAAAGTAGCACCGTGACGTGTTTTCCTGGAGTTACGACGAGATGCCAAGACTAGATACTCAGGTAGCCGTCCACCGCCTCGGTCTTCCAACAAGTCATCATGGGTTCAAGAATCCTCCCAGAAATATACACCCTTCTCATGATGCCATGGTCGAGGCCGAAGTTAACAAACTCATCAGAGCCAACTTCATCATGGAGGTCCAGTACCCCAAGTGGCTAGCCAACATTGTGTGAGTCAGGAAGAAGAACAGACAAATCAGATTCTTCATTGACTTCCGAGATCTCAACCGTCACTATCTGAAGGATGATTTCACCTTTCAGTGACAGAATTGCTGATCGAAGCAACAGATGGATTCCAAGCCCTCTCTTTCATGGATGGTTACTCCAGGTATAATCAGATCTAGATGTCCCCCGAGGACGACGAGTCCACCGCTTTTAGGGAACCCAAGGTACTTTCTGTTACCAGGTTATGCCCTTAGGCCTGAAGAATTTAGGTGCCACCTATCAGTGATCTGTGCACTGCATATTCAATCCAATCCTTGGGACATTGGTGGAATGCTATGTGGATGATATGGTGGTAAAATCTTGACAGCTTCAAGACTATATCAAGGACCTTGAGAACGTTTTTTTCTTCCTCTGTTCTCGCCATATGAAGATGAACCCACTAAAATGTTACTTCGGGGTCATCTCCAAGAAGTTTCATGGCTTTGTTGTCAGGTACAAAGGCATCGAGATCAACCTAGAGAAGATCAAGACCATCAGTCAGATGCCTCCCCCGAGCAATATTCAAGAGCTTCGAGGTTTCCAAGGCCACTTAGCCTACATAATCCAATTCATTGTGAATCTGGCCGGCAAGTGTAATCCATTATCCTGACTCATGATGAAAGGCTCTTCCTACGGATGAGACGAAGAGTGCCAGACCGTGTTTGAGAAATTAAGCAGTATCTGCTCCAGCCTCCGGTCTTGATGCCACCCATCCCTGAAAATCCACTGATCCTGTACGTGACTACCCTAGAATGATCTATCAGTTCCCTTCTCACCTAGAAGAACAATGAGGGGACAGAAAAAAAACCTCTACTACCTCAGTCATGTTCTCATCGATAAGAAGAATAGATACTCCCCCGTCGAGAAGAGCTACCTTGCACCGGTATTCGCAGTACAGAAATTGAAACACTACCTACAGCACCATGAGGTATAGCTGGTGTCTCGAGTAGACCTGCTGAAGTACATTCTGAACCGCCCCATGTTGACTGACCATCTAGCACGGTGGGCGGTAATCCTCCAGCATTTTGACATCAGGTTCATCCCTCAGAAAGCTATCAAGGGACATACATTGGAAGACTTTCTAGTTTACCATCCAACCTCCATGGACCAGCCCCTGGACTTGGATTTTCCTGACGAGGAAATCCTCCTAGTAGATCATTCCATCTCGTGTTGGCAGATTCACTTCAATGGTGCCTCCCAGAGCCCCACCGCTAGGGGGATCAATGATCCTCGACTCAAGAGATTAGGCCTAGTTATTGTCTTTATTACTCCGATGCAAGCCATTCTACCATACTCATTCTTTTTGTCAGAAGGCTACACCTACAACAAGGCAGAATATTAGGCCCTCATCACTGGCCTCAAGCTGGATCATGAGATCGATGTACCCCATTTTCATGTGAAAGAGGATTTCAAACTAGTCATCAAGAAAGTCAACGATGGCTATGTTGTCAGAAAGCCGGAGCTCGTACCACTGTTGGAGAGTACCCTCCAGCTAATGGCTCAGTTTCCATCTCAGCCGGAAGTTACTCATGTCCCTCGATCTCAGAATGGTCGAGTCGACGCCCTATCCGGCCTGACTGCATCACTTGCAAAACCCGAGCTTGATGATCCGATTATACACATGTAACACTGGATAGTCATTTCCCCCATCACCCCAGAGAATGGAGATGGCCTGTGGGTAAGCCATATTACCACCGGATCCTCTATGTCAGGACCCTGAGGTTTCTTAGATGCAGTGGTTGAAGCGACTCTCGATTGGAGACCCCCTTTTTTCGAGTACGTCCAAAATGGTGTCCTACCGGCTGATCGGGCTGAGCACAAGAAAATCTGATGCCGCACACTATAGTTTACCCTCCAGAGTGGTCCTAGTCTTGACCAGATCCTCTATAAATGCGGGTTTGATGGTGTTATCCTCTGTTGCATCCAAGGAGTCGATATTTATCAGGTCATGCATGAGGTTCATGCCAGTTCCTATGGGGCTCACCAGGCAGGGCCAAAGGTGTCCCATAAAATCCGGAGACTGGGGTACTTCTGGCCCTCTAGGATCCATGATTGTATCGAGTTCGCCAAGAGATGTCACGCATGCCAAGATCATGCTATCTTCTTGCATCGACCACCAGAACCTCTCCACTCCACTAAGTACTCTTGGCCATTTGTGGTGTGGGGACTCGATGTCATGGGACCATACCCACCGGCGACAACATGCCAGTTCAGGTTCATCTGGACCACCATATATTTCTTTTCCAAGTGGGCAGAAGTTGTTCCACTCAAGGAAGTCAAGGCCCGTTTCATCATTGAATTCATGAGCTCTAACATAATCCAACAGTTTGGAGTCCCTCACCATGTCCTCACCGATAACGACACCAACTTTCGAGTATCTAAGCTTAAGAAGTTGTACGCCAAGTACCAAATCCATTCGAACCATAACTCCAGCAGTCATGTGTAAGAAAATGGGTAGATTGAGGCATTCTACAAAACCCTCTCTAACATTTTGCAGAAAATGGTTGGTCAGAACAAGAAGAGTTAGCCAAAAAAGCTCCCCAACGCCCTCTGGGCCTATCAGATGATGAATCATAATTTCACCCAGGTGGCCCCGTATTCCCTAGTGTACAGAGCTGATGTCGTCCTACCCATTGAGATCCAGCTTCCCTCATCAAGGACAACAGTCTATGACTAGCAGGCTCTAGATAGGATAACTGAAATTTGTCTGGCAGAATTGGAAGCGCTTGATGAGAATAGGTTTTGTTCCCTTCACGATCTGGAAAGGAATCGGAACAAGATGGTCAGAGATTTCAACAAGAAGGTTCATCTTCACTCTTTTCTGCAAGGCGACTTGGTATTGGTTCTCAGGGCGCCAATGATCCTTGGCAGGAAACCACCCAAGTTAGAGCCTAAATGGGAAGGACCTTACATAGTCCACAAGGTAAACCCCAATAGAGCATACTCCCTAGTGACCATGGATAGTGAGCGTATAACTCCTCCCACCAATTATAAGTTCCTCAAGAAATACTTTTCCTAAGACTATGGTCCTGCATGACCTTAAAATGTTCGGTCCCGCATGACCCTAAACTGCATGCCGGACCCTCATGACCATAAACTGCACGATGGTACCGTATGACCTTAAAATGTTCGGTCCTGCATGACGCTAAACTGTACGATGGTCCCGCATGACCTTAAACTATTTGGTCCCACATGACCCTAAACTGTATGCCAGTCCTGCATGACCCTAAAATACACACTAGTCCCACATGACCTTAAACTATTAGGTCCTACACAACTTTAAACTATGGATCGTCATGCATGACATTAAACTGTATTTTGAGAACTATGTATGGCTTGATTCCCCTCCTCATGGGATATGTAGGTACACTCAGACGCCTCCTCTTGAGCCTAACCCCAAACTCTTCTCTTTGACTATACCCCCTGGGTATAGTTATCTCAGAGGATCCTTGCATGATATGGTGTAGGCTTCCTCAAACACACTCATACCAGTATTGTAATAGTCGCAACATGTGCTGACTCCCCATTCTTCTATCCTCCCACGTCCTCACCACATGATGTTAAACTGCATGGCCTTCAAGAACTACATATGGATTGATTCCCACCCTTATGGGATATGTAGGAACGCCCTGACATTTCAACTGTTGGCCCTGCCCAAACGCTAGATTCTTCCCCTCGGGTCAAGACATATGGTAGGGGTGAAAACTTTCCCCCCAATTCATGTCAATATAACCTCGATCCAGCCGTACGTCCCGCTCCCTGGATACATTCGCCTCTTTTAGAGATGGGTACATCTATGCTTCAACCACTCCTTTGATTGGAACTCCATCATCTTCTCCATCTAGAAGGGCCCCTGAATGGTATGGATGCTAGGCCTAAGGGTTCTCTTACCACTTCGGGCCAACTCCCTTGAGGATACTGGGCAACAAGCCGATACAAGTCCCACATTTCAAATATGGTCAGTGTTCAATGATCATTTTTTGCTCCCATTTCAGATTACCACAGGGATGCTGTGTTTTGAACGTGGTCAACATCTATCCTGCAACATTGGAACCACCCTAAGATGTCCCAAACATTGAGTGTAGTGGTTCACTCTGCCTCTCTGTATCTCGAAACGATGAGCTCCCTTTGGGAAAATCCAGGTTTTAGTCCCCCATATGACGAGGAGAGCCGAGACCGGCTCCTTATTTACCACACTGAGCACTAATCACGTGGGCTTAGAAGTTGTGATGAGGAAGTAACCATAAAAGAGGGCATATGGCCTTATATCTGAGGCCCATCCTTGGGCCCCTTGGAATTTTCAGGCCCCCGGCCCAGGTTCTCTCTTATGGGATTGTACGGTGTGGTATGGGATTATGTCCTCATTCACGTTAGGTTTCTCGCCGTGCCATAAACATCCCCGGATGAGACACCTTATCCTCTCTTTTGTTCTCACGACAAGACGTTAAACTGCAGACTGGTTAGGACTTTCCGAGCGAGGCTCAGCCTCACGCCCCTTGGACTTTTCAAGCCCATGACCCAGGTTCTCTCTTATGGGAGTGTGCGGTGTGGTCTGGGATTGTTTCCCCATTCATGTCGGGTAATTCTTTGTGTCGTACACCTCCTTTGTGTAGAGTATCTTACTCCTATCTTCGTCCTCACTGCAAGATGTTAAACTGGAAAGTG